>CM042836.1:183290431-183675605 GCA_023653725.1 Bungarus multicinctus | reverse complement strand
TATGACTGAATGTGAATGCAAGAAATTCACCTTCGTTTAATAAGAGGGGTTTTGCCAGGACAAAGGGTCCACTTAATGCTTTTTGGGGAAGCCGAGGTCACCACACTATCTCCTGTCTACAACACAATCGCTTTGGCAGACCCAAAGGTGCTTTTTTCAGGAGGCAACTGGACTTTTGTGTTTTTCTTTGAAGATGTTTTGCTTCTCATTCAAGAAGCTACTTCAGCTCAGACAGGAGAGTGAGGAATGGAAGGGTTTCTCTTCCTTGCATTATGAAAGGTTCCATAATCCTTCCCTTCCCCACTATCCAGTTAGAGCAGAAGAAGCTTGAGCCTGAGGATGCAAACAAACCTCCCAGTGGCCTCAACGGCTTTCTAAAAAGAATGCAAATGACCAGCTGTCTGCTCTGGGTGAATCTTCCCTCTTTTTGGAAGATGGAGGCATTGGTCTCCTAGGCCAGTGTGTGCGCATCAGCCTGCCGCTTGCCGTTTGCGTCCTTCCCAGCCGGCTTCCGACCAGTGAAGTCAACAGGAGAAGCTGGGTTCACGGAAGGACTTTGTGGTTCCTTTTTCACAACCGCACTAATGAGCCCCAACACAAGTCTGTAAAATCAGACACCAGTCATTTCGGATATTCACTTTGCTTAGCGATGGAAATTCTGGTGCCCGATGGTCGTTGTAAGTTGAGGACTATCCCAAGAGTGGACTGTGAATGGATGAAATGGGGGGGGGTTGCACTAGATGACCTCAAAGACCTCTTCCAACTCTGTCATTCTGTGATGCTATGAAAGGGGTAGAGTTTGTACAAAATGGATCTCTCAGCTTATAAAAGGTAGATGTCGGTTGAGTGAAGGAGCAATCCTTTTCCCTGTACTCTCTCTCTCCCTCTCTCTCATCACTCTTTATCTCTGTCTCTCTGTCTTTGTCTCATCACTCTTTTTCTCCTTTCTCTCTTTATCTCTCTCCCTCTCTTTCTCTGATCACTCTTTTTATCTCCTCTCTCTCTTTCCCTCTCTCCCCCTCTTTCTCTCACAACTCTTTCTCTCCTCTTTCTCTATCTCCTCTCTCTTCCTCTCCCCCTCTTTCTCTCATCACTTTCTCTCTTCTATCTCTTTATCTCCTCTCTCTATCCCTCTTTCTATCATCACTCTTTCTGTCCTCTTTGTTTTTATGTCTTCTCTCTTCCTCTCCCGCTCTTTCTCTCATAACTCTTTACTTCCTCTTTCTTCTCTCTCTCTCTTTCTCTCTTTCTCAAATCACTTTCTCTCCTCTTTCTCTTTATCTCCTCTCTCTTTCTCTCCCCCTCTTTCTCTCATCACTCTTTTTCTCCTCTTTCTGGAGTGTCTGAAATGGTATCTCCTTTCTTGTGGAGATGGTTGGACTAGAAGACCTCCAAGGTCCCTTCTGATGCTCTGTTAATCTGTGGGATGTGATTTGCATCCAAAGCACACAGAGCAGACTTGCCTTTTGGGCTTCCCCTCCCCCTCTTGCTCAGAGGTGCGACATGGCTCCCATACAATCACAACCACAATCAGGGCTACCAATGATGCACAAAACTTTCCTTTGTTTAGCATCTTCCCCGTCCGCCAAGAGAGTTTCAGGATCCTATTGAATGAAAATCGACATCCGGGTTGTTGTTTTCTTTAGAATCTTCTTTTAAGCTCCTTGGGTTGGCAAACATTGCAGGGTTGAGAGCCAGAGAACTGGTAGCTTGGTTGGCATTTGGCCATGATCCAGTTCGGCAAAAGCTCTTAGTGGTGTCCCTAGAAGAGGAAACAGAGTTTCCTGAGTGTTCCGAAGAAATCCAAGATATTCCCTATTTAAAACGATTTAAGGGGGAAAATTAAAGAGAGGAAGAGCATAAACCATAGTTGGCGAGAGCCAGGGAGAGAGCCAAGTCCTCTTAGAAGAGCGGGCATGATCAGACAAGGATTAGATTGATATAAATCAAGACTTTAATTTCAGAATTAGGTGCAGACACAGAATCTTGGAAACCACATAGGGACCTCCTCTGTTATTAAATATAAGGGAGAGGAAGAGAAGGAAGGGAAGGAGGAAAGAAGGCAGAAAGAAGAAGAGGAGGAGAAAGTAGGAGGAGGAGAAGAAGAGAGAAGGAAGATGAGGAGGAGAAGGAGAAGAAGAGAAGGAAAAGAAGAAGAAAAAGAAAAGGAGGAAGATGGAGGAGGAGGAGGAGAAAAGGAGTTGGACGGGGAGGAGGAGTGGGAGAAGGAGAAGAAGAGAAGGAAGATGGAAAAGCAGGAGAAAAAGCACCTAATTCTCAAATTAAAGTCTTGATTGATATCAATCTAATCTTTGTCTGATCAATATTTCTAATATCCATTAAATAATCAACTGTATATTTAAAAATGTATATATTTTAAAGTATCCCCCCAGTCAATCGCTAAAATAACTTCTTAATATTTCTCATTTTATCTTCACTTTACTTATAATCATTAATAATCATATTTTTCCTTCCTTTCCACTTTGCCAAAGTTTATCTATATATTTTAATTCATTTCCATGCCCCTCTTTTTAATCCTCCAAAGAAAGAGCTTATAACAGCATAATTCATATACAATTTGTATTCATATACATATATATAGTTATACAATCCTAAAATATTTCCCAGCAGGTTTTAGACTAAATACCAATATACATTCCCATCTGGTATCCCCCTTATAGAATCCCTAACCCTTATCCCTAAATTTTCCGGCTTTATTCTTTCTTTTAATTTTAGCCAGCTTTCCCTTTTCTAAGTTTCCCTGGTCTTTCTTCTTTTTTCCTTCTGGTATTATTTTTATTCCCCTCTGCCTGTCAGCCATGTTTTCCTCCACTCTTTCCACTTCTCTTTTTTGGGGTTTCTTCTTAGACAATTCCTTCTTCTTCCTCTTAGTCTTGGGAGCCTTATCTCTTTTATTTATTGTCTCTGTTGTCAGCGTCTCCATTTTAAATCCTTTTATATCCTTTGGCAATGGTCCTTGTTCTCCATATTCATCTGGGCTGTTGTTTCCCTCTTCTGACTCATTGTCTCTGGGCTTTCTTTGTTCTTCTGCAAGCTGCAAAGCCATTACTTTACTAATTATTGTATCCAGTAATTTCATTCTTTCTTTTAACGTATCTCTCAGTTTGCAGCTCCGAATTACATTCTTTGCTTATTTCTTCCATTTCTTTATTAAAGATCAAAATTTTCTATTATAGTCCTTGCCAAAAGTTTCCGTTTCTCTCACTTTCTCTTTCTTCTGTATTTTTGTCACAGTCAACCTTCAGCTGTCCCAAAATATTATATTCATTTATATCTTATTATAGTCCTTTCTTTAAAAAAAAAACTTCTGGGGTTTTTGTTGTATTAATAATCTTTTATTCCATTTCTTCTCTGTTTCAAATATTTATGCGACCAGTAATTTTCCATAAAAACATAATGAAAATATTTAACCATTAGGTGGTGCTCTATATCACTTACTTTTCAAAGTTTTTTATTTTTAATTGTCTTTTCCCTAGTACTAATGTTAATTTTTATCCATTCCAAATAAGTCCAGCATTTTATCCAATGCCTAATTAATGTCCAATTCTGTATATTAATTCAAATTAAATCTCTGATTTCATATAATTCTTTTATTTCCGGTTTTTCTTTTACTTTATATTTTCCTCTTATTCTCCGTGCGCCGCTACCATTCTTCTAAGCGAGGACTCTTTCTTTCCGCTTTTTGGAGGATTCAAAAAAAAATATTGAAAGTCTTTTATCCAGTTACATGCCGCTCACTACTTCCACTCTCCAACACAAACTTAGGTCCCAGCAGTTTTCCATCTTCGGGGCAACCATTAAACTGCTGCTTCTCCTTGTCTTCTAGGGGAGTAAGTACCAAGCCAGGGATGGGAGATGTGGCTCCCCTCAACCCAGCTAGTGGTCTCCCCCTTTTCTCCCACCCCTACAAGGTGGGAGAGATGGTTCTTGCTTCTTTTTTCCAATTTCCCTTTCCGGGGGCTCTGTTATCTTGTAACGAAGTTTCAGTTACAATATATCCTTTGGAAATCTTGTTAAAATTTTACAGTTAATTCTTTTTATTTCCAAGTGGTACTCTCAGTTGTTTACAAGTTCCACCCTTTCTTTCTTCCTCCACCTTTCTCCTTTTGAAGGCTTTATAATACCCAGAAACTTTATTTTCCCTTTGACGCTTTAATTTCAGCTTAAAGTTGCCTGTTAGTGTTAAAGTAAATTAACAGAAATTTCTTACTTAAGTCTCTTCTTTTTAGCATTCAAAGCTAATTGCAACTGTCCATATGAGAAAGAAAAAAACATTTTTTTCCTTTTCCCTCTCTTCTCCGCCGCTTTAAAAATCTTTTAGGAATAACACTCTTAATAGTTTTAGTTTCAGGATACCTTGCATAGATGTTATCTCTGCTGGTCTGTCAAGCTCTCCCCTTTGTCTTCCCTCCTGCTCAATCTTGTCTGGTCGGGTTCCTCTTTGAGGTGGCCATTTCTGACCCCCACCGCAACCGCCTTCGGGAAAGCGGGTAATGACCAGCCGAGGAGGAGAGATGCAGCTCCCCTCAACTTGACTGATGGATCCCCCCTCTTCACCACCTCTACAGGGAGGCTTTAGCCCCGAGTCCAAAGGATCTGGGCGCTACAGCGGCAAGCACGGATTGAAACAGCACACGATCGCGGATTTTGGGGACGTCGCCGAAGAAGCCCAAACCGGAAGTCACTATTAATTTTCTCATCACAACTTATTGCCCATGTCCTCCTACTTATGACTGTATGACTGTAACTTTGTTACGATTTATATTGACTGTTTCATAGTATGTTTTGATTGCTTATTGTACCCTATGACTATCATTAAGTGTTCGACCCGGTGATTCTTAATTCTTTTCTTTTATATACATTGAGAGCTTATTCACCAAAGACAAATTCCTTGTGTGTCCAATCAAATTTGGCCAATAAAGAATTCCATTCTATTCTATTCTCTCTTCTCTCTTCTATTTTCTCTTCTCTTCTCTTTCTTCTCTTGTCTTCTCTATTTTATTCTATTCTCTATTCTATTCTCTCTCTTGTCTTCTCTTTTTTCTCTTCTCTTCTCTTCTCTATTCTATTCTATTCTATTCTATTCTCCATTCTCTCTATTATCTTCTCTATTATCTTCTCTGTTCTGTATTCTGTATTCTCCATTCTCTATTGTATTTTCTCTTCTCTTCTCTTCTCTTCTCTTCTCTTCTCTTCTCTTCTCTTCTCTTCTCTTCTCTTCTCTTCTCTTCTCTTCTCTTCTCTTCTCTTCTCTTCTCTTCCCTTCCCTTCCCTTCCTTTCTCTTCTGGTCGCCTATGTCTAAAGGAGAGGCAACCAACCTTGGTGATTTCAAGACCTGTGGACTTCAAGTCCCAGAATTCAACACATGGTTTTACTCCAGTTTAGTTCAACTCCCAGTTGGTCTCAGTTTAGCAGCTTTTTTTTGTTGCCATGGTTGTGAAGAAGGTAACCCTATTGTTAAGTGGATCTGGCTTCCTCGTTGGCCTTTGATACTCAGAAGGTCGCAAAAGGTGCGACCCAGGGACCCTGCAACCATCGTAAGTGTGAGTCGGTTGCCAAGTACCCAAATATAAATCAAGTAGGGATGCTGCAATGGTCGGAAGTGTGAAAAATGGTCGTAAGTCCCTTTTTCTCAATGCTGTTGTAACTTTGAATGGTCACAAAGTTGAGGACTACATGGAGATCCTAGCGCCTGGAGCTAGCAAGGGAGCTAAATTTTTCAGCTTTTGAAGGGAGAAGTTGGTTGGGTGAAGGAGGATGTGTTTTCTTGTTCTCTCCCTCTCTTTCTCTCTCTCCCTCTCTCTCTTTCTCTTCCCCCTCTCCCTCCTTCTCCCTCCTTCTCTCTTTCTCTCCCTCTCCCTCCTTCTCTTTCTCTTCATCCTCCTATCTCTCTCCCTCTCTCCTTCCCCCCCTCTTTCTCTCCCTCTCTCTCTTTCTTTTTCTCTCCCTCTCTCTCCCTCGCTTTCTCTTTTTCTCTGTCCCTCTGTCCCTCCTCTCCCTCTCCCTGTCTCTCTTATACATATAAACACACACTCATACACACACACACACACATTGCATGTCTGAATCTCACAGCCCCTGTGCAAAAATGCAGCAACTTTGCCAAGGAGTCTAAGGATAAGTCATGGCCTCCAATGCCCAACACAGGACTTTCCCTTCTGTAAATAAAAGAAAACGGAGCAGAAAACCTAAGTGGATATCGGTGCCTCACTTTATTGTTCAGGAAACGGTTCCTTTTGTTTTTAAAAATAAAAAATATTTATATTAAAAAAAATTGCATCGGTACAGAGTCTGTCTCTTTCTGTTCCACAGGTGGGCACGTGGGCGGGCGAGGCCCATCCAGAGAATTGCCACGCACAGGTGAGTAATTGCCACAGTCCTTGTGCTGAAGCCTCTCAAATATCACTTGCAATATTTGCTTTTATCGAGTTTCTTGTACTTCTTGTTGTAAGGGGCTCTGGCGAAGCACATGGCTGCTGCCCGGTCACAATCACAGACAAAACGTGCACACTTATCTTTGACATCTGGAGAGAAGAAGGAAATGGTGAACCACGGGGGAGGCATCATCAAAATAAACGCTGCACTATTGCGAGACCCAGCCCTGTGTCTTTTCAATACCCTGTTATGAAATTGGGCGCCTAGGCGAAAAGGGATGGAGCTTGCATTGTGCTCTTATGCTGCCACTCCTGTAGGAAGTTAGCACCTACCCCTCTCCTAGAAAATTGAAATATCCTAGGAAATATTAAAAAGGCAGAATATTTCCCCTAAAAAGAGTAGAAACTCAGAAGGAGAAACTCACCCCCACCTTTGTTAATGGCTGGGCCATTAAGGCCTGGGCCAGAATATTTTACATAACGAAGACCTCCTCCAGGTAGAGCTATAATAGGAATTGCCCAAAGCCCTTTATAAAACCCAGGGATTCTCAGTATCTCAGCCCTTCCTTCTTTGGCGCTCCAAGCCACGTGGTCCTGTCCACCCTTAAACCATCTTTCCAAACAGCCTCCATGTTTCCAGTGTCTTTTTCCCCACTTGGAATTGAACCCAGAAGGATATTTCTTCCAACATCCCAAAGGTGCTTTTTCTCAGGAGGCCACTGGACTTTCTGGTTTTTCTTTTGAAGACATTTTGCTTCCCATCCGGGAAGCTTCTTCAGCTCTGACATGTCAGTGGGGAATGGAAGGATTTATACTCCTTGCAGACAGCTGGTCATTTGCATCCTTTTAGAAGGTCGTTGAGGCCACTTGGAGGTTGATCCGTGTCCAGATCTATGTCCCTTAGCTATACAATTTGGGAGGAACACCCTTGGGACGGTGTGGGAGTAGGAATGGATTTCCAGAGGGGAAAAATGTCAGACTGCAGGAACCAGGGGCACTACTCAGGTGACTCTGAGGACATAGGTAAAACCTCCAAGTGGCCTTAATGACTCTCTAAAAGAATGCAAATAACCAACTTTATGCAAGGAATATACATCCTTCGTTCCCCACCATCCAGACAGAGCTGGAGAAGCTCCTTGGATGAGAAGCATAATGTCTTCAAAAGAAAAAATCAGAAAGACCAGTAGCCTCTACAAAAAGCACCTTTGGGACAACCAAGACGAAGAATCTCTACAGAGTCTCACAACAGCTTTCATTGTTTTGACAAAATTTCCCAGCTCTGAGCCTGCCTCTAAATAAGATGCAAAAATAAATTCAGGAATAAATCCAAGTAAATGGAACGGGGAAGTGGTCCCTTAAATATCTATTTAACTGTAAATGTGATTTGCGACCGTCTGACAAGCAAAATCAATGGCGGAAGCCAGATTCACTTAACGACTGGAAGGTCAAATTACAGATAGTCGCACCCCAATAACGAACATGTGAACATGGGTGAGAAGCATATTACATGCAAAGATTTGGTCATAAGTCACTATTTTCAGTACCCTTGTAATGTTGAACGGTCACTAAATAAAGGATTGAAAGTTGAGGGCTACCTGTCTTGGAAAAATGGGTGGGTTGGGGTGTGTGATATTTACCTTTGCAGGTGACTGTGCCTCCAGAACAGGTGTATGAATAGGTTTTGATGTAGGGGCTGTCCAGGAAGGATTTACATGCAGGGTGTTTCATGGCTTGATCATAGCAGTTGTCATGAGTCTGGCAGCACCTGGCCAAAAGCAGGAAGAGTTAGAGCTGGCTCTCCAGGTGTGAGAAGTTGGTTGGAGGGGTTCACTGGCGCTCTCTGAGCTTGGTTGTATTCTTACAGATGTTTCACGATCCAACTAGGCAATATCATCAGCGCTAGGAGGGTGGGGGAATTGTGGAAAAGAGCAGGAGGAGGAAAAGGAAGACTGTGGGGTACTTGTGCTCTCTGACCTTTGTTACATCTGTTACATCTTTGTTACAGATGTTTCAAGACCCAACTAGGTAACATCATCAGTGCTAGAAAGGAGTGGGATTTGTGGAGAGGAGGAGGAGAGGGAGGAGGAGGAGGAGGAGGAGGAGGAGGAGGAGGAGGAGGAGGAGGAGGAGGAGGAGGAGGAGGAGGAGGAGCAGGAGGAGGAGGAGGAGGAGGAGGAGAAAAACTATGGGGTTCTTGGTGCTCTCTAAGCTAAGTTGTTTTCTTGCAGATGTTTCATGACCCAACTAGGTAACATCATCAGTGCTAGAAGGGAGTGGAGTTTGCGGAGAGGAGGAGGAGGAGGAGGAGGAAGAGGAGGAGGAGGAGGAGGACAAGGAAGATTGTGGGGTCCTCGGTGCTCTCTGAGCTTCATTGTAACTCTACCTTAACAGAACCTTGCTAATCCAAAAGTCCAATTCTCCCGCCATCTCCTTTTCTTAGAAACTAAGTAGGATCCCTTCAGAGCCTCTTTCTCCACCCCTCATACATCTCTGATCTCTACCCTCCCTTTATTTTTATTTTTTATTTTATTTATATTTATTTGTCCTCTCTTATTTGACTGTTCCCTAGATAGCATCTCTTCACCACGCCTGCCAAGGTCTTTCCCATGTACCATTTCATCCAAGCGATTCTCTTGGACTTGCAAACTACCAAAGGACGATAGAGGATCCATGATACTACAGGTGACATGGTAACAGTCTTCCCATATTTGAGAGGCTGAGAGGAGGGGGTTCAACCTATTCTCCAAAAGCCCCTGAAGGCGGGACAGGAAGCAACAGATGGAAACTCAACAAGGAGAGAAGCAACCTGGAATTAAGGAGGAATTTCCTAACAGTGAGAACAGTTAACTTGCCTCCAGGAGTTGTGGGGGCTCCAGCATTGGAGGTTTTAAGAAGAGATTAGACAACCATTTGTCTGAAATGGTTTAGGGTTTCCTGCCTGAACAGGGGGTTGGACTAGAAGACCTCCAAGGCCCCTTCCAACTCAAGTATTCTGTTTAATTATTCCGTCATTCTTTCTAGGATCCCTTCAAGCCCAAAGGGAGTCTGGAACGTCACAGGATCTCCTGCTACTTGCAGGAGGGGTTTGACTAGAAGACCTGCAAGGTCCCTTTCGATCCTGTGATTCTAGGTTCTGAGTTCTTAACGTGCTCTGAAGATCCCCAGGTGAGGCCTTACCTATCCAACATGTCTACCGGTGTTCCACGACCTCCTTTGCCGCAGTAGCAACCGTAGTTCGCATAATCCAACAAAGGTCTACTGCCAGGGATGGTACATTTAATCATGTTCCTGAACTGATAGAGGTTGCGAGGCTGGGGAGCAACGTTGGCGGCTCCTAAGAGGGAGACACAAACTGCACCACAACACAAGAAGATCAACATTAGTGTTTCCCAAATATCTATCAGCCGATTCCAGTTCCCTGCTAAGTGGCGGTTGGGTGAATCATCATCTCCTTTTCAGGACCCCATAATCCCTTGTGCAGTAGAGTCTGGGCAACTGAATGGAGCTAGCAGACTGTTTACTGGCCGGATGCCCTTCCTGTCACCAGCACAGAGTTTTGTTCAGCAGATATATTCTCCTTATGCCGAGAGAGAGAGAAATATCTTCCTCTACCTAGGATTGAACTCACAGCCACCTGATTGTGAGGCAAAAGCTCTACCTCTCGGCTACCGCATTGCTCTGGATGAACCTTCCCTCTTTTTGGAAGATCATCTGTCTCCTAGGCTAATGCATTCGCACCGGCCCACCGCTCGCCGTTTGCCCCCTTCCCAGCCGGCTTCCGACCAGCAAAGTCAACAGGAGAAGCTGGGTTCACGGAAGGACATTGTGGTTCCTTTTTCAGAACTGCGCTAATGAGCCCAAAAACAAGCTTGTAAAATCGGACACCAGTCATTTCGCATATTCGCTTTGTTTAGCGATGGAAATTCTGGTCCCCGATGGTCGTTGTAAGTTGAGGACTATCATTACAGTGGACTGGGAATGGATGAAATGGGGGGGTTGGAGTGTATGACCTCCAAGGCCCCTTCCAACTCTGTTGTTCTGTGATGCTATGAAACGGGTTGAGTTTGTACAACTCGGATCTCTCAGCTTATAGAAGGGAGGTGTTGGTTGAGTGAAGGAGCATCTCTTTTCCCTGTTCTCTCTCTCTCCCTCTCTCTCATCATTCTTTATCTCCTCTCTGTCTTTCTCTCTCTCTCTTTCTCTCATCACTCTTTCTCTCCTCTGTCTCTCCTCTCTCCATCTCCCTTTTTTTCTCTCTCCCTCTCTTTCTCTTATCACTCTATATCTCCTCTCTCTCTCCCCTCTCTCTCCTCTCTTTCTTTCTCTCCTCTCTCTCTTTCTCTCATCACTCTTTCTCTCCTCTCTCTCTTTCTATCTCTTCCTCTTTCTCTTATCACTCTTTCTCTCTCTCCCTCTCTTTCTCTCATCACTCTTTATCTCCTCTTCCCCCCCCTCCACTCTTTCTCTCCTCTATTTCTCTCCTCTCTCTCTGTCTCACTCTTTCTCTGTCTCTCTGTCTCTCTCTCACACACACACATAGATCTGAACTGAAC
The DNA here is from genome assembly GCA_023653725.1 of Bungarus multicinctus. Taxonomy (NCBI): domain Eukaryota; kingdom Metazoa; phylum Chordata; class Lepidosauria; order Squamata; family Elapidae; genus Bungarus; species Bungarus multicinctus. The sequence continues at coordinate 183,664,656 of CM042836.1, read as the reverse complement.
CTACAATGTACCTGCTTGCTTTCTTGCCCTCGTGCTCACCTGTCTTCTACAAACTCCTCTATCCTTGCAAGAGTAAAAAAACAATTCACGCACGTGTTTCACACACCCCCTGGAAACCACTCAGCAATGGAAGCCTGCCGTATCCCTGCAGGGATTCTTGGGATCTACTGGGTCTGGAAAATCTCCACTTACCTGCCGACAGGACCAGAAGGTGAGCAGGATTCATTTTGTCCCTGGTGAAGCTGCAAGCAAGATGAGTTTCGATACCTGGCGGAGTTCAGCCTTTTATAGCCTTGTCATAACCTTGGCCTTAACTGAGATGGGAGATAAGAGATGGATTTATTGGCCTATCAGCACTATTCATCTTCCAGGAAGGAGATAAAACCAGAGTTGTTTGTTTGCAAAAATCTGCCAGTTTTCCTCCACGAATTGGATCAAGATGTTCTGTGTTTTTGTGCAGAGAAGGAAATCTGCTCTGATTTAAAACTGGGATGGTCACTGACTTCCTTTCCAGGCAATGTGGAATTCCAATTCCCATCAGCCTGTATCGGACGAATCACTGGAGAGATGGAAGGTGCAGGTTGCAGGTTTTCTGCCTCCGGGTTCAATGTTTTGGAAATGTTCTCTGAATAGAACAAAGCATCTTGTAACGCAAAACGAAAAATGTTGGGATTTTACATCCTGGAAGAAAACCTCATGAAGCTACGCAGGGTTAGGTCCTGGCTGGCACTTGGATGGGGTATCTCTAGGAAACTCCAGATATGGGGATTTAAACGAATATCTTAGAAGAAAGCAAAGATAAACAATTCCCAAGGAGAACTAAATATATTCCTTCATCTAGTCACTCAGGTGCCAACTTTAATTCATTTTTATATGTTGCAGGAAGGCTATCCAACTTTGGGTTGGGAAGGACAGCAAGATTCTCCTTGCGTAGCTCCAGATTTATTTTATTTATTTATTTATTTGTTTATTTATTTATTTTGTCAAGCGATTATAAGATAACAGGTAGATCATTAGAGATGAGTACTCCAATGTCCTTGACAGAGTTTGGATCATCAACAAGGTCTTGACTATTCAGTTTGTATTTTATTTTCTGGTGGGTTTTTTGCCTATAGACAGAGCATTTATTTGTTGAGATTTGAAGTTGCCATTTGTTTGATCATTCTGATACATAGTCAAGATCTTTTTGAAGGGTAGCAGTATTGTCTGTGATGTTGAATAGCTTTACATCATCAGCGAAGAGAACGCAGTTGCTCTTGATATGATCACAGAGGTCATTTATGTAGAGTATGAAAAGAGTTGGTCCTAGAACACTGTTGACAGGTACAGAATTTGATAGGACGCTCCCAATTTTGACCATTTGTTCTCTGTTTGTCAGGAATGCTTCTATCCAGTTATGCAGGTGTCCAGAGATACCGTAAGATTTTAGTTTTAGGAGTAGTTTGTCGTGTACCACTGAATCAAAGGCTTTACAGAAGTCTATGTAGATTGCATCTATTGTTTTACCCTGATCAAGTTGTGTAGTCCATATGTTTTTGCAGTGTAAGAGTTGCAGATTACATGATAGTTTTTTCCTGAAACCAAATTGTTTATTAGAGAGTAGGTTGTTTGTTTCTAAAGTGGAGGATGATGGATTGGTTAATAATTGATTCCATGACTTTACAGATGACGCAGCATAAAGAGATTGGTCTGTAATTTTCAACGGCTGGGGTCTCCCAATTTGAAGTTGGGGATGACCATGGCTTGTGACCATAGGTTTGGCAAGGAGCTGGTCCTGAAAGATTTTTCAAAGATTATGCTTAGAGGTTCGGCTATGGCAGTAGATAGCTTTTTTAAGAAGTAGGCATATATTCCGTCCGATCCAATAGATAGAGATGGTTTTAGATTGCGTAGTACTTTTTCAACATTGTCTTCTGTAAAATCGATATGTATTAGATCATTGTAGTTGTCTGTGGTTTGACTAGGAAATACTGGGCATGATTCATTGCTGTTTACAAATACTGAGCCAAAGAATGTGTTAAAGAGGTTGGTTTCAATGGTATCATCTTTGAAGTCTTTATCATTAGGTCCTTTCAGGGATGGGATAGACCTTGAGTCTTTTAGTTTGTTGTTTACAAAATTGTAGAAAGCGTGGGTGGAATTGGTGTGTAGAAGGTTTTCCTCTTGTTTAATGTGGTAATTGATGCATTCACTCTTTATCTGGTGGATAAATTTTTGTACTAGTTTTTAAAGTTGGCAACGTGTCCAGATTTGTTTTTCCGCCAAAGTGATTTATTTTTGGATTGGAGCTTCCTTATTGTTATGGGTAATTTGTTTTTTTCTGGTTTGGGGAGTTGTTATTGGTACATATAGTTTGATGACTCTTTTGACTTCAAGTAAAAATATGTTGTAATGGTCTTCAACAGTATTGCATCCAGTGCATAGAAGTTGCCAATCAAGAGATGAGATATCATTGTCTATAAGATCATAGTTGCCTTTTTTGAAGTTATAATTGGGGATCTTGTTGTTGTGATGATTTTTGTGTGGACGTATGTTGAGACAAAAGTCAATCATGTTGTGGTCACTGTTGGAAAAGGGTTCTTTAATTTGTATTCCATAAATTGAATTCAAACTATTGCAGGAGATGAGATCGAGACAGTTGTTAAGTCTAGTATTGTTGGTTAGTAGTTGTTCCAGTCCCAGATTTGTTACAGCATTGTAGAAGGTTGCATGTGTGGGTTCAGTTTTACATTCGTTTAGGGTCCAGTTAATATGAAGTAGATTGAAGTCACTAAGAAAGATAAAAGCATGTGGGCAGGATGTTGCCCATGTTAGTAGTGAATTTAACTTGTTTGCATATTCGATGTCATAATCAGGGGCTCTGTAACATAGTAAGAATCGAAATGTGATATTTAAGGACAGTTCACAGGTCTCAGGAATAGCAAGCTCCTAGGTAACTTGGATGTTTTTTAGATGTAGGGACTTTTTATAGAAGATAGCAACACCACCTCCTCTACGATTTCATGATCTGATCGGTAAACATAATAGTCTATTACTGTGGTAATGGAATCAGGGAGAGATGCGTTGAGCCATGTTTCACAGACAAATATGATATCAAATTTAGCCATATTTAGTAAGAGGAGAAATTCAGGTATTTTATTTACTTCTTGCATTGAGTAGCTTGCATTTAAGGCCAGTTGTAGTTGGAATAGAGGTAGTTAGGGACGTGCATGCCTAGTTTTGAGTGATGATGGATTGGATGATGTAGGGTTGGATGCGGAGTTGTGGATTGTGTTACTTTCTTTTGATGCAATTAGCATGGTAGTCAATGTACTGGTCCTTTCTCCATTGTCTAGAGACGTTTTCTGAGTTCTGTGTGGAGTTCACAGGAGTGGATTCTTTGCAGTATGGATAAGTCTGGTCTTGAGCGAAGTTTTTTATGGGTGGGATTGGTTTTTTGCAATGGCGTTTATTGTATGAATGAATATAGGTTTGCTGGACTCATTTTTGCAAACAACTCTACAAAATCTTGGGGCCACAGAGTCGTCACTGTATTTGAACTCAGGGCCATCTCTGGTTATTTCAATGATATCTTTAGGAGAGATGTTTGTTGTTTTTGAGTTGCTTATAATATTGCAAACTTTGGTGATGTTGTCTGATTCGTTGGTGTCTTCAAGACCAAATAAGATGGCAATTGGATATTTCTGATCACGTTTCATGGTGTCTCTGATGAGTAAGGGGATATCATTTGTGGAATTATTTGATGGGATAGTAATTAATTCTGCTGTGGATTGGTGGTTATTTTTGGTTGTAGTTGTGATTGTAGTTGAGGTAGAAGTTGTGGTGGTGGTTGTTGAGTTAGAATTTGATTTTGAGCTGATAGATATTCACTTACCTGTGTTGTATTTTTTTTCAAGAGAGATTAGGCTTGCTTGTATAGTTGTTTCAAAATGTGTTTCTAAGTGTTCTTCTCTTGAGTGAATGAGTGATTCTATGGTTTCAACTCTGTCAGGCAGGGTATTTAGTTTGTTTAGCTTAGGAAAACATGATGGACATAGACAAGGGAATGTATCTGGGTTTTTTTAGGAGATCAACTAGGCTTTTGCTTAAGTTTAAGCAGGCAAGGTGGGCTTGATTGTCACATAGGTGGCATTTGGTATTATTTTCACTTTCATTGATGGTTTCAAGACATCTGAAGCATGTGCAGGAGTCTTGGAGGTCATTGGTAGAGATATTATTCTTTTGTTGTTGTTTGGTAGTGGAGGGTTTGGAGTTTTTGGCTGGCATGGTCAATGACAGTAGTAATACAATAGTACACTAAACAATTACAATAGCTAATTAATGTGATAGGTAGAGAGTTACTTAATGAATGTTGGTAATTAATAAATGTTAATTGATGTTAGAGAACAAATCAAAAGTAAGGTTACTTATTACTAAAAAGGGCCTTGGTGGTGCAGGCTGTTAATCATCTAGCACTTAGTACAAGCTGCCTGCAATTAGTGCAGGTTCGAATCCCACCAGGCTCAAGGTTGACTCAGCCTTCCATCCTCTCGGAGTAGGTAAATTGAGGACCCAAGATTGTTGGGGGCAATAAGCTGACTTTGTAAAAATGCCGCTTGGAGGGGCCAATAAGCCCTAGTAATAAGCAGGCATATACAATGGAATGAAGGCTATTGCCGAGCACCTAGCATGGTGCTCCATAGACTGTAAGCCGCTCTGAGTCTCAAGGAAAAGGGCGGCATATAAATGTAATTAAAAATAAATTTAAAAAAAATCAATCAATCAATCAATCAATCAATCTACTAGATAATCAATGATACAGTATTAAATCTCTATCAATTCAGTGAATCAGTAAAGTAGTGGTCATTTCACGATTAATTATTATACTATTAGATGATAAATCAATTATTGCAGGCAAAGCATTATCTATCAATATTTGGTCTCGAGGTAATGAAATAGGGGAGGTAGTGAAGTATTGGAGGTTGGTAGTGAAAAGTTCCCTTGTTTTTCCTTAGAGCCACATTGCCTGGTTTGTGTTTGTGTTTTTAAAGAGGAAGCGTTGCTGCTTGATAGATTGGAATGGAGAAGATTTGAATGAACTCCCCAATCATCTACTTGGGAGTTTGGAATGGATGAGATTTGAGTGGGGGTTAAGTGGAGGATGTCCAATCAGCTGAGTGGGAATTTAAAATGCAGGCTGACTAATCAGCTGGGTGATTTAAATGGAGACTGTAGGGTCTATTGATTCTCCGTGAGTCTCCTCAGTTCTCCGTAACTCACGGCCGTTCAGAATCACTCTCTTGCTCTCCTCTAGTCCCGACTCGTTTTTGGATGTTTAGGATCTCCCTCTGTCAGTTCTGTCTCTTTCTCTGCAGTTCAGAATCACACTCTTCACCAGCACACTCCCATCTAATCACAGCTCGTCCCAGCTCTTATCTCTATCCGTTCTATGCTCTCTGCTCTCTGCATGGAATCGCCAAGTCCCTGTTTTTTTTTTAGGCCTCACCCGTTCAAAATGACATCCTACTGAATGGTGTCTTGGGGTCTCCGCTTGGGATGGTATCCTGGCCTCTCCACTCACTCTTGGGATTGCCGGCAAGTTCTCTGTTCTCAGATCCTTCCGAAACCTTCTGACAGTCCCAGTTGAGGTAGATCGCGGCTCTGTTGGCCCCTGGCAACGGCCAGCCAGTCACATGATCACCTAGCCATGCCCACCCAGTCAGGTGGCCACCAAGCCACGCCCACAAATTGGGCCATGCCCACAGAACCAGTTGTTAAGAAATTTGAATCCCACCCTGCTCTGGAGGAATGTCTCCAGTTGGAAGTTAGCTTTGATTGGGCCATGTGATGGACTGATGGATGCAGGGGGTGGATCTTTGAATTTTTGTTGGGAAGGGAAACTCTCAGATTTGAGTTTTCCCAGATGTGCCAATCTGACCTCTTCAATAAACTTTTTACTTGGATTAACTTCGTTTCTGAGCACCGAATGAATATGGGGAGTTTCACTGGAACGCTGACATAAACTACAGCAGCGTCTCTAATACACTTGGGATGTTGGGAGAGCATTAGTCGACAAACAGAAAGTGTGTGTGTGTGCGTGTGCGTGCGTGTGTGTGTGTTGCCATAACTAGCTGTGCAATCCTCTATCAGCCTTCCCAAACAAACCAGACAGGAAACATGACTTGATTGAACTTAATCTACTTTCTTGTAAGGCTACCTTTAACAGAGCCTCAAAATTTTAATTTTCTGCTGTCTCTTTTACAGCCTAAGAGACTAGGGGAGGTTCTTTCCGAGGCTCTTTCTCCACCCATTATACAGCCAAAGGGTCAACTGTCTCTTATCTGACTGTTCCCTGAAACTACATTGACCGATTCTTGCAAGTCTGAAAATGTAAATCTTCCGCTATCTCTTTTACAGCCTAAGAGACTAGGGGAGGTTCTTTCTGAGGCTCTTTCTCCACCCATTATACAGCCAAAGGGTCAGCTGTCTCTTATCTGACTGTTCCCTGAAACTACATTGACCGAATCTTGCAAGTCTGAAAATGTAAATCTTCCGCTGTCTCTTTTACAGCCTAAGAGACTAGGGGAGGTTCTTTCCGAGGCTTTTTCTCCACCCATTATACAGCCAAAGGGTCAACTGTCTCTTATCTGACTGTTCCCTGAAACTACATTGACCGAATCTTGCAAGTCTGAAAATGTAAATCTTCCGCTGTCTCTTTTACAGCCTAAGAGACTAGGGGAGGTTCTTTCCGAGGCTTTTTCTCCACCCATTATACAGCCAAAGGGTCAACTGTCTCTTATCTGACTGTTCCCTGAAACTACATTGACCGAATCTTGCAAGTCTGAAAATGTAAATCTTCCGCTGTCTCTTTTACAGCCTAAGAGACTAGGGGAGGTTCTTTCCGAGGCTCTTTCTCCACCCATTATACAGCCAAAGGGTCAGCTGTCTCTTATCTGACTGTTCCCTGAAACTACATTGACCGAATCTTGCAAGTCTGAAAATGTAAATCTTCCGCTGTCTCTTTTACAGCCTAAGAGACTAGGGGAGGTTCTTTCCGAGGCTTTTTCTCCACCCATTATACAGCCAAAGGGTCAACTGTCTCTTATCTGACTGTTCCCTGAAACTACATTGACCGAATCTTGCAAGTCTGAAAATGTAAATCTTCCGCTGTCTCTTTTACAGCCTAAGAGACTAGGGGAGGTTCTTTCCGAGGCTCTTTCTCCACCCATTATACAGCCAAAGGGTCAGCTGTCTCTTATCTGACTGTTCCCCCAAACTACACAGAATCTTACAAGTCCGAAATTTCCAACCATCTCTTTTAGAATTCGGGAAACTAAGGAGGGTGTCTTCTGAAACTCTTTCTCCACCCACAATAAAATTCTGGCCTCTATTCTCTTTCTCTGACTGTTCCCTAGATAGCATCTCTTCCTCATCTCGCAAGGGCTTTCCCACATATTATGATGACCCCCTTCCTTGATCCATCTCCAGATTTTGCTTTGAATTGCTGGTTTTCTATTGCCCTTAAGAGAGAAAAGCCCAACCATGGACCAAGGTCTGCTTTTTCGCAACTCAAAACAGATGTTAGATGTTAGCATGGGAGCTTGGGCATGGGTGCCAGTATCTAGTGTTGTCGTTGTTGTTGTTTTTTTAAAAAAATCTCTTTTATTTGGTTAGAACTCAGGAGAAATTTCCTGACGGTAGAAACAATGGACCGGTGGAACTGCTTGCCACCAGAAATTGTGGGTGTCTCCATCACTGGAGGTTTTTAAGAAGCGATTGGACAATCATTTGTCAGGAATGGTATTGGGTCTGCTGCTTGAGCAGGGGGTTGGACTAGATGACTTCCAAGGTCCCTTCCCACCCTATTATTCTCTATTCTCTGTGCTGTGCTTTATGCTTTTCACGGGATCATGGGATAATGTCCTCCAGAGTGATAATGCAGCTGGATCTAAAAGGCTTTTCTATCCCCAGAAATTCTCCCTCCAGCCTTGTATTTTTTTTATGTGCGCTAAGAGCATTTGCACCAAGACAAATTCCTTGTGTGTCCAATCACCCTTGGCCAATAAAGAATTCCTATTCTATTCTATTGTGGGTAAAGAATTGCTCTGCATTTCACAGGACCAAGAAAACTTTTAACAGCCTGTTAGGGCTTAAAGGAGAAACCTCGCTACGAAGACAAGGTTTCTGGCTCTTTCTGAAATTCGAGATTCCATGCGAATCAACCAAGGAGCATTGTTCCAGTTGTATGTAGCCATCTGATTGCAAGTTGTAGGAAGGGAGAAATAGGGTTATCCAAGTTTTCACAGCAGACAAAGGAGCAAAAGATGGGGAAAAAAAGGGGGGGGGAAAGATTTTCTCCAGCAAAGCAAGGTTTCTGTCCCTAAACTTAGACTGTCTACTGTTGACTTCAACTCCTTCCTAAGAGGTCTGTAAGGGGCGTGCATACGCGCACCAGCGTGCCTACTGTCCCTGTCCTAATGTTCCTTTTTATTCGTATCCATTTCATGTATTCATAATCATGTTTATACTTATACATGTTATCTAATACATGCTTGACAAATAATAAAATAAATAAATAAACCGTTGCCTCTTGAGCAGGAGTTTTATTATTAAGTTTTGGAAGCCTGGAAAAATTTGAAACGGGAGAAATCTGCTGGCTGCAATGAACCAAGAAGGAAATCCATGTGGGGTGTGTGGGAAGGGAATTTTTTTTTTAAAAAAAATAAAAGTTGTTTACTTCCACGAAAAATGGGGTTATCTAACTGCCAAGGTTTACAACACAATCAAGCTTGAAAGATTGCAGATTGACAGGTGGCCATAAAACTCCTTATCATCTTTGTTCCTTTGCGTGAATTCTGGATTAGATAGAGGGTAATATATATTTCAAAGTTCTGTTTTCTTTCTTTTGTTTTTCTCCTTCTTTCTCCAATCTGGCCACGATCCAGAACTCAAAAGTCAGCAGTTGATAAAAAGACCTCTTCCATTTTTACCGAGAAGAAAAGCTTTGTTTGCTTAAAGTCTAGAAATGGGCCCTTATTCATATTTCCACCGGTTGCCCTATTTAGAATCAAGAGAACTGGGGAGGAGCCTTGAGGCCATCTAGTCTCACCCCTGGTCTGTGCAGGAATCAGGATTCAAGCATGCTGGGTTTGGGCATCCAACCTATCTGAACATCTCCAGTCCAAGAAAGGTGATGTCTACTATTGTTACTTCTTGTAACTTCAACCCAGTTACTCGACTTCCTGCCTCTTAGCCTGATGGAGACCAGGTTGATGCTGCCTTTTGCAAGATGTCTCTTTAGATGCAAATTTCCCCACTCAACTCATCCTCTTTGCCTCCAAAGAACACAAAAGAACAGGGTTGGAAGAGGGGTGGGTTTCTACCGGTTCTGTCCACCTCTGTAGAACCGGTAGCTCTGAAGAGCAGCAGACATAGAACCGGTTCTATGTCTGCTGATGTTTTTGCCCACTTGCCCACCTGAGCTCTTACCTGACCTTTATTTCCTGATTTTTTCAACTTCAGCTGCCGTGTGAGGCACAGCTGCAGTTAAAAAAGCAGGAAAAAGGACTTTTTGAAAGGCTGCTTCTCTGCACGCAGCATGCCGATGACGATTTACAGATGCGTCCGTGCAGGGAAGCACATCGTAAATCACCGAACCTCAAAAATGACAGAACTGGTAGTTAACCCTGTTGGATCCCAACCCTGGGTTGGAAGGAACCTCAGAGGTCATCTAGTTTAACCCCCTTTTCAAGGCAGGAGACGTTATATCATCCCGGTCAAATGGCAAGCAAAACCAATAGGGATTCTCTTAACAACCATGTTACTAATTTAAAACTGGCAAGAAAAATTGTAAAATGGGGCAAAGCAAATGCCTTACTTAGCAACATTAAATTTTGGGCTCCACTGTGGTCCTAACTTGAGGGCTCCCTGCACACATGTTAAGAGAAACTTTAAAAAAAAAGATGTATTGGAAAGTTTTGATTTTAGACATGTTTTTAAAGAATGGTTGCGTGTTTTAAAATGGGATGAAAATAGGTATTTTTCCCTAAGGTTAAAGAATCTGAAAGAATATATTCTTTCAAAAGAATGAATTTTGTGAATATAAATGATAATTTAACTTAATAGTTAAGTGCAAATAGAAATACGTATTATTTCCCCAGCAAGGAAGATAAAGCAGCGATGGTTAAATTGTTTTGAGAATATATTTAAGGATGTTATTTACCACTTCTGGATTTTGTGCTTGTGATGAAAAAAAAAAAGGAAACTCTTGACTTTGGTTTTGCCAGTTAAGATAAATTTGTTGTTATATAAATGACTAGTTATATATTTGTGTGTAACACTAAAAAGTTCCAAATATTATCTTGTACTGTGCTAAAAAGTCGGAAGTCAATTTTTTTTATTCCTTTCTTCCCTTTTACCTCATATTTCCCTCCATTTTCCCTGTTTCCTTCCATTTCCTAATTGTTTTTCTTTGCATTTCTGTTCTGTTCTATATTGTATTCTCTTCTCGTCTTTTCTCTATTCTCTTCTCCTATTCTCTATATTCTCTTTTCTGTATTCTCTATTTTCCACTTTTTTCTCTATCCTCTATCCTATTTTCTATTCTATTCTATTTTATATTGACTGTTTCCTAGTATGACTTGATTGCTTATTGTACCCTATGACTATCATTAAGTGTTGTACCTGATGATTTTTAATGTATCTTTTATGTATAATGAGAGCATTTGCACCAAGACAAATTCCCTGTGTGTCCAATCACACTTGGCCAATAAAGAATTCTATTCTGTTCTATTCTATTCTAATTCTATTCTTATTGTACCCTATGACTATCATTAAGTATTGTACCTTATGATTCTTGACTCTTGACGAATGTATCTTTTCTTTTTATGTACACTGAGAGCATTTGCACCAAGACAAATTCCTTGTGTGTCCAATCACACTTGGCCAATAAAGAATTCTGTTCCATTCCATTCCATTCCATGCTATTATAATTCTATTCTCCATTCTATTAAATATTTAATTTACGCATGCAATAAGGCAGGCCACACAGCCCTTGGAAAGAAGACCTTTTTATTAATTGTTATTATTATTATTATTGCTACTGTCATCCATTCCCTTTACATGGCTCTATCTCACACGCCTGCCAAGAGCATCTGCGCGCCATGGCAGGCCCACATCCATGCTTCCAAGATGCCGGAATGCTTGTCCTTCTAAAAGAGGCTGGGTTCCCTCCTCCAGGAAGGAGACTGGACAATAAACACAAGAATCTGGTGCCCAATTTTTATTTTATTTTTTTAAAAAAACATCCCTCTCTCACCAAGCTCAGCGCTCAAGGTGTCAACAGTACATTACTTCTCAGGTTTCCAATTTTTTTTTTAAGAGTTGTAACCATCAGAGGAGAACGCTGTAATTCCCCTTAGTCAATTTGGTCATGATTAATTTTCCTATGTTCTTCTTTTGTTGTACTTGTGTTTTGGTCCGTGACCACAAATAAAGTATTATTATTATTAACAGCCATTGAGCCAATATTTGATTTTCCTCTTCCTTGGCAGAACAAGCTAAGCATTTACCCATCCGGCACGCTCTGCTCTTCCCTGGGGAAATAACAAGCTGATGAAAAGGAAAGAAGAAGAAAAAAAATAAGAATGGAATGATTAAAAAAAAAAAGGAGAAAAGGACGGAATCTTTCTAGCTTGGTGTTTCTCAACCCAGGGCAACGGTCCCCGATTTTTGCAACTTGGTGGCCCAGCTGGGGAGGAAGAGGGGAATTGGGCCGGTGTGGCAAGCTCAACGGTGTGTGAACGCACACCGGCCCACTGCACACAAGCGTTGAGTTGAGCCGGGTGCACGCCGGCCCAGGGTCCGTTTGCAAACAGGCCGTGGCTCGGGAGTTGGTGACCCCTGACGCTTTTAAGACGTCTGTGTGGGGCCTTCGAGAATTCCCCCAGCCGGCCACGTTGACTCAGGAATGGTGGGAATTGGGAAGTGCCTGCTTTCTCCCAAGCATGCTGGCTGGGGAATTCTGGGAGTCGAAGCCCTGCCCAGGCATCCTAGGTGGAGCAACCACACTGCTCTGGACAAAGCAGGAAAAAGTTAGGGAATCGGGATGTCGCGAAGATTATTAGAGGGGGAGGAAATGTAAAGAAGTTTTTTTGGGTTGTTGTTCTTTTTTTCTTCTTCTTCTTCTTCTTTTTCTTCTTCTTCTTCTCCTCCTTCTCCTGAGTGACAGCTGAAGGCAGGGAAGGCAGGTCATTGCAAGGGGGAAATCTTCAAAGGGATCATGATTCGGGACTCCATGCTCCGCACGAGAGGAACTGCAAACACAGAAGGACAGTCAAAGCGTCACAGAGTCTGAGACACTGTCTTGGGATATTGTGGTTCGTCACACCCAACGTGAGATAGCCTTGGCCAACAGGAAATGCCCTGGCAAGGGGCACTGGGAATCTCCCTTCCTTTCTCCCTCCCTCCCTTTTTCTTCTTGCCTTCCTTCCTTTCCTCCGTCCCTCCCTCTTCCCTTCCTTTTTGCCCCAACCTATCTCTCTTTCCTTCCTTCCTTCCTTTCCTTCCTTCCTTCCTTCCTTCCGTTCCATCCATCCATCCATCTTTTTTCTTTATGCCTTCCTTCCTTCCCTTTCTTTTCCTCCCAACCTATCCCTCTTTCCTTTTTTCCTTCCTTTCTCCTTCCTCACCTTTTTTTTCTTTTCTCCTTCCTTTCTCCCTCCCTCCCTTCTCATCTTTTTTTCTTCTTGTCTTCCTTCCTTCCTTCTCTCCCCTTCCTCCCTCTTCAGCAGGCAGGTTAAGTGGCAGGAGCTGAGAGAGGAAGGCAGCAAAGGATTGCAAGATTGGCTGGGAAACTGTCACAGAATGCTGAAACTGAAGGTCACGTGATTGCAGCCCCAGCAGGAATCGGGGCACACCCAAGCAGCCGCAACTTTGGATAAGATGTCCGGCGGACCCTCCTCAAAATGTCCTGACCTGTGTAGTAAACATTTTCATCCCATCCTCGCTTCCTCCAGGCGGCATTTCTTGTCTCCTCTCGAGATTGCAGATCTTTGTAGGCTGCAAAGCAACCAAAAACATCAAAAAAATTATAAGGTTACCTCCATGCAAATTGGATGGTAAGTGAAGGGATGGTGATACTACAGCTCGGGGTTTCAATCCACAGCCGAACTGGATAAACGCAGGCAGCTTACCACGTTCAAAAACCATTTTTCCCCCTCCCATCACAATTTCTTGCAAAGCCTCCAACGACCTCTTGCAGAATCCTAAGCTGAGTAAGGCTCAATCAAATCCTAAACCTAGATAAATAAAACATGTCACCGCTCCCAAATAAAACTGTAAAAAAATAAATATGCAGATGCTTTCAAAGATACATACATCAAGAATCATAGATATAACATTTAGAGGTAGTCATAGGGTACTATAAATCATACTAGGAAACATATATATAGATAATAATAATATTTATTTATATACTTCCCTAAAGATAGATAGAGATATATAGATATATATATAGACATAGACAGATAGATGATAGATATAATATATATATACAGATATATAAATATGGATATAGATATGGATGTAGATAAAGCTATATAGATATGATATAGAGATATATAGATATAGATATGATATAGAGATAGAGTTATAGAGATAGATATACGTATATATAGATATATGTATGAAACATATAAAACATACTAAGAAACATAATAATAAGCTAGGACCTATCAAATCATACTAATAGACAATAAAATAATAATAATAATAATAATAATAATAATAAATCATAAGGATACAAGCAACAAAGTTACATTCATACAGTCATAAGTGGGAGGAGAGATGATTAATATATTAATAGATCTTAGGAAAGATTAATAATAATAGTAATATAATTCAGACTTAGTAAATAGTTGGACAGTATTCAGGGAATTATTTGTTTAGCAGAGTGAATTGGACACACAAGGAATTTGTCTTTGGTGCAAATGCTCTCAGTGTACATTAAAAGAAACATACATTTGTCAAGAATCATCAGGAACAAGACTTAATGATAGTCATAGGTACAAATAAGCCATCAAATCATACTAGGAAACAGTCCATATAAATCATAAGGATATGAGCAACAAGGTCACAGTCATACAGTCACAAGTGGGAGGAGATGGTGAAAGAAAGGATGGGAAGATTAATAGCAATAGTAGTGCAGACTTAGTAAATAGTTGGACAGCGTGGAGGGAATTATTTGTTTAGCAGAGGGATGGCGTTTGGGGAAAAGAAAAGAACGATGGATTGCAAGGCTACCTACCCCACAAGTGATGTACGATGTACAACTCTCCGATTTGAGAGAAAAAGCCGCCTACCGCTTCCTGGTTATCTTGACGGTGTTTAATTGCCCGAGCCCTGCGTCAACCAAGAAAGGGTGAGATTTTATTTATTTATTTATTTATTTATTAAATTTCTATACCGCCCCCTCTCCCAAAAACGGGACTCGGGGCGGTGTACAGCCAACTAAAACAGGAACAGTATGTACAATTAAAAGCAATTTAAAATGATTAAATTGGAGGCCGAATATACAACAGATATAAAACTGATAAAAAATTTAAAATACCAAATAAATAAAGAAACATAATAATAAATAATGTTGCCTGTTCCCACACAATGTTGAGGCATTCTTACGTGGGGGGAAAAGGAAGCAGCTTTGACCCCATTTGGGTATAAACCCTTCTCCTTTGAAGCACTGATGATATCGTCTAGACTTTTTAAAATATCTGAACTGCTTACCAGTTGTTCCCCCATTCAATCATGGTCCCGGGCTGAAAGTCAGAAAGAAAAGACAAGATTTGCAGAAATGGTTTCAGAGATTCAAATGGCACCAAATTGGCAAATCTTAAGCCTTTACAGGCGGGTCAGGAAATTAATTAATTACATTGTTCTCCCTCCTTCATTACTTTATAAATAGCTCAAGGCAGGGAACATATAGAATATGCCTTCCTCCTCCTATTTGCCCCACCGCACCAACCTTGTTGAGGTGGGGTTGAGCTGAAAGAGAGGGACTGGCTCGAAGTTCACCCAGCCAGCTTTTATGCCTAAGGCAGGATTAGAACTCACAGCCTGTTGCAGATTGACCCAAAGTCACCCAGCTGGCTTCCATGTCTAAGGTGGGACTAGAACTCATCATCTCCTGGTTTTCGTGCCTAAGGCGGGACTAGAACTCAAGTCTCCTAGTGATTGGCCCACCCAGCTGGCTTTCATGCCTAAGGCGGGACTAGAACTCACAGCCTCCTAGTGATTGGCTCAAAGTCACCCAGCTGGCTTCCATGTCTAAGGTGGGACTAGAACTCACCATATCCTGGCTCTGGTGCCTAAGGCAGGAGTAGAACTCAAAGTCTCCTAGTTATTGGCCTACCCAGCTGGCTTTCATGCCTAAGGTGGGACTAGAACTCACAGCCTCCTAGTGATTGGCCCAAAGTCAACCAGCTGGCTTTCATGCCTAAGGTGGGACTAGAACTCACAGCCTCCTAGTGATTGGCCCAAAGTCAACCAGCTGGCTTTCGTGCCTAAGGTGGGACTAGAACTCACTGACTCCTTCTGATTGGCCTAAAGTCATGTTTATCTTGGACCTCCATTTCTCAACTGGGACTCAGTACTGAGAGCGCCAAATGGAGGGGGGTTGGAAAAGCAGATTGGCCCCTTTTGGGAGTATCTGGAAATGGGAGATGGATTGGAGAAGACATTACTTATTGTTTCTCAACTTTGGCCACTGGAAGTTAGGTGGACTTCAACTCCCAGAATTCCCCAGGTAGACAAGTGGAATTCTGGGAACTGAAGTCCACCTATCTTCCAGTTGAGAAACACTGACTCACTAGATTTCCCTGTAGTTAGAAGCTGAGTTTTTTTTTAAAAGGAGAAGGCGAAGAAACAGTGGAATTCTTTTTCATTGGGTGTGACCAGGGAGAAAAGTCACTTTCTTAAGGGCATCTTGCAAAGATATCTCACCTTCAACTTGTACGTTCGCAGCTCGTAGATATTGGGCCCGGGGCGGGGCAGAGGCTCATTCCAAAAACTGAACTCCAGGAGTAGCTGGTTCCTTCGGGAATGGAGCATTTGACTCCTCTCTTTCCGGAATTGTAAATATTCCTGCCGGAATAGAAGAGGGTAATTCAGGACTGACATCCACAGAGGTGGGGAGGGATTAATTTCTTCCTAGGTTACTGTTATTACAAAGGATATCTGAGGGAAGGAGGGTGAGTCAAGCATGTCATCAGCCAGGAATCCCTGCGTGCTCACCAGAGATCTTGAATTCCTTTCTAGTCTTATCTCTCGCTCATTTCCCTGGACTGTTAGTAGTTCAGATTCTTACTGCGAGCTTTAGCTTGCGGTATTATTTGAACTGCCTGAATCTCCTGATGTCGCCCGTGTCTGACACGTATAATTTTAACAAATAAATAAATAACAGGTATTCGAACAGCACGGCAACCTGCTGCAGCAGCAGCCAAGATGGGGGTTTCATAGGGTGTCACCCCAAATACCTGGTTCTCCCTCAGCTTGTTCATGGACTCCATGAGGGCCGAGTAGCCGCCAACAAATCTCCAGATGTGAACTGCGGAAAGACAAAACGTTCTGAGTATTACAGAGTCCCAAAGAGAAGGAGTCGATATAAAATGCAAGCAAGACTTGGGCTGGGTTGTCCCACGGCAATGGTGATCCTCGGCTTACAAGTGTTTGGTTAGCGGCCATTTGAAGTTACAACGGCACTGAAAAGAGTGACTTTATGACGGTTTTTCATGGTGAAAATCTGGTGAAGGTGAATTAAAAAATCAATAGAAATCAGTAGAAAAACCAGTCGAAAAATCAATAGAAAATCAGTAAAAAAAAAGTCAATCAAAAATCAGTAGAAAAATCAGTAAAAAATCAATAGAAAAATCAGTAAAAAATCAATAGAAAAATCAGTAAAAAATCAATAGAAAAATCAGTAGAAAAATCAATAGAAAAGCAGTAGAAAAATTGTAGAAAAACCAGTAGAAAAATGAATAGAAAATCAGAAGAAAAATTGTAGAAAAATCGGTAGAAAAATCAATAGAAAATCAGAAGAAAAAACAACAGAAAATCAGTAGAAAAATCAATAGAAAATCAGTAGAAAAATCAATAGAAAAAATGTAGAAAAATCAGTAGAAAAAATAGTAGAAAGCACTACAGGCAGACCTCGACTTATGACCATGAGAGGGATTGGAAATCCTGCTGTTAAGTGACATGGTGATTTCATGGCTGCACCCCATGTTACAACCTTTGCCTCTACTGGGGGCGTTAAGCGAACCACCATGGTCATTAAGCGACACATCCCACCCCACTGTGCCTGGCCCCCTTCTCTATCAGCTTCCCCACTGATTTTGCGTGTGGGAAGCTGGCTGGGAAAGCCGCAAATGGCGACCGGGGGACACACAGCGACCGTCGTAAACGCGGGACGGTTGCCAGGTGCCTGGATTGCAACCCCGGGAATGCCTGTGACCGTGTTGTAAGTGGAAGGACCTAAACCGCCTTTTGCAGCACCGTTCGTAACCTTGAGCAGTCACGAAAACACGTGGTCGTTATGTGAGGATTGCGTCCTGCACAGCGCCCTGCACGCAGCTTCTCACCTGCCTGGTCCTGCTCGCCGTACCAGGTATTCCAGTTCCCAACCAGTTCGCATGGATACCCGGTGTCTGAATGCAGCTTGGGGAGGACTTCTTCCCTGCAGAGCAAGGCCCAACATTTAACAGAGGGACAGAAAGCAAATATCTGTGAAATAATGGTCAGTTTCAGGATTCCGGTGCTGTTAAATTTATTTATTTATTTAATATATTTATATACCGCCCTTCTCCCGAAGGACTCAGGGCGGTGTACAGCCAACCATAAAACTTTTTACAATTATAAAAGTTAAAAAAGAATTAAATATCTTAAGGCTGCCTAAAATTATACCCTCCCCCAATAAATTAATAAAACCCCAAATTTTAAAATCCCAATTTAAAACTCGAATACTAAATTACACTAAAAATCCCATTTCAGCCCAAGCCGGCCTGCTCAAAGAGCCAGGTTTTCAATGCACGTCTGAAAGCTCTCAGGTCGGTGTTATTGCATAACTCCGGAAGCAGACCATTCCAGAGGGCGGGAGCCCCCACAGAGAAGGCCCTACTTCTAGGAGTCGCCAGACAGCACATAGAAGCCGTCGGCACCCGAAGAAGGCCCTCTCTGTGGGAACGCACAGGTCGGTGGGAGACTACCGGCAGAACGCGGTCATGCTGGACCTTCCTTCCGCTCGCTTTGCACGTTACTGAGTGTGCAATGTTGAGTCACTTGAATGCAATTATTTGAATGCAAAATATTTCCCTTGGACCAACCAACACATCCTTCGCTGTTATTCTTGGCTGCTCGGAAATAAATACGATAGCAATAACGCTTAGACTTATAGACCGCTTCACAGTGTTTTTTACAGTCCTCGCTAAGAGGTTTACAGAGTCAGCCTCTTGCCCCCCCACCTCCACCCCCCCCCCCAGCAATCTGGGTCGTTTTACCGACCTTAGAAGGATGGAAAGCTGAGTCAATCTTGAACTGGTCAGGATTGAACTCCTGACAGTGGGCAGAGTTAGCCTGCAATATTGCATTCTAACTACTGCACAGGGAGAGAGGGAGGGAGGGAGGGAGGGAGGGAGGGAGGGAGGAAGGAAGGAAGGAAGGAAGGAAGGAAGGAAGGAAGGAATAGCAACAGCATCTAGACTTATATACCGCTTCACAATGCTTTCCAGCCCTCTCTAAGCAGTTTACAGAGTCAGCCTCTTGCCTTCAACAATCTGGGTCCTCATTTTACCCACCTCAGAAGGAAGGAAGGCTGAGTCAACCTGGAGCCGGTCAGGATTGAACTGCTGATAGTGAGCAGTGAGTTAGCCTGCAATGCTGCATTCTAATCACTGTGCCACCACGACGTCTCCTTCCTTCCTTCCTTCCTTCCTTCCTTCCTTCCTTCCTTCCTTCCTTCCTTCCTTCCTTCCTTCTTTTCCTTCTTCCCTTCCTTCCTCCCTCCCTCCCTCCCTTCCCTTCCCTTCCCTTCCTTCCCACTTAGCTCTTAGACTTATATACCACTTCACAGTGCTTTTACAGCCCACTCTAAGCAGTTTACAGAGTCAGCTTCTTGCCCCCAACAATCTGGGTCCTCATTTTACCCACCTCGGAAGGATGGAAAGGCTGAGTCAACCTGAAGCCGGTCAGGATTGAACTCCTGATAGTGAGCAGTGAGTTAGCCTGCAATGCTGCATTCTAAGCGCTGCATCTTGATCAATCAAATATATATGGGGCTACCCAAATAGGACCATTAAGAAAACACATTGTGGTTTACTACATGAGATACTCCCATGTGACGCCCCTCCTGCGCGAGCTGCATTGGTTGCCGGTGGCCTTCCGGGTTCGCTTTAAAGTATTGGTTTTGGTCTTTAAAGCGCTCCATGGCATCGGATCAGGATACTTACAAGACCGCATTCTGCCAGTAGTCTCCCACCGACCGGTGCGCTCCCACAGAGAGGGTCTCCTTCGGGTCCCAACACCTTCTATGTGCCGCCTGGTGACCCCGAGGAATAGGGCCTTCTCTGTGGGGGCACCCGCCCTTTGGAACGGGCTGCCCCCGGGGCTACGAACAACCACTGACCTGAGGGCATTCAGACGTGACCTGAAGACCTGGCTCTTTGAGCAGGCCGGCCTGAGGTGACTCAAATGGGATTTTAAATAAGGGGTTTTAGATTAGTTTGGTTGGGGAACGAAAGTTTTAATTTATTTTAATCGATTTTATTTGGGCAGCCTATAATTTAATTCTTTTTTAATCGTATTTATATCTGTGTTTTGTATGTATTTTAGTTGGCTGTTCACCACCCTGAGTCCTTCGGGAGAAGGGTGGTATATAAAATTATGAAATAAATAAATAAAATAAAATAAATAAATACTAAACCATGAAGAATGAGATAGGCCGATCCTTACGCGAGTCTGTTGTAGGAATCCAAGCATTCGGGCTTCACATTGTGGACTGCAAAGGAGAGAAAGTAAAAATGGTTGAAGAAAAGCAGGAGGGAAGAGCCCGGGGGGGGGGGGGGGGAGGACAGGAAGTGAATCACAGCAAATGGATTGGCAACTTCAAACCATTTCCCCCAGAAATCACAGCACCGGGGGCGGGGAGGGGGTGTAAAAAAAATAGCCGTTTTGCAAAGATCTCCTATACTGCAAAGCATTCTTGGGTGAGATTTTGGGTTTGCATGCTGTATGAACTCTAGCAGTCGTGGCTTATTTAACAGACCTGGGTTTTAAATAAACCTTGGCTTAAGGCAATTGGGGGCATTCGCTTAAAGCCATGATGGTAAACCTATGGCACACGTGCCACAGGTGACACGCAGAGACATTTGTATGGGCAGGCAAGCCCCAGCCAAAGTTAGCTGCACTGTGCAGGTGCACACCTCCCAGCTGATTTTTGGGCCGTTTGAGGCCGCTTTTGCCCTCCCAGCGGCTCGAGGGAAGCCTCTGCAGCCACGGGAGGCCGAAAAACGGGCCTTCTGGAAATACCGGAAGTGCCAAAACGGGCCCGTTTTTCGGCCTCCCGAGGCTGTGGAGGCTTTCCTCGGTCCTCCGGGAGAGCGAAAACGGCCTCAAACAGGTTAGGCAGATAATACATTTCATAAATCATTAAGTGATAATCGAGACCGTCAACTTTACAGCTTATCATGTGGACTTCCAATTCCCAGAATTCCCTAGCCAGCTGGCTGGGGAATTCTGGGAGTTGAAGTCCAAACCTCTTTCAGTGGCCCATGAAATTAGGATTCGGTGGTGCGACTACAGCAGTTCCAGGAAAGAAAGAGAGAAAAAATAAATAAATCTAGAAATCGGGCAGCGAGGGACTCACATTGGATCTTGTAGAGGTGGTTGGTCTCTTTCTTGGACAAGAGGTTGGAATGGGCGTCTTTTCGGGGATCCACTTTGTGGACGAAGAGCGAGCGAAACCAGCTGCTTTCGCTGTCTTTGGAATAACCCCTGCCAAAAAAAATAAAAAGAAAGGCGAGACGTTTATATTTTTACGGCTTGATTCGAATTTCAAGGCTGCTGTTCTGACCCAAACCCGGTCCCAAGAGAGCAAACACAAGACTAAGGCATCAGTGCAACCTGTTTATGTTTCAGCTAAGAATTCCGCTTCTTCAAAGATAAAAGGCTGCTTCCAACTAATTAGCTCTGACAAGAAAAAAACCTCGCCAAGTTTTTTGCAAGTCTGCCAAAACACAACAGATAAGAAATATTTACAATATAAGAGTCTTCAAATACCAACTGGAATGCCCACGAGGCTGAGTTCAAAACGTCTTTGCCTTCTGCAAAGAATGTTCGCTTCACAACTGGCTTTTATCCTCTTGAGGGAGGGGCCATTACCTTGCAGCCTTATTCCTGAGTCACCTGTGCTGCTGCAGCTGCTCTTTCCTGCGAGCAGCCCTGCCTGCGCGCACGCGCCCTTGGCACAGGCTCCTCGGGAACCTCCTCATCGCTGCTGCCACTCCCCTAACGGTCCTGGCCCCTCATCTGAGTCCTCACTCTCCTCAGCCGTTCGCACCTGCTGCTAGCTAACCACAACAGCTGCCCAATTTGGACCGCTGAGCGATTCTGACAGCACAGAAGGAAAAACTGTTGGGTTTTTCTGCCAAAGGATGCCAATTCACCTTGCAAATATCTACAGGTTTACAAAACTTTTGCGCGGCCACCCTTCGAATATTGCACCCAGTTTTGCTCAACGCGACACAAAAAAAAGATGTTGAAAACTCTGGAAAGAAGGCAGAGAAGTCCAACGAAGAGGATTAGGGGGCTGGAGGTTAAAACATAAGAAGGATGGTTGCAGGAATTGGGCACGACCAGTCTAGAGAAAAGAAGGACTCGGGGGGACATGATAGCAGGGTTCCAATATCTCAGGGGCTGCCCCAAAGAAGAAGGAGTCAAGCTATTCTCCAAAGTACTGGAAGCCAAGAAAACAAATAATGGATGGAAACTAATCAAGGAGAGAAACAACCTAGAAATAAAGAGAAATTTCCTGACAATTAGAACAATTAACCAGTGGAACGACTTGCCACCAGAAGTTGTGGGTGCTTTATCACTGGAGGTTTTTAAGAAGAGACTAGAAAGCCACCTGAAACTGTATAGACTCTCCTGCCTGAGAAGGGGGTTGGACTAGAAGACCTCCAAGGTCCACTTATTATAAAGGGACTTCCAACTCTGTTATTCCATTCCATTCCAGTACTATTCTATTCTATCCTAATCTTTTCCATTCCAATATTATATTCTATTCTTTTTCGTTCCAATATTCTATTCTATTCTATTCTATTCTAAATTCTATTCTATTCTATCCAAATCTTTTTCATTCCAATATTCTATTCTATTCTAAATTCTATTCTATTCTTTTTCATTCCAATATTCTATTCTATTCTATCCAAATCTTTTTCATTCCAATATTCTATTCTATTCTAAATTCTATCCTAATCTTTTTCATTCCAATATTCTATTTTATTCTAAATTCTATTCTATTCTTTTTCATTCCAATATTCTGTTCTATTCTAAATTCTATTCTATTCTTTTTCATTCCAATATTCTATTCTATTCTAAATTCTATTCTATTCTATCCAAATCTTTTTCATTCCAATATTCTATTTTATTCTAAATTCTATTCTATTCTATCCAAATCTTTTTCATTCCAATATTCTATTTTATTCTAAATTCTATTCTATTCTTTTTCATTCCAATATTCTATTCTATTCTATTCTAAATTCTATCCTAATCTTTTTCATTCCAATATTCTATTCTATTCTATTCTATTCTAAATTCTATTCTATTCTATCCTATCCAAATCTTTTTCATTCCAATATTCTATTCTATTCTGTTCTGTTCTATTCTACCTCTTATTCTTTGTAGTCCTCCTGTAATAAGATATACTTTCTTGAAAACCAAACGCAATCAAATCCTTCCCTATTAGCTCTCTTTAGATAAAATGAGCTGACTAAACAAACCAGGACCAATATAGTCTGCCAGAGAGGTGATCCAGTATATACCAATCAACTCTTACTAATAATATCCCCCCCCCCCTCACCATTTTATTTGACCAAGACCTTTGCTCCAACCTTGGTTACTCATTAACTTCAGAAAATCCCCGGCAAACAACCTTTTCAATGGGGCTAATCTGAGATCCTTGGTTGGCAACCCTCTCCTTAATTTAACAAGAGCAAAGAGTTCATTTCTGAGTTGGTTTCCTCTACCCACCCACCCCCAAAACAATATTTCCCTACTGGGTCCGATAACGATACCCATCATCCACAGCCGGACCGCCGCCTGCATGGGTGAGGAATGGGAGCTGTAGTTCAAGCACAGCTGGGTTTTCCCTCACCCTTTTTGAGTTTATTTTTATTGATGGGTTGTTGTTGTTTTTTACAACCAAAACAAAGAAAGGAAAAAAAAGAAAGTTCATAGAAAAAAAAGGAAAAAGGAAAAAACGAAAACACCTAATAAGTAAAATAAAAATTATAAAGGGACTTTCAATTTTTTTGCAGGAATTATAAAGGCATTTGTACTGTATCACCGTAAAGGTATATCATGGGCCCTTTCTTTCTTTTTCTTTCTTTCTTTCTTTCTTTCTTTCTTTCTTTCTTTCTTTCTTTCTTTCTTTTCCTTCCTTCCTTTCTTTCTGTATTCTATGCTTTATAATCACCAAAGCAAAATAAATCACGTCCCATTTTTTCCTCCTTTTTCAGCAAAAAACCTGTACAAGCTTTCTAGTTGCTGACAAATCTATTTTTGTTGCCTTTCCCCTAATCAAACAAGTCAATTTTGCCACCTCAGCAAATTCTGTTGTTTTCAGCAACATTTCTTCCATGAAAGAAAGAAAGAAGGAAGGAAGGAAGGAAGGAAGGAAGGAAGGAAGGAAGGAAGGAAGGAAGGAACGGGAAGGAAGGAAGGAAGGAAGGAAGGAAGGAAGGAAGGAAGGAAGGAAGGAAGGAAGGAAGGAAGGGGAAGGAAGGAAAGGAAAGAAAGGAAGGAGGGAAGGAAGGAAGGGGAAGGAAGGAAGGAAGGAAGGAAGGAAGGAAGGAAGGAAGGAAGGAAGGAAGGAAGGAAGGGAAGGGAAGGAAGGAAGAAGGAAAGGAAAAAAGGAAAGAAAAAAGGAAAGAACTTAGGAAAGAAAGAAGGAAGGTAGCAAAGAAGGAAGGTGGGATAGGAGAGAAAGAGAGAAAGAAAACAAGAAAAAGAAAGAGAAAAGGGAGAGCAAAGTTATAGCACTTATATACCACTTTATAGCCCTCTCTAAGCAGTTTACCCAGTCAGCCACTTGCCCCCAACAATCTGGGTCCTCATTTACCGACCTCAGAAGGATGGAAGGCTGAGTCAACCTAGAGTCGGTCAGAATCGAACTTTCTAGCTGTGGGCAGATTCGGCCTGCAATACTGCATTCCAACCACTGCGCCACCACAACTCTTGCATATGCCGGCGAAACATGGACACCAACCTCACAACCGCTACAGAAGCTGGGAGGGTGCAAAGACAGCCATAGAAAGATCCATGCTGGGCATCACAAGACGAGCTAGAAAGGACCCACGCATGGATTAGAAGACAAACGGAAGTAATACGATGCCATCAGGAGAGTCAAAGAATTGGAACAGAAACAGGGCCGGTCATGTAGGAAGAAGAACAGATGATAGGTGGACCAAAAAATGGATGCCACTTGACGAAAAAGCATCCACGAAAGAGACCCACAGCAAGTAGGGTGGGTCTAATTGACCAAAGGAAGCCCAGGGCCATATTCGTTGGACACATGCGGAAGAGGCCTTCATCCCTCACTGGGTGGACAATGGCTGGAATGAAGATGATGAAGGTTGGTAAAGGTTCAAACACCACTATCGGGGATGCGGTGGCTCTGTGGCTAAGATGCCGAGCTTGTTGATCAGAAAAGGTCGGCAGCTTGGCGGTTCGAAACCCCAGCGCCGCGTCACGGAGGGAGCTCCCGTTCCTTGTCCCGGCTTCTGCCAACCTAGCAGTTCGAAAGCATGTAAAAAATGCAAGTAGAAAAATAGGAGCCACTTTGGTGGGAAGGTCACAGCGTTCCGTGCGCCTGCCGGCCACATGACCACGGAGACGTCTTCGGACAGCGCTGTCTCTTTGGCTTTGTAATGGAGATGAACAGCGCCCCCTAGTGCCAGAAACGACTAGTATTATGTGCGAGGGGAACTTTTACCTTTTACCTTTATGATGCTGGCCTGGCCAGCGAGACCTTGACTCCACTTGACCTTCAGTTCTGCAAACTTACTACCCGGTTCACAGGTTATTTGGGGAGAAAAGGATGGAGGGAGCACCAGGTACCCCATCTTTTAAATTTGTAATGAAAGAAGGAAGGGTTTAAATCTTATTTTGTGCATCCAGGGATGGCTATTATTATTATTATTGCTGTTGTTACTGTTATTATTGCTATTATTAGGTTTTCCCCATTGACATTCCTTTCCCATCAACCCAAAGGTTTATTATTATTATTATTATTGCTATTGCTGTTGTTACTGTTGTTATTGTTATTATTATTATACAGAAAAACTACAGTGTACACAGCAAACAAGATAACTATGATAGGTTCTTCTTCTGCTTCTTCTTCTTCTTCTCCTCCCCATCTCGAAACATTTCTTCTTCTTCCTTTTCTTCCTCTTCCTCTTCTTCTTCTCCTCCCCACCTCGAAATATTTCTTCTTCTTCTTCTTCTTCTTCTTCTTCTTCTTCTTCTTCTTCTTCTTCTTCTTCTTCTTCTTCTTCTTCTTCTTCCTCCTCCTCCTCCTCCTCCTCCTCCTCCTCCTCCTCCTCCTCCTCCTCCTCCTCCTCCTCCTCCTCCTCCTCCTCCTCATTATTATTATTATTAGGTTTTCCCCATTGACATTCCTTTCCCATCAACCCAAAACTCTTCTCGTAGGATTCCCCTGAGAACTGGGCTGGAGAGGACCTTAAAGATCTTCCAGTCCATCCCCTGCCCAGATAAGGAGGCTTGGACCATCCAAACCAAAAGGGCTTCCAGCTTTTGCTCACCGTTCTCGCCCTCCATCTCCTGGGAGGGGGTGTGTGAAGACGAGTGACAGGTGGACCGCAGGCAGGCTGGATTCACACAACCTCCCCAGCCAAAGTGTGAGAACGCAACACGGGCTGAGCTCAGACAGGGCCGCCGTTCCTTCCAGCAAAAGGGGGAGCGACCCCCTCCCCCCCCACGTGGGCTTGCTTTGGCTCTTTGCAAGAGAGTTTGAGAAAGCAGAGGGGGGGCTGAGTCGGATTGGCCGGCTCCCCTCTGGCCTGGCTCTGCTCTGCTCCAGAGGCAGCCAGGGTGGGGTGGGGTCCCCAATGAGCCGTGACAAGGGGAGAGGCTGACCCCCCCCACACACACACACCCCTTGCTGCGTGGGAGAGAGCCAGCCACTCGACCCTTCCCTTCCTCTGGTGCGGGCCCAGAGAGGAAGAGGAGGAGAGGGAGACAGAGAAAAGGGGAGAGGAGAAGGAGGAGGAGGGGAAGAGGAGGAGAAAAAAGGAGAAAAGGAAGGAGGAAGAGGAGGGAGAGGAAGAGAGGGTGAAAGAGAAAAGGGAAGAGGAGAAAGGGAAGAGGGGGAGAAAGAGAAGGAGAAGAAGAGGAGGAAAGGGAAGGAGGAAGACGAGGGAGAGGAAGAGGAGAGAGAGAAGGAGAAAAGGGAAGAGGAGAAGGAGGAGGAAGAGAAAGAGGAGAAAAAAGAAGAGGAGGGAGAGGAAGAGGAGGAGGAGGAGAAGAAAAGGGAAGAGGAGAAAGGGAAGGAGGAAGAGGAGGGAGAGGAGAAGGAAAAGGAGGAGGAGGAAAAGAAAGAGGAGGAGGAGAAAGAGGAGAGGAAGAGGGGGAACACAAAGGAAGGAAGAAGAGAAGGAGGAAAAGGAGGAGGAAGAAAGAGCAGGAGGAAGGCGCCGGGGGGCGGGCAGGACGGGGGCTCACCGGGCTCCGGGCCGGGGGTCTCGTCCTCCGCGCAGCGCCCGCAGCCAAGGCCGGGCCGGGAGGCCGCCCACCCGCGTCGCCATCTTCGCTCTCCTGCCCGGGCCGAGCGGCGCGGGGCGGACCGAGCGGGGCGGCCGGGCAGCAGCCAACCCGGGCGAGCGAGGGAGGGACGGACGGGCTCCGCGCCGCCCACCCGCTTTCCCCCTGCCCTGCCCCGGAGCCCCGGTCGCAGAGGGCTGGGCTTGCGGCGGATGTTTGCAGATCAGGTGGTCGTCTTCTTGGAGACGTTTCGTTGCCCAACTGGGGAACATCATCAGGGCCAAGAGGAGAGGGGCTTGCAGGGAGGAGGAAGAGGAGGAGGACTATGGGGTCCTTGGAGCTCTCTGAGCTGGGTGGTTTTCTTGCGGACGTTTCATGACCCAAACTAGCTAACATCATCAGTGCTAGAAGGGAGTGGGGTTGGAGGAGGAGGAGGAGGAGGGATCCTTGGAGCTCTCTGAGCTGGGTTGTTTTCTTGAAGATGTTTCATTACCCAACTAGGTAACTAGGTAACTAGGAGGAGGAGGAGGAGAAGAAAGTGAAAGAAAGGAGGAGGAGAAGGGAGAAGAAGGAAGACGAAAAGGAGGAGGAGAAGAGGAAGAGGAAGACTGGGGTCCTTAATGCTCCCTGAACTTGCTTCTCTTTTTTTTTGCAGACATCTCATGACCCAAACTAGGTAACATCATCAGTGATAGAAGGCAGTGGGGTTTATGGAAAGGAGGAGGATTGTAGGGTCCTTGATGCTCTCTGATCTTGTTTATTTTCTTGCAAGCATTTCATTACCCAACTAGGTAACATCGTCAGTACTAGAAGGAAGGAGGAGGGCGAGGAGAGAAGAGGATTCTGGGGTCCTTGGTGCTCTCTCGAGCTTGGTGGTTTTCTTGCAGACGTTTCATGACCTAACTAGGTAACTTTTTAGTGACAGAATAATGCAATCAGTGGACGGAAATTGTGGGGGCTCCATCACGGGAGGTTTTCAAGAACAGCTCTTTGTCCGGAATGGTGTAGGGTGTCTTGCTCAAACAGGGGGTTGGACTAGAAGACCTCTAAGGTTCCTTCCAACTCTTGTCCTTCTGTATTCTCTACATCTTAAAAGTTGCTAAATGCAATGCTGTAAGCAAGTCGCATTCCTGCGATTCCTGCCTGGGGCTTGCCTTGTTTTCTGAACTGGCCTCCCTCGCAGGGTTGACTTGACCACCGAGGCCACCCAACACTGTAGACCGAAGTGTTAAAATCACCACGAAAAGCAAGAAGTGAGTTGTGGCTTTAAAACTCAGGAGCTGTTCTGACCCAAACCTTGTTCCAAGGAAACCAACGCCAAACAGAGGTAACAGCAAAACCTTTTAATGCTTCTCTGCTAATTCCGTTCCTTCCCGGTTAAAAGGCTGTTTCAAAATTAATTGTCTCTGATAAGAACAAGCCTGGCCAAGGTGGTGCAAGGCTGCCAAGAACACTAGATAAAGTTGCCAAGAAATATTTCAAACACAAAGACTCTCCAAACACCAACCAAGATATTCTGAATGTCCACAAGGCGTGAGTGCAAGAAGTTCTTTGCTTCCTGCAAAGAACTCCAGTTTCTCCGCTGTCTTTTATCCCTTAAGGGAGGGGCCATTACCTTGCAGCCTTACTCCTGAGTCGCCTGTGCTGTTGCAGCTGCTCTTTCCTTCGAACAGCTCTGCGCGCACGTGCTCTGAGCACAGGCTCCTCGGGGACCTCTTCCTCACTGCTGCCAGCCTCCACCATCCCCGAAGGCAGCACTCCACTCCCTGATGGTCCTGGCCCCATCCCTGCATCACATGCAGGCCCCTCACAACAGAAGCTGACCTGACCAGAGTTCACAACATCTCCACAAATTATGCTGGCTACGTTTCATGGTAGCTCCAGCCAGCCAAGGAAAGCTGGCTTAAGAGATCTTCCCGTCTTCTTCAGCCAGGCCAGGAATGCAGATCAGGTTCCCATCTCTGATGTCTGAATGATCCATGATGATAACCGGCTGGCGCTAGGCAGGAGCATCTGAGGGGCATGATAGCAGATGTCTCCAGAATGGGATGCTTGCTGGGTTTCAATGAACATTTTGCAATAATTAAATCTTTCCCCTTGACCTAGAGAATGGCTAGTTTAGGGGGTTTAACTTTTTTTTTGGCTTGCTGTTAGGTTTGCATAATCTTAGCTTGTTATTTAACAAGGATTCACACATTGCATAATACTTCAGGTGCTGGTCAGCCTCAAAGGGTCAGTTCATGATGTCTACAATGTGCTTAACTTACCTGTTGAATTTTACCTTTGAGTTATTGATTAATCGGCCGTAGATTTCAACGTCAGCAAATAAAACAAGCAAATTTGCCCCCACACACTGTCACAAAGAAAGGTGAACTCTCACCAAGCTTTGCTGTGTGATTGTGGTTGCCAAAGCTTTGATTGATTTGGCTAAGCGAAGTGCTCGTTTTTTTCTCAATATTATTTAGGGCTACTTAATAGACTTCTTTTTTTTCCTCTGGATGTTTCAAGTTAATGAGGGAGAGACATTATGGCTTAAAAATGCTGCAAATTAAGTGCTTTTAGCTGGGAACATCTGTTCTTTTTCCGTGCATTAAGACCACTGACCAGATTTGCACCTCAAGCCAGAACGAGATTTCTTTTGCTTTATCGTTTAATATGTTATTGAAAGCCAGTATTTTGCATTTTCAGAAACCAAAACAAACTGGCAAGGCTCCTTCCAGATGGTGCTGACTTCAAAGAGCAGATTAAGCTGCGGAATGGGCAGTTTTATTTTGGCTTTGTGAACGAGGCAAACCCCAGTCTGGACATCATAGCTGTGCAGGGATGCCATGTTTCAAAGCCAGCTAATCATGGTTCTTTTATTCAGCTATGATTTAAACATATAAATCCAGACTAAAGCTGGAATAAAGGGGTGTGTATTGTACTTCACAATCCATTCTCCATCAGTGGTTTGTTTTTGTGGTCTTAAACTGTTCCTACATCCCTTTGTTTTTAATAAGTTGAAATTGAGAATAAACTATTAAAAAAAAAACCATACAAGCTTCATTCACGAATACATTACCCAGGTTAGTTGAAATTCCACAAATTTATTTTTTTAACAGATTAACAGAAGGGGCCTTGTAGGTCATCAAGTCTAACCCCCACTCCTCTGCCCAAATAATTTGCAGTTGTTATTTTTGCACAACTCACTTAACTAAGATTAGAGGACCCTTTCCCAATCACCACTAAGGGGAAAAGAGAGATGGAGAAAACACAAACTCTGCTGTCCCCTATCGGTTGGTTGCATTTTCGCAGCCCTCATTTGATTCGGTGAGTCCTTTGGATAACTTAGCGGGTCAGAGAAACTAAGCCCATTCATTTATTTTATGGTTCGGTGTGTTGTGTGAATGCATAACACGATTTCATTCTTCATAAGTTCCCTTGTATACTTTTTTCCCCTTCTCCATTTCTTGCACTAGAGGGCGCTCAAGGCTGCGCCAGCTCTAGACGCCAAAGGAGCGGTCTGCCTCGCGTCTATGCTCATTGCAGAGGGTGGGCCGTTCATGCGGATAGACAAGCGTATCCACCAATCCGTCACTTCCCAAATCATTTCGATTAGAGGCTGCGGTTACTTTCCACCCGCCTCTACCTTTCCGGTTCTTTTTGGGGTTCGCGGGAGAGAACGAGAGAGACCCTTCCTAAAATCTCGCCTTCGGACGCCTCGTATAGAGACCCCTAACGGCGCCTCTAAAAACCCGAGATTGGGCACGGCAAAGATTTTCGAGGAGACGGTGAGAGTCCGGCGGGGGCACCTCGTACCGCCCCGCAAATGGCGACCGTCGCTCAGCAACCGGAAGTGCTGCATTGACCTCCCCCGCTCGGAGACCGACCCCCCCAGGACCGAGTGGGCGGCCGGAACCACGGCACCCCGCCTCCAGAGGCGGGCTTATGCCCCTTTCTCCACCAATCAGAAGCGAGGGGCGAGGAGTGGCAGGTTAGGCTGTGGTGGCCGAGGTGAGGGCAGCGTTTCACGGCGGGGGAGGGGCGGGGGGGGGCGGCGAGGAGGCACCCCGAGGAGAGACCCGAGGACTCCCAGGAGTCCCTCCCCATTATTGGGGCGGGGGTCCTCCTCCCCAGCCCCCCTTCCACGCGGGAAGGTCCCTGGAACCCCCCCTGGGCGAGAACCCCCCCCTTCAAACCCTGCCTGCCCCCCCCCATAGGCCTTATAGAAGCCCTCCCCCTAATAGGCCCCATAAAAGCCCCCAGGGTTATGCCCTTTGTCCGTTGGAGACCCTTCCCCATATATTTTATGGCAGCCTCCCCCTTATAAATACACACACCTTGACAATAGGAAGCCCCCTCCCCTAATTGCAAGGAGCCTCGCCACCTTGAAGCCCCTCACCCCATATATCTGCATGTGGGCATTGAGAGCTTCTCCCCTTGCCACCTTGAAGCCCCTCACCCCATATATCTGCATATGGGCATTGAGAGCTTCCCCCCTTGCCACCTTGAAGCCCCTTACCCCATATATCTGTATATGGGCATGAGAGCTTCCCCCCTTGCCACCTTGAAGCCCCTCACCCCATATATCTGCATATGGGCATTGAGAGCTTCCCCCTTGCCACCTTGAAGACCCTCACCCCATATATCTGCATATGGGCATTGAGAGCTTCCCCCCTTGCCACCTTGAAGCCCCTCACCCCATATATCTGCATATGGGCATTGAGAGCTTCCCCCCTTGCCACCTTGAAGCCCCTCACCCCATATATCTGTATATGGGCATTGAGAGCTTCCCCCTTGCCACCTTGAAGACCCTCACCCCATATATCTGCATATGGGCATTGAGAGCTTCCCCCCTTGCCACCTTGAAGACCCTCACTCCATATATCTGCATATGGGCATTGAGAGCTTCCCCCCTTGCCACCTTGAAGACCCTCACCCCATATATCTGCATATGGGCATTGAGAGCTTCCCCCCTTGCCACCTTGAAGCCCCTCACCCCATATATCTGTATATGGGCATGAGAGCTTCCCCCCTTGCCACCTTGAAGCCCCTCACCCCATATATCTGCATATGGGCATTGAGAGCTTCCCCCCTTGCCACCTTGAAGCCCCTCACCCGATATATCTGTATATGGGCATGAGAGCTTCCCCCCTTGCCACCTTGAAGACCCCCACCCCATATATGGGCATTGAGAGCTCCCCCTCCCGATAAGTCTTGGGAAGACTGGATTGGTGGTCTCTGGAAGCCCCCAGACTCTTTATTTCCTCCTCTTCCCCCCCCAGCCTTGAATTCAATAATCCCCCCTCCCTTTAAAGAGCATCCCTTTTCTTGCTGGCGTCTTTCTCCACCTGCTTCTTATTTCTCCCTCCTTATCTAGAAAAACCACATTGCAAAATTGATCATCTCTTTTGCCCTCATTTTGTTCTCCTTCTTGGTTTCCTGGCCGGGGTGCCAGAAACGGGATGGTGGCTTGGGACCGATGGGGATTAATCTAGGCTTGTTTCCCTTGGAAAGGTGGCCTGAAAGCTTGCCTGCTCTTTTGTGAATCAATAGAACATTTATTCTTGTTATTAACCTCACTTTTTTTCTTTCTCATCAGGTCTTTTCGGCTCCGGACTTCCCTCCCCACTTCCCCCAAACTAGAAGGGCCGAAGTGGGTTAACTGATTTCTCCCGGGCTCTCCAGAAAACCCCCCAGGAATCCTTCATGGAGGGGCAGCTTCTGTCTACCCCCCCAAAAAAACATTAGAGCATTAGAAAGCCTTTGAAAAGGGAGCCCACTTTCCCACTCAGGTCAAGCTTGGCCCGATTTCAGACTCTCAAACGATTTCTTTCCCAAATAAATTTGGGGGGTGTGTGTGCCACTCTCCCCTTTTCCCTCCTGGGCCAAACCTACCCATTGGCGGGCAACTGAGTTGTGCCAGTCCAACAACACCCCCCTCTTCCCCGTTAATCCCTCTTCCAACAATTTGCTTTCATATATATATATATCAGAGGGGAAGGAAGGAAAGACAGGTTCCTATTAAAAATAGCCCAAAGGACCCCTTCTAGGTTTTGCAATTTCGGGTGCCCCCCCTCCTGTTTTGAACAGGATGGGGGGGCGTGGTTCCTTTTTTTCTTCCTCCTTTCTGACTCCCATCGGCGAGCGAACCCAGAGGGAACAGAGCCCCATCTTGGAAACATGTTAAAGGGGGCGAGTTGGACACCTCCTCACCTTTTTCTCGTTGAAAAACTCCAGACTAGCCAGCTGGTTTTTTGGAGGGCCTTGTGCTTATACATCTAAACTGTGGGTTGGTGGTCTTAGTTACTCTCTCCCACTTCCTCCCCCCCCCTGCCCCTTTGGACCTTCCCTAAGAAAAGGTTCAGGGTACCACCACCCCCCCTTGGCACAGGGTGAAGTCTAAGGGGATTCGCCATGGCTGGGGCCATCGCCTCCCGCATGAGTTTCAGCTCTCTGAAAAGGAAGCAGCCCAAAACCTTCACTGTTCGGATTATTACCATGGATGCTGAAATGGAATTCAATTGCGAGGTAAATACCTTTGTGGTTGCTTTTCAAAGCTGTGGGGCACACACAACAAATTGCAGGGATTTAGCGCGATACAGCTAGGGACGCGGTGGCTCCGTGGCTAAGATGCTGAGCTTGCCGATCAGAAAGGTCGGCAGTTCGGCGGTTCGAATCCCTAGCGCTGCGTCATGGAGGGAACTCCCGTTTCTTGTCCTGGCTTCTGCCAACCTAGCAGTTCGAAAGCATGTAAAAAAATGCAAGTAGAAAAATAGGGACCACCTTTGGTGGGGAAGGGAACGGCGTTCCACCTGAAGGCAGGACAAGAAGCAAAGAATGGAAACTCATCAAGGAGAGAAGCAACCTAGAACAAAGGAGAAATGTTCTGATAGAACAATTAATCAGTGGACCGACTTTCCTCCAGAAGTTGTAAAGGCTCCATCACTGGAAGATTTGAAGAAGAGATTGTATAGTCAATTTGTCTGAAATGGTATAGGGTCTTCTGATTGAGCAGAGGGGTTGGACTAGAGCAGTGGTCGCCAACCAGTGGGCCAGGGACCACTGGTGGTCCGCGAGAAAATTTTGGTGGTCCGCAGAGAAATGTCACCACCACAAAGACTCATTTCTGGCAGAGTTTGGGGGAGAGAAAGAAAGACTTCTGCTGCTTCTGCTGCTTTCCTTGCATGAAGCCAAAAGTCTCTCTCTCTTTCTCCCCCTGAGAACGGAGCTGAAGACAATAACCTGCGATCCCAAATAAAGAATGATGGATCGGTAGGAAAACAGGGTGGGGAATTTTCCTGCAGACTTTTTTAGGGATTTTCCCAAGGTCTCCGCTGCTTTCTGCAGACACCCTGGGAAAATGTCAGCAAGCCGCCGTCAGTCAAAATTCATAGTAGTGGTCCGCGGGATTTAAAATTATGAGTTTGGTGGTCCCTGAGGTCCCAAAGGTTGGCGACCCTTGGACTAGAAGACCTCCAAGGTCCCTTCCAAACTCTTTGTTATTCTATTCCTGTGATGGCGAACCTATGGCGCGTGGGCCGGGAAGTGGCACGCAGAGCCATCTTCTCCGGCACGCAAGCCGTCGCCCCAGAGCAGGTCTACTGCACATGGGCGCCTGCCACCCACCCGCCAGCTGCTCGTCATGTGCGGGGGTGGGGCGCCCAGGGGGGGTCGCGCGCAGGGGATCATGCACGCATGCACAGGGGGGGTGTGGGGGCCCCGTGTGCATTGCGTTATGGATGTTGGCTCATGCATGCACACACACTTTTACCACATGAGGATGGAAAGGTTAGCCATCACTATTCTATTCTGTTCCTATCGGTGCTTCCTTTGCTCTCTTCTTATTATGGTTCTTTGCACCATCGTCAGTCAGATGTTATTACATTGGATTTATCATTTTTATTCACCTGTCAAGTCCTTTCAAAGGATCCCGGATGGGCCGCTGGGAATGTTTGACAGGGTTAGAGACATCATCCCATTGTTATTGTTATCATCGGGTGGGATTCAAAAAAATTTTTAACAGCCGGTTCTGTGGGCGTTGCTTAGGTGGTGGGCATGGCTTGGTGGTCATGTGACTGGCTGGGCGTGGCCAACTCAACATCACTCACATCGAGGCACGCATCTCCTCGCCTGGCCTCTCATGACTGTGGGGATGCTGCAACAGTCGTAAGTGTGAAAAAGGGTCATAAGTCACTTTTTTCAGTGCCATTGTAACTTTGAATGGTCCTTCCACATGAGCAAAGTACCAGCAAAGGAGGGGAAAAACTCCAGAGAAGTTCCTGAGACAGGAATTCTGGTCCTGCCAAGAATATAATAAGGGTTAACGGAGAGGCAGTTTCTGTAAGCAACACCAGAATGTTTCCTTCCTGCCTTCCTTACAGGATTAGGCCAGTAATTTCTTCTAACAACCGGTTCTCCGAACTGCTTAGAATGCTAACAACCGGTTCTAGCGAATAGGTGTGTACCTGTAGAATCCCACCCCTGGTTATCATTGAATTTATTTGCTGCCCATCTTGCATGTCCAAAAAGAGAGCTACGATAACAATATCCTGGTTATTGGTTAAGCAGCCTCTATAAACTAATCGAGTTCGAGAACAATCTTACACATTGCTATTACCATCTGTCAGCCGATACAGAATAATAAAATAATAAAAACAAGGACAGATAGGCTGAAAATCAGCTTCTATTCCAGGGCAGGAGCTCTATTGAATTCTACTGTATATAGTGCAATCTTCATGCAATATCAGGGGGGTTTTAATTCAATGTGTGGAGTGTGAAGGATGGGTGTTTATTTTCATGGTCATGATGAGCACTGGAGATGGTGTTTGATTTCGCTGTACGTGGTGCAATATGACAAGAAACTAAACTAAAATATAATTCTGATATGTAAGCGTCTCGGGAGACACCACATTGCAACCTTAAATTCCAACATTGCATAAACACCCTAGTTGTTTTTTTACTTTCCCCCCTTGGTTTCATTTTTTGATATACCCCTAACCCTTTTGTATGCTGTTAGCAGAGTGTGAGTCTCAGTGTGTTATCCACACTTGCGTATCTCCGCCGTGTGTCCCCATAGAACAAAGCCGAGTGGTTTTGTTCTGGCGCCTTATACGCTGTTTAATGTTTACAGTATCTCCTTGGTGGATTAGCAGAAATGGCTTTTAATTAAAAAGTCATTACCGGGTTGTCATGCAGCATAAGAAAATAAAAATAGCTCTTCACAGCCCAGATAACTGGCTCCTTATCTATCCATCTTGACATCTCTTTGTCGCAGAATGAAGTGGGGGGGAGTAATATAAATATTTTTATTTGCTTGCTTCTCAGCGGCCTCCTGGCAGAGTGAAGGGGAATCTGGGTTTGGAATTATCTGCTGCGAACTCTGCATTGGTGACAGGAAGGGCATCCGGCCAGTAAACACTCAGCTCCATCCAGTTGACACCCCCCCCCCCGTCCCCCTCCCCTGGATGTAAGGGATTATGGGGTCATTAAAAGACAAATGATAATAGTTGTTTAGCAGTTCCCTTAAATTGTCAAACAGGGGTGTTCAACTTTGGCCACTTTTTAAGGCTTGTGGACTTCAATTCCTAGAATTCCCAACTAAACACTGAATGGCGAAATCTGGGAATGGAAGTCGATGGGGAAATCCAAATACTGATTTAACCAATACAACGATTTTCTTAACAACGGTGGCAACAAACATTGTACAATGGGACAAGATGGCTTAACAAATGTTTCGCTTAGCAACATCAACTTTGCGCTCAATTGTGGTCGTAACTTGAAGACCTCAATTTTGGTACATCTTCGCTGTCCTTCATATATTCTTCCAATGTCTCTTCTTCTTCTTCTTCTTCTTCTTCTTCTTCTTCTTCTTCTTCTTCTTCCTTCTTCTCCTTCTTCTCCTTCTTCTCCTCCTCCTCCTCCTCCTCCTTTTTCTTCTTCCTCCTCCTCCTCCTCTTCCTCTGCTTCTCTGCTTCTCCTTTTCCTCCTCCTCCTTCTCCCTTTTTCTTCTCCCTTCTCCTCCTCCTTTCTTTCACTTTCTTCTTCTCCTCCTCCTCCTCCACCACCATTATTATTATTATTATTTCTCCTCCTCCTCCTGCTCCTGTCTGTTGTACTTGCAATATTCCTTGCCCACCCATTTTCTTTGGTAAATAGAGTCTGTCAACATCTCTTGTGTGGATGAACGGCATGATTCATTGTCATTATTTTTCTGTTTTTTTTTTTTTAATGCAAAGTTTTCAGATCCGCCTTTAGTCCAGTCTACTATTTCAGCAGTGAATCTAATAACTGGATTTGCTCCGGTGTTAATTTCCGTGAGGGTGTTTCCTCTGGTAACTTTGGACTTTTAAGATCTTCACTTTTCGTGGTGTATATATTCACCCCTAACCTTTCTTCATGTCTACTTGGCTTTCTAAGGACTATTTATCACCTTTTAAAGAATTCACAAGTGTTCCTCTTTAATCCTTGCAACAGCTTTAAAAGCTAATCATATTATCCTGCTAGCTGAATGAGGAAGATGAGATTAAGAGTGTAGGTTCTCAGGAAATGAATCTGCAGGAGAAGGAAAATCTGAAATGAGCTCCTTTGTAATATTTAACAGCCCACTTTGCTACTAGCAAGCAGAAATATGAATTATTCATTCATCCTCGGTTTCTTTTCGGCTTGCTGATTCCTTGTGTTTTTATTGTCGTTTCTTTGACTGTTCTGAGCCCCTTGGAATTGTGGAGAATTGGGTGGCATCTAACTGTAATAAATTATTTCGGAGTGAATCCTGAATGGGCTAATTCTTTTAGACAATATAGAATTCTTTATTGGCCAAGTGTGACTGGACACACAAGGAATTTGTCCTGGTGCAAATGCTCTCAGTGTACATAAAAGAAAAGAGTCAAGAATCAAGAATGATAAGATACAATACTTTATAGGGTACAATAAGTAATCAAATCATACTAGGAAACAGTCAATATAAATCACAAGGATACAAGCAACACAGTCATACAGTCGCAAGTGGGAGGAGAAGGTGGGTGAGATGGAGCCACGTAGAGAGAATGGATGACAGTAGCAATAATAATAATAATAATAAAAAGCTCTTCTTTTCAAGGGCCGTGTGACCTGCCTTATTGCACGTGTGAATTAAATATAGAATAGAATAGGAATGGAATGGAATAGAATAGAATAGAATTCTTTATTGGCCAAGTGTGATTGGACACACAAGGAATTTGTCTTGGTGCAAATGCTCTCAGTGTACATAAAAAGAAAAGATACATTCGTCAAGAGTCAAGAATCATCAGGTACAACACTTAATGAGAGTCATTGGGTACAATAAGCAATCAAATCATAATAGGAAACAGTCCATATAGATCATAAGGATACAAGCAACTAAGTTACAGTCCTACAATCACAAGTGGGAGGGGATGGGTGATAAGGAGTGATCAGAAAATTAATAGTAGTGCACACTTTGTCAATAGTTGAACAGTATTGAGGGAATTATTTGTTTAGCAGAGTGATGGCGTTTGGAGAAAAAACTCCCCTTGTGTCTAGTTGTTCTGGTG
Organism: Bungarus multicinctus; assembly: GCA_023653725.1. Lineage (NCBI taxonomy): Eukaryota > Metazoa > Chordata > Lepidosauria > Squamata > Elapidae > Bungarus > Bungarus multicinctus. Next base: position 183,626,101 of record CM042836.1, on the reverse strand, counting down.
TGCAGTGCTCTATAGCATCGTTTTGAGGGAAGGAGTTGAAACAATTTATGTCCGGGATGTGAGGGGTCCGTAAATATTTTCACAGCCCTCTTTTTGACTCATGAAGGATACAGGTCCTCCATGGAAGGCAGGTTGGTAGCCATTGTTTTTTCTGCAGTCCTAATTACCCTCTGTGTCTGTCCTGTTGGGTTGCAGAACCGAACCAGACAGTTACAGAGGTGCAGATGAGACTCAATCATTCCTCTGTAGAACTGGATCAGCAGTTCCTTGGGCAGTTTGAGCTTTCTGAGTTGGTGCAGAAAAAGCATTCTTTGTTGTTCTTTTTTGATGACGTTTTTGATATCAGGTGTCCATTTTAAGTCCTGAGATATGAAAGAGTCTAGAAGGCTCAAAGTTGCCCCCCTTCCCCCAAGTCTTGCTTCTCTGGGCTTCCCCAGAGTTTATACAGGTAGTACTCGATTTATGACCACAACAGAGACCAATGTTTGTGTCGTTAAGCGAGACCTGGGTTTGGTGGGGCTTTTGTTCCATTTTAACGACCTTCCTATCCCCGCCATAGTTGAGGGAAATTCCCTGTTGTTGCTTTAAGTCAGTCGCCTGGTGGTTAAGTGGAACTGGTTATTAAGGGGATCAGGGGAGGGATCAGCGACAGGGAACCGCAGCAGAGGGCCGAAAGAGCCTCATGTGGCTCCAGAGCCACAGGTTGCCGACCCCTGCTGGTCAGAAGGTCACAAAAGAGGATCACGACCTCAGGACAATGCAGTCCTAATTACCCTCTGTGTCTGTCCTGTTGGGTTGCAGAGCCAAACCAGACAGTTCTAGAGGTACAGATGACAGACTCAATCATTCCTCGTGTAGAACTGTATCAGCAGCTCCTTGAAGATGTTGTTCCCTGAATTGTGTTCTGGCACTGCTGATGGAAGTTATTTTTGGGGGGAATTGCCTTGGATAAAAATGGCAACGGGCCTAGAGAACACTGTAAAAGAAAAATTGTATGAATGAAGAGAGGCGTTTTTGCACTATTGCACGACCTCTCTTGCCACCGTTGTTAAGCGGATCGCTGCAGCGGATAAGTCAGTAACCCGGGCATTAAGCGAATCTGGCTTCCCCATTGACTCTGCTTTGTCAGACAGTCGCAAAAGACACACACACACACACACACATACACGGGACATGGCAACAGTCGTAAATACAAACCAGTTGGCAGGCGTCCAAATTTTGATCACACGGCCTGCAAAGGTCGTAACTGTGAAAAACGGTCGTAAGTCACATGTCTCAGCGCCGTTGTGCCTTCGAATCCCAAACACACCGTCGCCCTCCCAAGTGTTTTTCCTCAGCTCTTCAAAAAAAAAAAACACAAATTAAAGCATTAGGTTTGGTACAGGCTGTTCTTTCGGGTGAGTTTTTTTTCCCTGCTTTGCATTTGTAGGGTTCAATTTTCAATTTTCATTTTTAACGCGGTTCTATTGGTTTTTACCTTTAATTCAGCCGTTCATTTAATTCTCTTTTAATTCATTTTAAAAATTTTCATTGATTGTATTTTTATTACGGCTGTTCACCGCCCCGAGTCCCTATTTGGGAGAGGGGGCGGTATAAAAGTTTTAATAACAACAACAACACTAATAATAATAATTTGGTTTCCCTCTGATATTTTCCAAGGCTTCACCATTGGCAATTGCCATGAGGAGCAGTTAGGACATCGTTTGTGGGAAGGACCCTGCGCCCATATAGATTGCGATGTTCCCGCACCTGCCAATTGCAAACGAACCGCCTGTTGCAGGTTAATAAATAATGTACACCCTCTTAATAGATTCCTCCCACCCACCTCTCCAATCTCGGATCTGCCTCCTCCCCAAATTTCTTCCCTCCCCCGGAGCTGGCTGGTTTTTAAGTACCTGTTCCCGTTTACTTAAAAACATTTATGCGCTGATAAATTACAAGAGAGCCCCGTTGCATTTTAGCCAAGATCGTAAATCCCCTACCTGCAACAATATTCCCCGGTGTAGCCCTTCGCTTCCTCTAATCAGGGAATTTGTTCACGTATCCTTCCGGGACTTGCAAATATAGCTAACAAGCCCTGTTAAGATAAGGCTAATGGAATATGACAAGGCTACCCGTTAAAAGAACATTTGTATTCCTGCCAGGAGTTCTCAGGGGAGCGTCCAAGTTAAAGAGGAACCACAGGGGGGGACTTCGCCTTGTGCCCCTTAGAATAGTGACCCCCAACCTTTGGAGCACCAGGGACCGTGGTGGTTTTTGCATGCTACCTGCGTCCCGCGGATGGGGCTTTGCTTGTTTGTGCGCCCCGGTTTCTGGCATGCCACGGCCCGGTGTCGGCCAACAGGCCAGGGATTAAGGACCCCTGATCTAGAACATCTTACAATCTTGCAGTCCTATGATGGGTCTCCCTCTTCTTTTTCTTTTAATGACCCCCCCCCAATAATCCCTTCCGGGTGGAGTCTGGACAGTTGAATGAAGCTGAGTGTTTACTGGCCATCTGCCTTTCCTGTTGCCGATGCGGAGTTATATTCGGCAGATATATTCTCACTGTGCGGAGAGAGAGAAAAATAACCTGCCTCTGCCTGAGATCGAACTCGCAGCCGATTGGGAGACGAGAGCTCCAATTCTAGGCCACCGTACCACTCAACGATGGGTCTTCCTCTAGTGCAGTATATTTCGGTTGGGGATTAGAGCATCAAGAAGGTGTGACCTTCACCCAGTCCCCTCCTTGCATTTTAATTCCCGTTTCCTACTGGAAAGATTTTCCTTCACTGGCACGTTTCTCCCTCTAAAGAAATGACAGTAACTAGGCAGGCTTGACAGTGGACAGATTCCATCACTGACCAAAGGTTAGAGTCTTCGCTGACCGCTGAGCCCATCAAATGCAGGAAGCTCAGTCCCATCTTCATTAAGTCCCTCTGCCCCATTATTCTGTCCTCCATCCGTTCAGGGTGGTAGCAGCAAGACATGAAATCAATACGTGGATCTCACACGACTGTGATTTACAGTCACCGCGCTTCCTTAAATTGAAAAAGGGGACCTAACTATCTTGTTATTGTCTGTGTCGATTTGTGTTTTATCTTATCAGTGGCTTGGATTTTTCCCCGGACAAACAGGGCAAATTAAAGAAGGACTAAAGTCATTTATTCCACTTTTAAAAAGTCCAGAGGGAGGTCTAATCTCTTGATAGAACCCCAGATAGTCAATTGCCTGGGACTTTATTAAAGATTACATTTCTTTCTTGGGGCTGGATGGCAACCAGAATCACGGCTTTAAGCAAGCTTGGAAGGAAGGAAGGAAGGAAGGAAGGAAGGAAGGAAGGAAGGAAGGAAGGAAGGAAGGAAAAAAGGAAAGAGATAAAGAGAAAGATTATAAGGAAGGAAAGGAGGGAGGGAGGGAAGGAGGAAGGAAGGAAAAAGAATTGAAAGAGAGAAAGAGAAAGATTATAAGGGAGGAAAGGAGGGAGGAAGGAAGGAAAATAACAATAGCACTTATATACAGCTTCACAGTGCTTCACAACCCTCTAAGTGGTTAACAGAGTCAGCATCTTTCACCCAACAATCTGGGTCCTCATTTACTGACCTCGGAAAGATGGAAGGCTGAGTCAATCTTGATCTGGTCAGGATTGAACTGCTGGCACAGTTAGCCTGCAATACTGCATTCTAACCGCTGCGCCACCACAGCTCTTGTAGATAACACTTGCTAAATTTCCCATTAATCTGTTTCGGCCCTGTGAAAATCCATTTACCTGGTCCTGTTCTTAGTGTCAAAATCCATATGAATGCAAGGGAAGGAGTGAACCAGCATTGGATCTTAGTTCAGTTAATTAAATTGCAAAAAAATAAAATAATGAGAGGTTTAAAAAAAAACCCACCAAACTATTGATTTTGCAAAGCTCCAATCTCAGTGGCCATTAAATGGGCATTATTCCATGGATGACCAAGCCTAAATCTTAATAGCCTTAACAATCGTAGAAATGCCAGTTGGAAGTGTCTGCGGCCCAGTTACAGATGAGGATGGATTCTGGTATCTAGAGAAGAGTTGGGCATCCAGTTATAACCAATTGTTTAGGGACTGCTTGGGCTCAGTTGCAGTCATAAGGCAAGGAATATGACTTATTATGACTACGAAGAGCATGTAAGATGATGAAGGGCCTGGACACAAGAATATTTTTATTTATTTATTTTATTTGGTTTGTCAATTGCTTACAAGATAATAGGTATAAGTAAAACATAGTTATGAATACATGGATACATATAAGAAAAATAAAAAGAAACAATAGGACAGGGACGGTAGGCACGTTGGTGCGCTTATGCACGCCCCCTACAGACCTCTTAGGAAAGGGGTGAGATCAATAGTGGACAGTTTAAGGTTAAAGTTTTTGGGATTTGAGGAAGAAACCACAGAGTCAGGTAGAGTATTCCAGACATTGACCACTCTGTGGCTGAAGTCGTATTTCCTGCAATCAAGTTTGGTGCGATTAACCTTGAGTTTGTATCTATTGTTTGCTCTTGTGTTGTTATGGTTGAAGCTGAAGTATTCATTGACAGGTAGGACATTGCAATGTATGATTTTATATACTATACTTAGATCAGACCGAAGGCGGCGTAGTTCTAGGTTTTCTAGGTCTAGAATTTCAAGTCTGGAGGCATAAGGTATTCTGCAACGAGTAGAGGAGTGGAGAACTCTTCTTGTGAAATATATCTGGACTTTCTCAACTGTGTTAATATCAGATACGTAATGTGAGTTCCAGACTGATGAGCTGTATTCAAGTATTGGTCTAGCAAATGTTTTATATGTGAAGAATATGTGAAGAATGGTTGCAGGAATTGGGGATGGCCAATTCTAGAGAAAAGAAGGACCAAGCGTGACATGAGAGCAGTATTCCAGTATTTGAGGGCCTGCCATAAATCAACTTGTTTTCCAAAGCACCAGAAGGCCAGACAAGAAACGATGGATGGAAACTAATCAAGGAGAGAAGCAACCTGGAATTAAGGAGAAACTTCCTAACAGTTAGAACAATTAATCAGTGGAATGGCTTGCCACCAGAAGTTGTGGGTGCTCCATCACTGAAGTTTGTTAAGAAAAGATTGGACAGCCCCTTGTCTGAAATTAGGGTCTCCGGCTTGAGCAGAGGGTTAGACTAGAAGACCTTCAAGATCCCTTCCAGCTCTCTTCTGATTGACTGCTGTCTTTGAAAAAAACGCCCTTGCAGTTTGAAGCAAACACCCAAACAGGCTTCCCTGGTTTTTTCCTCTCTCTCTCTCCCCCACTTCTCTCGTTTCCCGAGAACTGCAGCATTTTAATGTTTTCCCGAACTTCATTAGAGACTTTGCAGCAGGTTATATAAGGCTCCACTTCATTTGCAGTCTGTGGCTGGGCTTGAATTCCGTCGAGGGAGGGAGGGAGGGAAGGAAAGAGGGAGGGGAAGCTCCCTATCCTCCTTCCTAGCAAAGCACAACTGGAGTTTGAAAACACCCAATTCCTCCGGGCACCAGGACTGCATCTGTGGACGCTACACCTTTTCTCTGCCTGCGTTTCCTACCGGCCTCCCTTTAAGCAAAGGGGTGACTTACCCGCGGCCTGCTTCTTATCCTTCACCGCCTCTTCGATTGTCAATCTGTCCCTTCAGAGCCTGGACAGAAGATGGGGAGAGAAGCCGCTGCTCTCTCGCCGTCTTTTTAACCCAAACGCGAGACGAGGGAACGAAACGAAACGAAGCCCGTTTGCAAAAAACAAGATGATTTCTTCTCCTTTTTTTTTTGCATTCGCCGTGAGCGATTAGGTTCACCACAGTGAGCCTTAATTGTGGTTTGTTTAGTAAGCCGCCTTCGGCAGGGTTGGCATGTCACATTAAGTCCCCCCCTCCACTCCACCCCCCCAACCGATTTTTATCACTGTTTAGCCGCGCGAAATGTGGACTCAGCCTCCTTCGGTGCTGCAAGAACAACAGGCAGGTTGTGTACAAACCCCTTTGACAAAGGAGCCCAGTGTCCCCTTTTGCACAATTCTTCATCTGATTAGAGGAGAGTTGCGGAGAGAGGCGTTGGGTAGATATGGTTGGGTCCCGGATTGATGGGGAGAGGATACTCTGGTGGATAAAAGAGTTTGGAAGGGGCCTGGGAGGTCATCTAGTCCAACCCCTCCCTCAAGCAGGAGACCCCATTCAAGAGCCGTGGCGGCGCCGTGGTGGTTTAGAGTGCAGTACTGCAGGCTTACTTCTGCTGACTGCCGGCTGCTTGCAATTTGGCAGTTCGAATCTCACCGGGCTCAAGGTTTGACTCAGCCTTCCGTTCCTTTCGAGGTCGGTAAAATGAGGACCCAAATTGTTGGGAGCAAGAGGCTGAGTCTGCGAACCGCTTAGAGAGAGCTATACAAGCACTGTGAAGCGGTATATAAGTCTAAGGGCTATTAAGAGTTTTGTGGTGGCGCCGTGGTTAGAATGAAGAATTGCAGGCAATTCTGCCCACTGTCGGCAGTTTGATCCTGACCGGCTCAAGGTTGACCTCAGCCTTTCCGTCCTTCCGAGGCGGGTAAAATGAGGATCCAGATTGTTGGGGGAGAAAGAGGCTGACTCTGCAAACTGCTTAGAGAAGGTTGTAAGGCACTGGGAAGCGGTATGTAAGTCTTAAGTGCTATTGCTATTCTGGATAGACGACCAAGCTCTTCTTAAGAACCTCCAGGAATGGAGCATCCACAACTGCTGGAGGGAAAGCCGTTCACTGGTTAATTCTTCCCACTGTCAGGAAATTTCACCTTAGTTCTAACTTGGTTTTCTCCTTGATGAGTTTCCATTTGTTGCTGCTTCTCTGGCCTTCAGGTGCTTTGGAGAATAGATTGAAAAAAAAAAACCCTTCTTTATGTCCCCCCCCCCTTAAATATTGGAAGACTGCTCTCCTGTCACCCTTGGTCCTTCTCTTCATCACACTTAAGAATCCTACGCAGTTCCAGCAAATGTTCTTTTATATATTTTAGCATCTTCGTAGCTTTTCTCAGCAATCTTCCCAGAGTCTCAACATCTTTCCTGCAAGTTCCTCTTTGCGTGTGAGAACGCTCTTGAACCCTCATTGTTCTGTCCCTCTTCTAATCCATCAGGAAGGTCTCGGATCAGGATTTAAACCCGTGACTTTATTGCTCCTTAAATTACTGCAAAGTCGGAATTTCAAGGCGAGATTCCTGGTTGGTGTTGTGGTTCTTCTTCTTCTTCTTCTTCTTCTTCTTCTTCTTCTTCTTCTTCTTCTTCTTCTTCTTCTTCTTCTTCTTCTTCTTCTTCTTCTTCTTCTTCTTCTTCTTCTTCTTCTTCTTCTTCTTCTTCTTCTTCTTCTTCTTCTTCTTCTTCTCCTTCTTCTTCCTCCTCCTCTTCTTCCCTTCTTCTTCTCCTTCTCCTCCTTCCTGTTCTTCCTCTTCTTCCCCTCCTCTTTTTCCTTCCTCTTCTTCCTCTTGTTTCCCTTCTCCTCCTTCTTCCTCTTCTTCCCCTCCTCCTCCTTCTTCCTCTTCTTCGTCTTCTTCCCCTCCTCCTCCTCGTTCCTCTTCTTCCTCACCACCTCCTCCTTCCTCTTCATCCCCTCCTCCTCCTCCTCGTTCCTTCTCCTCCTTCCCCTCCTCCTCCTCCTTCCTCTTCTTCCTCTCCTCCTCCTCCTTCCTCTTCTTCGTCTTCTTCCCCTCCTCTTCCTCCTCGTTCCTCTTCTTCTCTCCTCCTCCTCCTCCTTCTTCCTCTTCTTCCCCTCCTCCTCCTCCTCCTCCTCGTCCTCCTGTGACTTTTTTATTTTGATGGATTCAATTGGATTTGTTTGCCGTCCATCTCAATTCTGGGTAACCTGGATTCTTTGGCCTTGTGTGTTCTTTTTGCCCCCGGGAGAGGGCGGAGATCTGGGGAAAAACCAGAAGAGTGTGTGTGTTTGAGAGGGGGAGACGTGAGACGGGAATGCTCTCTTTGCCATCGTGCAGCCCGAAGTCATCACAAGGGGGCGGTGTGCGATAACAGCTGCCGGGCATTGAATAACACCGAAGCTGCAACCGGCTTAAAATCACCTTTCGGGATGAATATCGATGCTCTGCAGGTGATCCTGTTGGTGGGGGCAACTGTGGTGCCCAAATCAAGGAATCTCGCCTGGTTTCTAAGCACTTGGACTCCTGCCTTTTCTTCTCTGCTTCCGTGCAATTGTGCCCCCGCCGCTCCCCACCCTTTCGTAAGCAGCGTTTCGTGACCTGCATCCCTCTGGAGCAGGAGGGTCTTCAAAGTGGACAGCTTTTAAGACTTGTGGACTTCAACTCCCAGAATTCCTCTTCCAGTCATGTCAGCTCAGGAATTCTGGGAGTTGAAATCCATAAATCTTAATCTTGCCCAAGTTTGAAGACCCTTGATCTATTTATCTATCTGTTCTATCTCTCTTTATTCTATCTATCTATCTATTCTATCTTTCTGTCTCTCTCCCTCTATCTATTCTATCTCACTCTCTTTCTCTCTCTCTCTTCTACCTCTCTTTCCCTACCTATCTATTCTAGGGGTCTTCAAACTTGACAGCTTTAAGACTTGTGGACTTCAACTCTCAGAATTCTTCCTCCAGTCATGTCAACTCAGGAATTCTGGGAGTTGGAAGTCCACAGGTCTTAAACCTGGCCAAGTTTGAAGACCCTTGATCTATTCTATCTATGTATTCTATCTCTCTTTCTCTATTCTACCTCTCTTTTTCTGTTCTATCTATCTATTCTGTCTATCTATTCTATCTATTCTATCTTTCTGTCTCTCTCCCTCGATCTATCTATCCTATCTCACTCTATCTATTCTACCTCTCTGTCTTTATCTATCTATTCCAGGGGTCTTCAAACTTGACAGTGTTAAGACTTGTGGACTTCCAACTCCCAGAATTCTTCCTCCAGTCATGTTAGCTCTGGAATTCTGGGAGTTGAAGTCCACAGGTCTTAAACTTGGCCAAATTTGAAGAGCCCCTTGCTCTGGAGGACCTTTAGCAGAAATCTTGGCTTTCTTGATCCTTTAGAATGAACAAGGTGCCAGTGTTCCAATTAAACCTCCCATTCTTATTCAGCACTCAGAATCCAAGTAAGAATTCCCAGGCACTAAATGTGGCAGCCTCAGAGCTTCTAAGTAAAATATGGCTTCCAAGTTCATGTTAAGCATTTGGAAACTTTGGGTAGCACCATACCTAAAGTCATATGTCTGTAAATTATGTCTCCACCTTGGACATGTCTTGTTTTGCCTTCTGGTTCTTTTCGTTTGGGCAGAAGACAAGAGACAAAAGCACCAGAAGGGACAATGGATGGAAACTCATCCAGGAGAGAAGCAACCTGAAATTGAGGAGAAACTTCCTAATGATCAGGACAATTAACCTGTGGAACAGCTTGCCTCCAGGAGTTGTGGGTGCTCCATCACTGGAGAGGCCGGATACCCAACTGTCTGAAGTGATATGAGGTCTCCTGTTGAGCAGAGGGCTAGACTAGAAGACCTCCAAGGTCCCTTCCGAGTCTGTTATTCTATGTTCTTTGTATCTAGTACATAGGGTGTAGGAGCTCAGTCGTGAGGGAAAGCAGTAACTTGCTGAGTTTTCCTGTCTTTCTCTGTACTTCCACGGCATTTCTTTTATGCTTTTATTCACAAAATCATCGCAGCGTCCTCGCGGTCACGTGATCCTGATTTCCAGGGCTCCCTGCCATCTTCCCCACAAGGGAAGTCAGTGGGGGAACCAGCGGGAAGTCGGAAGTCGCTCCCACTCTTATTTTCTAGCCCATTCTGTTTCTCTGTCTCGCTCATTAAATATTGACTTCTTATTGAAGTAAGTGGTTGTTCTCGGCACTTGTCGGATTTAGTGTTTGTTCGTGTCTTTCGGGATGAATTACTGACAAGTACCGAGGTATTATTGTATCTCATAATACTTCAGCATCTCTTGAGAAACCTAATGGTATGAGAATGCCACAAGATATATATTTTTTTGTTTGTTTTAGTTTAAACATTTGGAATTCTTGGTAGTTGGGAGTTCTTAAAAAACATCCCAACCGGGATGGAAGCAGAACAAACTGAAGGCAACTGGGTTTGAGAAGAAGGTCTTCTAACTTCCTAACTTTTGTTTCCTGGTGCAGGTGAAATGGAAAGGAAAGGACCTTTTCGACCTGGTGTGTAGGACATTGGGACTCCGTGAGACATGGTTCTTCGGGCTGCAGTACATGATTAAAGACACGATAGCCTGGCTCAAAACAGACAAGAAGGTAAGGAATGTGCCGTCCCCTTTCAAAGCACAAATGTCTGGGGCAGGGGGGGGGTCTCCAACCTTGGCAAGACTTGTGGACTTCAACTCCCAGAATTCCCCAGCCAGCACAGGGAATCTGAAAACCAGCCTAACACCATAACAAATAGGCAGAAATATGCTACGCAGCATGGCTGGCTGGGGAATTCTTGGCAGCTTTTAGACTTGTGGACTTCAACTCCCAGAATTCCCCAGCCAGCACGGGGAATCTGAAAACCAGCCTAACACCATAACAAATAGGCAGAAATATGCTACGCAGCATGGCTGGCTGGGGAATTCTTGGCAGCTTTTAGACTTGTGGACTTCAACTCCCAGGATTCCCCACCAACAAGTCGACCAGCCTTGTAAGTTGCCAAGTTGGGAGACCCCTGCCCTTAGATCCTGATGGAGATCTGCTGGTTTCAGGAGAGCAAGGAAACAGTGCAGCCCCAAGGAAGGCGGAATGAATTGTGTCAGACCTTCCCCAGTGTTGTTATTTATTTATTTATTTATCAAGTTTATATACTGCCCCCTCTCCCAAAAAGGGACTCAGGGCAGTGATAAAAACATACAATCAACAAAGTTAAAATAAATTTAAAAGTTATTAAATAAATGGCTGAATTAAGAACTACAAAGCCAATAAAACCCAATAAAAATTTAAAATTTAAGTTAAAAATTTAAAACCCTTCTAATAACATTAGGCCAGACCGGCCTGCTGGAAAAGGTGGGTCTTTAGTGCGCGTCGGAAGGCTCGAGGTCAGCAATGGCTCGCATCTCCGTAGGTAATTCGTTCCAAAGGGAGGACCCCCAACTTGGTTCCTTAGCAAAGGAAGACCCTTGACTCCCATTTGTAGTGAAAGCTATACTTTTACTAAAAGCCAAGTGGATTACGGTATAGCACAGCCAGAATAACAAGGTTGGATACCCCTGGTCCAGAAGAAAGATAAGACTCATTCATTGCACTTTGGTTCTCCAACTTGATTTGATCCAGAGATACATTTGTAAGGCGCCATGTGAGTGATGACTTTCAATCCAGCAGGTGTTCTCAGAGCATCTGATAATCTCGGTTACTATTATGTGGGTTTGGGCGTGGTCAACACGGAGCTCTTCTAGGTTGAATAGAAGGATGTAGGTATTAGTAATCAGAATCTGAGTTTGCCTAATTTATGAACGAGTGGCCAGCTGTAAGTTGAGGACATGTACTACTATCGCTGCATTTTCAAAGGTTAAACGCCCTAGACCAGTGGTCACCAACCAGTGGGGCCGGGGACCACTGCTGGTCCGTGAGAAAATTTTGGTGGTCCGCAGAGAAATGTCACCCACAAAGCACCTCCCAAAGCAATTAATCCAGGCTGCGTGGGAACACAAGGCTTGCTTTGCTTGCATTGCGAACAACACAAGGTAGTGAGGGGAGAGGGGAAAGGGAAGGGGGGGGGAGGAATTTGCCCCACTGGCCTGGCCACCGGGCTGCTTCTTTCTGTTTCTTTCTTCTCCTGCTTTTGGCTGCACATAAGGAAAGCAGCCAAAGTCTTTCTTTCTCCCCCCCAAACTCCGCCAGAAATGAGTCTTTGGGACCCTGCAAGGCCTCCTGCTCCAAGAGGCTGTGCTGGCGCAACAAGTCTCACAAAGATTCATTTCTGGTGGAGTTTGGGGCAGAGAAAGAAAGACTTCTGCTGCTTCTGCTGCTTTCCTTGCATGAAGCCAAAGGTCTCTCTCTCTCACTCTCTCCCCCTGAGAACGGAGCTGGAGACGGTATCCTGCGATCCCAAATAAAGAATGATCGATCGGTAGGAAAACAGGGTGGGGAATTTTCCTGCTGACCTTTTTGGGGATTTACAATTATGAGTTTGGTGGTCCCTGAGGTCCAAAAGGTTGGTGACCCCGACTTAGACGGTAGTATTTGTATGTAGATCTTTTTAACATTTATATTTTACTGCATTTTCCCAATCCAGCTGAAGTGTGAAAATATATGGCTAGTCCATATATTGTAGTCCATGTATGATATGCCATACATTAAATAATTAAACGAGGGAAGATTGTCTGGTCCTCAGATTCCTCCAAGGAATCTCCAAGGAAGTAATAGAATTTCCCATTTCCCAATGAATACGGTTGGATTATAAAATGTCTGTAAAACTAATACTAGATTAATATGATCTTGTTAAGCAGTCTGCATCACTGACTGACTGACTGGGATTATACATCGCATTAAACCATGATTATCCTTGGTGGATTCAGCAAACCACAACAGCCAGATTCCCACATAATGGCGATAAACCACATACTATGTTATGGCTTAAGGCAAAACGTAGGTTCTTTCTGTACGGCGAGACCGACTTAGCATTTTACTAAATTCTGAAGCCAACCGAGGGGTGATCTACCTTCCACGTATTGATAGAACTAAGTTTTTGAAGGATCTGAGAAAGTTCTCTTTTTTAACCCAAAGGTGCTTTTTCAAGAGGCAACTGGAATTTCTTGTTCTTCTTTGAAGACATTTCGCTTCTCCTGCAAGAAGCTTCTTCGGCTCTGACTGGATGGTGGGGAATGGAAGGATTGATAATCCTTGCAGACAGCTGGTCATTTGCATCCTTTTTACAGAGTCGTTGAGGCCACTTGGAGGTTTGATCTGTGTCCTCAGTGCAAATGGGGGTGGAGCCTTCTTGGAAATGCTGAAAGGACTGTGTTGTAGACTGGAAATAGATGATGTCCTACCCCTACCCCCTCTGATGAGAGAGAGCTGTTCAATTTGGAACATCGATGGCCTCTTTGACCCAGTGGTTGCCTCAACAACTCTCTAAAAAAATGCAAATGACTGCAAGGAATATAAATCCTTCCATTCCCCACCATCCGGTCAGAGCTGAAGAAGCAAAATGTCTTCAAAGAAAAAAACAGAAAGCCCAGTTACCTCTTGAACAAAAGCATCCTTGACCTGGAGGACTGAGAGTCCCCAATAGACATTCTCTTTTTTTAAAAAAATAATAATAATACAGCCTACCTAATTTAAGAACTTACCAATTTCCCCACCTCGAAACGACCAAGAATTGTACCATCAGTTTTTAACCTACCCTAATCACAAAAGTCTTCTCCAATGGTTTGTTTGGATTAAAAAAAAACCAACAACCCAGTTTTGGGCAGCTTACCTGGAGGACAAGCGAATACGCGTTCGCACCTTAGTCTGTTTTCAAGCTGCCAAAATTGGATAACCTTTGATCCTCGGCGCATTAATATTAGGATAAGGCCCTCATAATGTCTCTTCCTCTAATTGGACACGTCTGCACAGACTAATGAGACTCTCCAGCCGCTGCGGGAACATCTGCTGAAGGTGACAATGTGCTCCATGGTCAGTGCGAGCATCTTGTGGCTTTCTCATCCAGCTGCCGTTCCCTAATTAGTAAAGAGCCTGTGTCTTTGGGAGCATCTGAAAATAACAAGCTTTAACATAAGACCAAAGGAAAAACAGTGCAATGGTTACCAGGACCGTTTGTGATCGAGGTGGGTCGGGCAAATTTTATTTTTATTTATTTCGAACATTTATATAGCCGCCTGCTCGCTCAGTGCAACCTTAGGGGGCTTACGAACTACGAAAACACAGTACAGGTAAGTCCTCAACTTATACGATTAGAATCAAGCCCCAAATTTCTGTTTTAATACCAATTTATAATGCCTTGGTAATAAGGCCACCCTTGGAATCGTGCATCCAGTTTTAGTCACCACGATGTAAAAAAGATGTCAAGACTCTAGAAAGGGTGCAGAGAAGAGCAACGAAGATGGTTGAGGGACTGGAGGATAAAACATACGAAATGTCAACTCGTAAAGCATTCCTATGCCTGTTTCCGAGTTGCCATAAGCAGGAGGGGGGGACGTGAAGGAGCAGTATGGCAATGCAAAACAGAAGTACATCCCATGCTTATCTTACAAAGATTGTAGCCTAGGCTACTGGAACTTCTGCCTGTGAAAATCCTTCATTGGAAAACATGATTGATGACACCCAGCCCTCGGTTGGAGAATCTGATTTATGACACACCCAGCGGGGGAAAACAGGGTCACAGGTGACCTTAAATTACATGTTGCAGAGTTGGCTTCATTTAGGCCAATGCCGACATGTTGCTCCTAATAAATCTTTTGGATACTTTTGAAGCTTGGCTTGAGGCTCATGATTCATGGAACCCTGACACGAAGGTATTGGGTATGTCTAGTTTAATGAAAAGAAGGACATGATAGCAGCCTTCCACTATTTGAGAGGGTGCCCCAAGGAAGAGAGGGTCAATCTATTCTCCAAGCACCAGAAGGCAAGACAAAAAAACAGCAGAAGGAAACTAACCAAGGAGAGAAGCGAAAGTTTTCCCTCCCTTTCCCAGACAGTCAGTCCCATGGTCCAATTAAGGTGCTGTCCAGTTGCTTGGAAACGTCACTCCTCCTCTCTTCCGCCCCCTGTGGGAATGTCCTTGGTTCCCAGGGTACAAAACCCCAGGTATCTCTATTCACCCACCCCTATCCCTCATCCCCATTGTGGCAACTCAGAAGCCTCCCAGATGGCCTCAGTCAGGCCAGCTTCAGAGTCGACAGTACGTTTAGGAGAAAGTGGCTCGATGATGGCCAGCAAGAAATTAAGTTTAAATGAAAGGACCAGCTCATCACAACTTCATAGAATTCCTTTAAAACAAAAAATTAGCAAAAAACTATTATATATCATACTTCACATCTTAACAGAGGCAAGGCTCGCCTTCTCCCAAAATTGGAAATGCAGAAATATTCCCCCCGACTTCATGATCTTAAAAAAAGTTTTGGAATGCGCAGAAATGGACAGGCTATCATTGGAACTTAAACAGAAAGAGGAATCAGAATATTACGAAATTTGGAATTGTTGGTACAAATGGCTGGAAGGTAGACATGAAATTTAATAAACTCAAATAAAAAGGTATGATGGAAACTAGTAACATTACATGTAATTAGATTTGTAATATATAATTAGATGAAACTTTGTATTATATGTTTAAAGTAATAATCGTGAAAGAGTACTTTACATAATTAGAGAGATATCAGATTGAGTGAACACTGTTTTGCTTAAGTTGCGATAAGCGGAAAGTTTGATTTTACTGTATTTGTATATATTTGTTTAATAAAGTATTTTTATTTTAAAAAAAACTTCCTAGAATCCTATGGCTGGAAGGGACCTCAGAGGTCTTCTAGACCAACCCTCTGCCCCAGGCAGCCATCCTGATGCCATCCTGGGTTTAAAATGGGCTCCTTGTGGGTGGAGAGATCTCTGCCTAGATTGAATTTAGAATTTAGATTGGAAGCGACCTCGGAGGTCTTCTAATCTAGTACTTCCGCTTTTCAGCAAAACCGGCCTGTAATGATCCACATATTTATTTCATGTTTATTTCATGTCTTCCCTTGAAGACCGCAGCAAAAAAAAAAAAAAGTCATAAAATCATGGGTGACTTGCTTTATGACCATTGAGACTTGTGACCACTACGGGCAGGCCCCATTATACAGTCATAACTCTGAGGAGTACCTGCAGTTTGCTTGTTCGTGCATTAGCATCAGATCTGCCTTAGCTAAGAAACAGAAAGAAACAATAGGACAGGGATGGTAGGCATGTTGGTGCGCTTATGCAGGCCCGCTACAGACCTCTTAGGAAAGGGGTGAGGTCAATAGTAGACAGTCTAAGGTTAAAGTTTTGGGGGTTTGGGGAAGAAACCACAGAGTCAGGTAGAGTATTCCAGACACTGACCACTCTGTGGCTGAAATCGTATTTCCTGCAGTCAAGTTTGGTGCGATTAACCTTGAGTTTGTATCTGTTGTTTGCTCTTGTGTTGTTATGGTTGAAGCTGAAGTATTCATTGACAGGTAGGACATTGCAATGTATGATGTTATATACTATACGTAGATCGGACTGAAGGCGGCATAGTTCTAGGTTTTCTAGGTCTAAAATATCGAGTCTGGTGGCATAAGGTATTCTGCAACGAGTAGAGGAGTGGAGAACTCTTCTTGTGAAATATTTCTGGACTTTCTCAACTGTGTTAATATCAGATACATAAGCTAGATGCTAGATCAGGAGTCTTCAAACTTGACAACTTTTAAGGCTTTTGGACTTCATCTCCCAGAATTCTTCTTCCTCCAGTCATGTTTCCTCAGGAATTCTGGGAGTTGAAGTCCACAAGTCTTAAACTTGGCCAAGCTTGAAGACCCTTGGTCTGTTCTATCTATCTATCTATCTATCTATCTATCTATCTATCTATCTATCTATCTATCTATCTATCTATCTATCTATCTATCCTATCTCTCTCTTTTTCTCTATCTATTCCAAGGATCTTCAAACTTGACAGCTTTTAAGACTTGTGAACTTCAACTCCCAGAATTCCTCCTCCAGTCATTTTAGCTCAGGAATTCTGGGAGTTGAAACCCACAAGTCTTAAACGTGGCCAAGTTTGAAGAGCCTTGTGCTACAGGCTCATTTCTTTCTTGATGAGGGGATTGTGATTTCAAGCCATGGTTTATTATATCCTGCGAACCCTGCCAACTGCGGTTTGTTCCCTAAACCATGCCTTCTTAAACCAACCCAGCCAGAGAGTAATAAAAAGAGAAATTCAGAAAAGATTTGCAGCGTTTCATTGGAGTGTTTCACCCTTCTGCAGGTGCTGGACCACGATGTCCCAAAGGAGGAACCAGTTACTTTTTTCTTCCTGGCTAAGTTTTATCCAGAGAATGCAGAAGAAGAGTTGGTCCAGGAAATCACCCAGCACTTATTCTTCCTACAGGTAAGGCCTTTTTATAAGGGGCAGTGTGATACCTGCCCAGCCTCTGAATAGGCATTTTCAGATTGTAAAATCAGAAGGTCTCGCTTAGCGATGGAAATTCTGCTCTCGATTGTGGTTGTGTAAAAGTCGGGGGGATGTGACCTCTAGGCAAAATGTTCCATGCACCTTATGTTGGGGTTGCAAATCCCACAGCCACTGCTGGAAGGAAGCAAAATGGGAGCCACAGTTTCATCCCTGCGCAGAGAAAAGTATATGCAGTTTTCATATTTGTACGTCGTGCACAATCCGACAACTGGAAAAATAAGGGAGCGGAATCCTTACATATCCACAAACTTCTTTGGTTTAATAAGGGGCACATAACACTGCCTCAGTGTTATCTGAGGTCTAAAAAATAGATGCAAGCCAAGCTTAATTGGAGCTTAGAACAAAATTACTAACATTCTGGGCTCCCCATTCCTTCAGTCATACAGTATGTTCCTGCCAGGATATTGCAAAGTCTCTTGTATTAAAAAGAAAAAACCAATTAAAATAGTGCTTAAAAAAAGAATAGAGCCAGCCAAAACAAACTTGGTTATTCCTTTCCTAGAGGTGCGTTATGCATTTCTAAAGAGCTCTTAAGACTATATTAAATCTTTTAATTTACATATGTATTAGCAAGTACAGCAGATCACGTTTCAAACCCTTGTTGCAGGAAGAAGGAAAAAAAAAATCAGTTCTTGATTCGTGGCGGAGAGAATAAAATGAGATTGATGATCGTGTTAAGCCATGTCTGAGCAGAGGTGGCTAAAAGAATAGCGAAATAAAAGTGGAATCGATTTGGAACGGGGAGCACCGAACACATCTTGGGTTGCCTCTTAAAATCTTGCTTTTAAAATTGGTGCTGGGATGAAAACTTTGATTAGGCACGACGTATCTGCTCATATTTTATGCCATTTCAACATAGCTGCGAAACCTCTTTGGAAGTTCTGTTTTGGGGGAACTTGAATGTTCTCCCCAAACATTCCTGTTGCATCCTTGGTTCTGCAACTTACATTTCTTTAAAAAAAAAAAAATTGGGCAGGTGTGTATATTCCAGCATAAATCCCTCAAGTGTTCAGCGAAGGCTTAGTAATTATATATACATTCAGGATGGCAGCTTAAAGAATTATAATCGGTAATTAACTGGCTGGTTGGAAGCTGCTTCTTCACCGTCTTGGCATTTCATTGTTGCCTCGTTCAGGTGAAGAAACAGATCTTGGATGAGAAGATCTACTGTCCTCCGGAAGCTTCTGTCCTTCTAGCATCCTACGCCGTGCAAGCCAAGGTAAGGCCTGGTTCATAATTGAAGTACACTCCTGGATCTGATCCTGGAATCTAGAAAATTGATAAAACGTGAGGATTTCATTCCCTGTAGGAAATAATGGCTTGTTCTGAAGTCCTTGTTTACAAGGACATCTACAACAGTGGTGTCCAATCTTCGTAACTTTTAATACCTGTGGACTTCACAGGTATTCTGGGAGTGGAAGTCCACAGGTGTTAAAGTTGCCAAGGTTGGACATGCCTGATCTACAGCCTCCAGTCCCAGGCAGCTATACAGGTAGTCCTTTGCTTCATGACCAGAGGCTGAGGAAGGCTCGGTTCAGGGCTCTGCATCAGAGGCAGAGATGGGGCCAGGGCAGTCATCAGCTGCCTTTGGGCTTGGACAACAGTGAGGCAGGGGAGCTTCTGGACCCTGTTCCTAGCCTGCGCAATACGCAGAGCTGCCAAAAGGAAGGCACAATTAAGAACTCGGGCTCGATGTGGGATGAATGGCCCCTCCCATCAGAATTAAAAGAGAAGCAAAAGGGGAGTGGGCTTTTGCAGGAAACAACTGGCTCGTTCAGTCGCCTGTTCGTTCCAGCCTCGTGAAAATTTGTTATCACCCAGCCCTTCCTTGTCAGCACTGAGCGTGGAGTTTTACTGGGCAGCGTTCCAGGATTGATAAAAGATCTGAGCTCATTAGTCTACCTTCGCAAGGCTTGTTTGCCCAGCCGTTGGTTGACTGTGAATGAAATAAATTCACATTAATGAAATAAAAGAGGTTTTTGCCAGGACTCAGAAATGACTTGGTTGGTGCTTTTAGGGGAGGCCTAGAGCAGAACAACGGCTTCCTCTTTCCCTTCCATTATCTCCTTGTTGATTCCTCAAACAAACACCATTCCAGGCCACTTGATGGTCGAGGCATCACAACTGATAAACAATCATTGTTCTTGAGCTGGTGTTCTTTTGCGTGCGTGTGTGTGTGTTTATGCAGGGTGCCTACGCACCTCTGGTTTTCATCTTAAACTCACAGTGTTGTGTTGAGTGAAACTCACAGTGTTGTGTTGCGTCCTTTAATAAAGGTTTACAGAAGGTATTGTTTTGCCACCCCAACACAACTGAATGTGTGACCTCCTATTAATCCACATGGATGAGCATTTGTCTTGGGCTTTTTGCTACCTGTACATCATGTCCTTGAGTTAGAAGGAGGGGGGGGGGGGGGTGTCAAGCAACTTTAATTGGCAAAAAGCCATTTTTTGGGGGCGGGGGGTAGACTTTCATTGCTTCTACCTGTCAGACTCAGAAGTGATTATTTCTGAGTGTGAGAGTGGGAGTTACATAAGGGCCTCTTTCTCTTTTCCCTTCCTTTGTCCTTTTTAACCACATCTTTTACAAAACACACAATGACACGAGGACAAATCCTGCTGGTTTCAGGGAAGGCGTATATTAGTCCAGTGTTTTGGTTCCCATCCTTCTGGGGTGCTTGCCAGAAGGAGGGATAGACATTTTTTAAAAAAAAATACTTATTAAATCTGTCTGCCACCCCATCTTTGCTATCAATCCTGGGTGCCCAATCTTTCCGTTCCTTATTTGACATTTCTAAAAAAAAAAAAAATTCTAACCCCCACCATGGTGTCTTGAATATAAACGGAAACAATTTTGGTTGGTACAAGAAAAAGCAGATGTCTCGGCGACAGGATGATAATCTACCAGTAGAAACATAAATATGAATCAGTGTTCCTTCGAGAAGAACCGTTTCCCTGGTGCTTGCAAAAGAGGTAATTGAATTGAAAAGCTTTGTGTGGGGTTTTTCAAACCAGCATCTCTTGAAATGTTTATGTTCCGCTTGTCTCTTCTTCCACCTTTTTGAATCTGAAGCCCAGTGCACGGGGGGGGGGGGGGGGGGAGAATCTGCTTTAATTTTTGTTAAACAAGAGCCAGTTTGGTTAAGGAACATGGCCAGAAAGCCAGAGACAGTGAGTTCTAGTCCCACCTTAGGCATGAAAGCTAGGTGACTTTGGAGCAATCACCAGGAAATGGTGAGTTCTAGTCCCCCCTCCCCCTTAGTATGAAAACCATCTGGGTGACTTTGGGGCAATCACCTGGAGACAGTGAGTTCTAGTCCCCTTTTAGCATGAATTCTGGCTGGGAGACTTTGGGCGAATCAGCTGGAGTCTGGGAGTTCTAGTTCTCCCCTTAGGATGAAATCTGGCTGGCAGACTTTGGGCCAATCACTAGGAGACGGTGAGTTCTAGTACCCCCTTAGCATGAAATCTGGCTGGGAGACTTTGGGCCAATCACCGGAGTCTGGGAGTTCTAGTTCCCTCCTTAGCATGAAATCTGGCTGGGTGACTTTGAGCCAATCACCAGGAATCTGAGAGTTCTAGTCCCACCTTATGCATGAAAGCCATCTGGGTGACATTTTATTGCCAAATTTATAAATTAATTCAAGGCGGAAAACATATCCAACACCTTCCTCCTATTTTCCCTACCACAACCACCACAATCTTGTCTGGTGGGTTGGGCTGAGAGAGGGCAACTGGGCCCAAAATTTACCCAGCTGGTTTTCATGCCTAAGGTAGGACTAGAACTCAGCGTACGGAGGCTCAGGAATTTTTGGAGTCCACAGGTCATAAAGGGGCCATAGTTGCCCACCCTCTGCTCTAGAACTTTGCTTTTCAGTCTCAAACAGCTTTAAGGAGTGTGGATTTCCAACTCCCAGAATTCCCCAGGCGGAGCCACCTCTGCATTTGTGCCAGCTGCAGATTTCCACGTTGAAGCCCTTCTCATCTCACCTGCAAAGCGGGTCTGATGGAAAGCAGATGTGGCTAAGCTCTGGGACTTTTTTTTTTTTTTTAAAAATATCATTTTTATAAAAAGAGAATATGATGAAGTATGGCCCCTGGTCTGCCCTTTCCCACCCACCCACTCCCCCAAAAAATAAAAATCTAAGGTCATCGCAGCTTACGGTGAGCAAAATCGTTAATAGTTTGGGGAAAAAACTAATAATAATCGTGGCTTTTGGTAGGTGGGTCACTGCAGGACACATTGAGGCTTGTTTTAAACAGCTAAGATCCAGATAGCACCATTCCTTTGTATTCCTTTCTTGAGGGAAGGTGGGGTGGTTGCCATCCTGTTCCATTTGAATGGGGGTCTCGTGGCCTGAATTCTTAATTCTTAATGGTTTCACTGGCTCTCTGAAAGGTATTGGTCTTCGATGATGGATTGTACCCAACGCAGGCGAATAATGATTCGGTACGACTCTGTAACCCAATTTAGGTAAAAGAGCTTTTGGCAGCCAGACAGGTGGCTGTCTGAGATGCTTCCGGCTGCCCTTCTAAATCTTGCCTGCAGTGAAGGACCTTCACACAACAGTCAAGTTCATTAAGCAGAATCCACCGCAGGAAAGGATGGAGGCTTTCCCTCCGAAGCTGTAAAAAGGCCCCCCTGGGGGGGGAGGCGGGGGGGGCTTATTTCTTAAATGCTTTATGTTGGAACGGAAACAGAAATCAACGTTAAGTCATCGTTGTGGTCAGGGTAGACAGTAGACGGGGGAGGTAGGCTGCAGGATCTGACTATGGAAGACGACAGAGAGGAACGGTGCCTATGGATGTTCTCAAGCCATCCAGATCACGGTGCATTTTCCCAAAAAGGCAGCTGGGCTTTCTTTGTTTTGCCTTGGAAGATGTTTCGCTTCCCAAACCAGTGGTTATCCATTGAAAACTTCCAGTGTTGGAGCATTTACAACTTCTAGAGGCATCCATGAAGCTTCTTCGGTTCTCATTGGAGGGCGGGTCAGTTCAGAAGCGGCGAAGCTTCTCGGATGAGAAGTGAAACGTCTTCCTGTTCCGACCAGAGCTTCCCAAGACCGTAATTAAGCACATGCTTAGTTAAAACAGATCTTGTTTTATTTCAACGCTGGGAATTATGTGCATTCCCAGCCGGTAATGAGTCCCAAACAGTCCCTGGAGATAAGCACTCACCTTTCTGTCCCTTGAATTGCTGCCAACAGCTAGAGTGCCAAATGAATTATAAAAAAAACCAACCGAAGTACGAAGTCCACACAGAGCTTCAAGGATTAAATCCAAACAGAATGAACAACTTTGCTTCCTGCAAAGGTTTCGTCACCTTTGCCTGAATTATTGCAGCCAGTTGGCTGTCATACCTAAGTTGGGACTAGAACTCACCATCTCCTAGTGATTGGCCCAAAGTCATGGAGCTGATTTGCCCAGCTGGCTCATGCCTAAGGCGGGACTAGAATACACAGTTTCCTAGTGATTGGTCCAAAGTCATGGAATTGACTTTCATGTCTAAGGCAGAACTAGAACTCACAGTCTCATAGTGATTGGCCCAAAGTCACCCAGCTGGCTTCCATGGCTAAGGCGGAACTAAAACTCACAGTCTCCTAGTGATTGGCTCATCTAGCAGGCTTTCATGCCTAAGGCAGGACTAGAACTCACCATCTCCTGGTAATTGGCCCAAAGCCACCCATCTGGCTTCCATGCCTAAGATGAGACTAGAACTCACCATCTCCTGGTTTCTAGCCTTTAACCACCGGCCGCGTGTGTGGTTATGTGGGTGTCAAGGTTCTCTCATGTGACGCCCCTCCTGCACGAGCTGCATTGGTTGCCGGTGGCCTCTCGGGTGCGCTTTAAGATTTTAGTGTTAACTTTTAAAGCGCTCCATGGCATCGGACCAGGATATTTACAAGACCGCATTCTGCCATTTTCCTCTCACTGTCCGGTGCGCTCCCACAGGGAGGGTCTCCTGCGGGTCCCGTCGGCATCTATGTGCCGGCTGGTGACCCCGAGGAATAGGGCCTTCTCTGTGGGGGCGTCTGTCCTCTGGAATGGGTTGCCCCTGGAGTTACGTATAGCCACGGACCTGGGGACCTTCAGGCGTGCCTTGAAAACCTGGCTCTTTGACCAGGCCGGCTTGAGCTGATTTTAGATTTGGGTGTTTTACTTTTATATTAAATTTTAGGGTTTTAGGGAGAGGTTTTAATCGATTACAGCCAGGGCCTTAGTTTAATTTAGTTTTAACTTTTCACATATTTATTGTTTTAATTGTATGGCTGTGCACTGCTCCGAGTCCTTCGGGAGAGGAGCGGTATATAAATAAATATTTATTATTATTATTAACCCAAACCAGCTCAGCAGATTGGGGTTTTTTTAGGAACCAGAAGGTTCGTAAAATGTGGCTCCATCTGGGGAATTACTCCTTGCAGAAGGAGTAATTATATATAGATGGGTCCCCTATTTGAGAGCTAATGTGCTGCACAGTACATCTTGTGCCTCTCCGAAGGAAGTGGAGAGGCTGGGGAGGGGAGGGGTTGTACTTGACAGAGAAAGCCGTTCCTTTCTTTTGTCCTCCTTTCCACTTTTTTTCCTCATTCTGAATCCAGCCACGGTTATCTTTTTGTGTTAAGTCAGGCCTTAGATGTTCATTTTCCTTCAGATCCCATTCATTGTCCAAACCTTATCCTTTCCATAAGAAAAGAAGAAGCCGAATCATTTACCGGGCCATTTTATATATATTTATGTTCCGGTTCTGCATCTCTGCCACAAATATTGCCTCAACATGAACTATTCTACTTCTATTTTAATTTTCTTCCAAAGATCTAAAGGTTTATCCCAGGAAAGCTTCGGAGCTGGAACCGGCGGAGGCTCAATAGAAATTTCAAAGGATGGGGTTTGCTGTCCCTCTCCCTCTCTCTTTCTCTCTCTCTTCTTTCTCTCCTGATGCCGAGTGGAATCAGTTACATAATAGATATTTGCATGCCCAATTCGTTCGCGAGCTGCTTCAACGCGGCTATTTTGCTCCCCCTTTTCCTCTTCTGTTTTAGTTAGCTGGGTTAAGAGCTGAATGCAGCAGCATTATCCTAGTTTTTGCTCATTCGTTTAAAAAAAAAAATGAATCTGCGCACACGTTCCTTTTAATGGCCGGCTTCCTTAAAACTGAATCTTTGAATCGTAAAAAGGCAGAGTGCAGTCAGTTTTGTAGCAGGAGGTGGAAGAAACTCACTGGTCCTATCTATGGAGTTTTCAGGGTTATGCCAAGGGATATCCATCCATCCGTGTATTCTGACCAGGGCTTCCTGAGACAGTAACAATCACACACTGTGCCCAAAAACCTTTGGTTTTATTTCAAGGGCTGTGAATTATATGCATTCACAGCCCGTAATGAGTCCGAAACAGTTTGAATAGTCCCACAGAAGTCTGCCACAGTCCTTCGGGATAAGGCTGATAAGCACCCATGTGTATCTCCCTTGAAATGCTGCCAACGACTAAGTTGCCAATTACCTGAACAAGGCGGAACAGAGCACAAAGTCAACACGGAGCTTCAGATTCAAAACCGATCAGAATGGAGCAAAGTTGCTTCCTGCAAAGGCTCCTGTCCCTTTGTTCCTCCTTTATGTCTTATGGGAGGGGCCAATCATCTCCAAGCCTTACTCCCCAGTCACCTCTTTTGTCTTAACTATTCTTGCCTTCTGGCAGCTCTGTGCAAGCGCGCACCGGGAACAGGCTCCCTCTGTTCCTCTTCCTTGCTGATGTCAGATTCTGGAGGCTCTGGAATCAGCACATAACTCCCAGATGATCCTGGCCCCATCTCTGTATCGGACACAGGACTCTCGTCTGAGCCCTTCCCAGACTCCCGGACTGGCCCATGTTCCTCCCCACTCTCCGACTCTGCTACCAGCTCTGCAGGCCGCCGGTGGACCATAACACCATGCCGGCTGAGGAATTCTGGGAGTTGAAGTCTACAAGTCTTAAAATTGTCAGATTTAGAGACCCTGTGGCTATTCCATAGCCAACAGGACAGGATGGCCAGGCAGGTGGCTAACCCTTGAATGAGATGGAAAAGTTAAGTAGAATTGGGGTTGGTTAGTTCTCAAAGGGCAAGTGCACCCAAAATCTCTGAAAGTTGTAAAAATACCCTCTTGCCAATTGTTGGGGAGAAGACACCAAGATCTTGGCCATGCAACCATCCGAAATGGAGACCAGCCAGAGGGAGTCTTTATCCTTTAAAAAAAAAAAATATGGGTTTCATATAAAACTAATCCTCAACTTATGACCAGAATAGAGTACAATAAAGGAGCATATTTGTAGCTCGGGGTGGAAACAAAATGTACACTGTTAGGGCAAGGCAATAGAATATAAACTGAGAGCAAACCCCACTCCCTTACTAGCATTGATGATGTTACCCAATTTGGTAATGAAACGTTTGCAACAAAGCAGCCAAGCTCAGAGAGCAGCAAGATAGTCCTCCTCCTCCTCCTCCTCCTCCTCCTCCTCCTCCTCCTTTTATACTCAACAAACTCCATTCTCTTCTAGCACTGAGGATGTTACCTAGTTTGGTAATATAACCTCTACAAGAAAACCACCAAGCTCAGAGAGCATCAAGGATCCCACAGTCATCTTCCTCTCCTCCTCCTCCTCCTCCTCCTCCTCCTCCTCCCACCCCTTTCCAT
The DNA here is from genome assembly GCA_023653725.1 of Bungarus multicinctus. Lineage (NCBI taxonomy): Eukaryota > Metazoa > Chordata > Lepidosauria > Squamata > Elapidae > Bungarus > Bungarus multicinctus. Next base: position 183,600,353 of record CM042836.1, on the reverse strand, counting down.
AACAGAGAAGACCCAAGTGGTCCAGAAGGATTCTGCAGCTCTCTAGGGCTCTCAATTCTTACACTTGTTCTAACTCCAGAAATCCCTCTGTCCCTCTGCAGTATGGAGATTACGACCCCAGCGTTCATAAGCGTGGCTTCTTGGCTCAAGAGGAGTTGCTTCCAAAACGGGTAAGGACGATGAGTTTCACACCCACTCAGCTCGGCTGGGACTTAGCGGAAGGGGTCTGCCGTGGTTTGGAAAGCAGGATGCTTTCTTTTCCAAAGCACCAGAGGGCAGGACAAGAAACAATGGGTCTGAAATTAGGGTCTCCTGCTTGAGCAGGGGGTTGGACTAGAAGACCTCCAAAGTCCCGTCCAACTCTTGTTATTCTGTTAGCCAGACCTTCCATTGCTGGTTTACAGGAAAGTAACCAATGGAGATCCATCTCCAGGATCCCTTCCAGCTCTATTCTGATTCTTGAGGTTGAACTTAACGATTATGACTTAAGTTCAAGTTCTCAACTTTTGAGGCATGTTGGACTTCAACTCCTAGAATTCTGGGAATTGAAGTCCACACAACTTTTTTAAAGTTTGCAAAGTTGAGAAACATTGGATTATGAGACCAGGAGAGAAAATCACAGCCAGGCAAGGCTGGGCTGTGAGTTAAAGTTCTTTTTCTTTTTTCTTTTTTGATCCTAGGTGATAAATCTCTACCAGATGACTCCGGAAATGTGGGAAGAAAGGATCACAGCTTGGTATGGCCAACATCGAGGTAGAGCCAGGTGAGTGACTTAAAAGGGACGGGTAAACACAGGGAGTCCTTGACTTAACAACCAATCCTTTAACCACTGTTTAAACCAGGAGTCGCCAACCTCAGGGACCACCAAACTCATAATTTTAAATCCCGCGGGCCACTAATATGAATTTTGAGTGACGGTGGCTTGCTGACATTGGTGGGAGAGAGAGAGATCCGATCTAACCTCAAGGGCTGCTGGTGATGTTCTCTCTGTCTCTGTCTCTCTGTCTCTCTCTCTCACACACACACAAACACACACACACAGAGGTCCCTCACACATACACACACCCTCCAAGGCAGCCACATTCCTTCACTAACCTGCTTTTCAGCTCTGTTTTCGGGTGGGGGAAGAGAGAGAGAGAGAAAGAGAAAGAGATGGTATCCTGCGATCCCAAATAAAGAACAATCGGTCGGTAGGAAAACGGGGTGGGGGATTTTCCTGCAGACTTTTTGGGGGATTTTCCCAGGGTCTCTGGCTGGGCGGCGCAGCCTTGTACCATCGGATAACAGATAATCAGAGTTGGAAGGGACCTTATAGGTCATCTAGTCCAACCCCCCTGCCCAAGCGGGAAACCCTATACCATTTCTGACAAATGGCAGTCCATTTGTGTTCCCGAGCAGCCTGATTAATTGCTTTGGGGGTGACATTTGTCTGCGGAACACCAAAATTTTCTCATGGACCACCAGTGGTCCCTGGCCCACCGGTCGGCGACCCCTGGTTTAAACAGTCGTTGCAAAAAGTGACTCATGGCCATTTTTAACATGACCTCTGCAGCACCTTGATCGAATTTTGGACGGTTGGCCACGGAGTCATAATTATAATGGTTGAAGTGTCTCAGGATCATGCAAATTGAGCTACTTACTTAACACTTAACAACTAGAGCAAGAAAGGCCATAAAATGGGGCCAAACTCACTTAACAACTGTCTCGCTTACCAACGGGCATTTTGGACTTCAACTGCGATAGTAACCCGAGGACTACCCATGTGTAGTTTTTCAGAACCTTCTTAATTCACCTTATTTGGGCCATTCCCCTGTCCCTCTTCAGGATAACCTTCCATGAATTGGACTTGGGAGTGAAGGATGATGGAGAGATGAGAAATGATTTGGGCAGGGAGATTAGTCATGTTTAAGTTTTAGGCATTGAGCCTACGATACTGTAAATCTGTCGCTTGGAACTTGGGCTGCAAAGCCTTTTTGTCACCTTGGCTGGAAAAAAACAGAAGTTTCAATCTTCAGGAGAGATTATGGGATCTGCTACACCATGTTCGATTTGTGTTCTCGGATGCCTGCCAGATGCTTTCTCTAAACCCCCTGAATTTCCTTCCCACTCCCCTCTCCCTTTGCAGGGACGAAGCAGAAATGGAGTACTTGAAAATAGCTCAGGATCTAGAGATGTATGGGGTGAATTACTTTGCCATCCGGGTAAGTACACCTAGAGAATAAGTACAGAGCGTGAATCCCTCTGCTGTTTAGGGTGTTGGTTGGGGTGGGGTGGGGTGGAGACGAAGCCAGTGGTGGGACTCAAATTTTTGTACTACTGGTTCTCTGGGCATGGCTTGGTGGGCGTGGCAGGGGAAAGTTACTGCAAAATCCCCCTTCCCTCCCCACTCCACTAACCTGCTTTCCAGCTCCGTTCTCCTGTGCAAGGCAACCAAAAGAGGCCCAGCCGATCAGCCGGGACTCAATGGGAGGCGGAGAAGAGATGGGGTTGGCGGGGCCAGTCAGAGGCGGGATCAGCCGGTTCTCCCAACTACTCCAAATTTCCACTACCGGTTCTCAAAAACCGGTCAGAACCGGCTGAATACCAGTTCTGGACGAAGCATTCGGGCCAAACTCTGAGCCCACTTGCTGAAAAGCATTCTGTGGCTTTTCGGGTAGCATTTTCAGGAGCCTCTGTAGCGCAGTGGTTAGAGTGCAGTACCGCAAGCTACTTCTGCAGCCAGCTGCCTACAGTTGGGCAGTTCAAATCCCACCAGGCTCCAGGTTGACTCAGCCTTTCCATCCTTTGGAGGTGGGTAAAATGAGGACCCAAATTGTTGGGGGCGATAGGCTATCTCTGTAAACCGCTTAGAGACGGCTTTAAAGTACTATAAAGCGGTATATAAGTCTAAGTGCTATTGCTATTTCCCTGGTCGCTTCACCTGTAGGCCAGAAGGGGCCAGAAGGAGATTTCTGAAGAGAAACAAATGAGTCATTGGCCCCGTGGTCCACGCCAAGTTGGAAAGTAGCTCTCTCTGCCTCCTCCCCTCCTCCTTTTAACCAGGTGCATGCAACAGAAGGTGCGGGCCAAGGTGGGAGAGAGTTAAGGTGCAAATCCGTGTGGCTGATTTGTACCACGGCTTCAAGTGGGATTACGTCTCCCTCCCTCTCTTCTCCCCCTTTTTTCCTTCTCCTTTTAGAACAAGAAGGGGACAGAGCTGCTTCTTGGAGTCGATGCGTTGGGCCTCCACATATACGATCCAGAAAACAGGCTGACCCCCAAAATCTCCTTTCCTTGGAACGAGATTCGCAATGTGTCTTACAGCGACAAGGAGGTAGGCCCAAGCTGTATAAACACGGAGCAACAATAGTTTAGGTCGTGGATTGAACATCTGCCATGCTCTCACCTTCCAATTAGGAGGCTGTCAGTTCAATTCTAGGTAGAGGCAGATATTTATCTCTCTTTTTAAAAAAATATAAATTCATAATACAAATAAAACATCTTTTTTTGAGAATAGCATGATCCGGGTTATCACTTCTCCATACAGACACAAACTCAATTTCATGTTCATCTTTGTGTTCTATTCCATATCTTATTACTATTTTAACATTTTCTCCATAATTTTTCCCCTCCCTTGGTTTTCTCAACTTTATTTTTAATTATCTCATATCTAAATTCAATTATATATCTTTTTCTAAGTTCCAATGTCTTTCTAATCATTATATTTATACTTTTGTCTGTCCTGTTTCAATTTCATATTATCTTTTTTCATTAAACAAATTCTAAGAATGTACCAAGCAGAATTCGATTGGAAGTTATGTACTATATTAAATTGAAGTTTAAATAAGAGTTGAATGGATAAAATTAAAAGATATAAAGGTGTCATACTCCAATTAGTAACTACAGGGGAAAATTTGTTTAAGTAGATATTTCTCTGTTTGCACACACTGAGAATAATATCTGCTGAATAAAACTCCGCATTGGTGACAGGAAAGGCATCCGGCCAGTAAACATCCAGCCAATAAGGGATTATGGAGTCTTTAAAAGATGGTGTGGTTTGATCACCTGCCTGGTTAAAATTTATCAGAAACCACCTGTGGGGTTGGTGCCATTGAGACGATAAATAATACAGGTAATCCTCAACTTACGACCCCAACTGAGCCCCAGAAGCTGTGCTGCTAAGTGAGACGTTGGTTAAGTGAGTTTTGTCCCATTTTTACGACTTTTTTCTTGCCGCATTTGTTAAGTGAATCGGCGCGGCTGTCAAATTAAGTCACACGGTTGTTAAGTGGATCTGGTTTCCCCATCAGCTTTGCTTGTCAAGAAGGTCGCAGATGGGGAACACGTGACCCCGTCATAAATAGGAACCAGTTTACCAAGCATCCAAATGCAAATCGCGCGACTACAGGGATGCTGAGATGGTTGTTAAGTGTGAACAACGGCCATAAGTCACTTTTCCCAGTGCTGTTGTCACTTCGGGCAGCCACTAAGCAGAGCATTGTAAGTCGAGGACTACCTGTGGTTGTGTCAGGCTGAAATCCCACTGCGGAGGGCACCATTGGATGCAAAGAGTTAATCTGAAATTTAAAAGTGTATAAAGGAGGTTCAGAAGATCTCTATTCTGGAGGTACTCCCGATTTTGGATCAGTGTGAATTTTTTTTTCTCCCTCTGTATTTAAATAAGCCTCTGGCTTCTCGTTTTGAACTGATGAACAGTTTCCTGGCTGTGTTTAAATTAAGTTGACCTCCCTTTCCCAGGTCTCTCCTCTGGTTTCTAATTGCCCTTTCTACTGTGTTTATGTACAAATGACACAACTGGAGTTCTGGCTGCCTGGCAGCGCTTAAGTGAAATTTCTAAGTGCCTCATTTAAAATCCAGAGGCATGGAGTTCGAAATGGGAATCGGAGCCTTCACGTCCTGGGCAGTATCGACAAGCCTTTTTAAGAAGGGCAAAAGCCCTAACTTGCAGTGGGAAGGAGCACTGGTTTTCTTAGCGATAGAAAAAAGAAAGAAAAATGCTACCTAGAATGGGTAAAAAGAGTAGAATAGAAAAGAATAAAACAGGAAAGGATAGGATAGAATGAGAAAGAATAGAATAGGAAAGAATAGAATAGAATAGAAGGAGAAAGAATAGAACAGAATAGGAAAGAATGAAAAGAATAGAATAGGAAAAAATAGAGTAAAATAGGAAAGAATAGAATAGAAAAATAGAATAGAATGAGAAAGAATAGAATAGAATAGAATAGAATAGAATAGAATAGAATACTTTATTGGCCAAGTGTGATTGGACACACAAGGAATTTGTCTTGGTGCAAATGCTTTCAGAGTACATAAAGGAAAAGATAGATTCATCAGAGTCAAGAATCATCAGGAACAAGACTTAATGATAGTCATAGGGTACAAATAAGGAACCAAATCATACTAGGAAACAGTCAATATAAATTGTTAGGATACAAGCAACAAGGTTTACAGTCATACAGTCATAAGTGGAAGGAGATGGGTGATAAGGAGTGATAAAAAGATTAAAAGTAATAGTAGTGCAGACTTTGTAAATAGTTGGACAGTGTTGAGGGAATTATTTGTTTAGCAGAGTGATGGCGTTCGGGAGAAAACTCCCCTTGTGTCTAATTGTTCTGGTGTGCAGTGCCCTGTAGTGTCGTTTTGAGGGAAGGAGTTGAAACAGTTTATGTCCAGGATGTGAAGGGTCCCAATTTGGTCCCAATTTGAAACGTTTATATGGCCGAATGCTTAAGCATTGAATCTGTGAATATTCCCCCCTCTTTTAAAGAGATCTTTGCCTCCCACTGTAACGTGTCCTCGACTTCACCACCACAACTGGGCCCCAGAATTTTCCATTGCTAAGTAAAAAATTCACTTACCAAATGCCTCACTTAGCGGCAGAAATGTCAGGCTCCAACCAGGGCCATAAGTTGAGGACTCCCTGTATAATACCTGTTCGGCATACATGCATAATTCTAAAGTCTAAAAGGAAGCGGATCAGACCTGGGTCTCCTTAATGCCAGAACCTCAACCGTGCAGGAATAGGAAGCTCCAGGTCTCTTCCCCTCAGCTCTTAACAAGCCCATCTTTTGAGTGACGCTGCTGTCACCTTTGATCATGACAGAGAAGGCGTCAATGAGATGATGGGCAGGTTGGACCTGATGGGGATGCACAGCCTTCAGAACGGCTCCCTCGACGCAGGGGAGGTGTTTAATCTAGTATAGAAATTACTGAACATTTGCCCGGAATTGAAATGTCCTTTCTCCGCCCATTGTTGGCAGAAAATTCAAGAGGTGGGATTAGTTTGGGGGCGGGGTGTGTGTGTATGTTCCTCCCAAGGGAGCCAGAATCGAAGACAGCATCTCATTCTCCAACTGCCAACTAAATGACAAAGCAGGCATCACTTTGTTTCCCCCACTTTGTAAGATGAACCATTGCTAGTCCTTTCTCTGAGTGCTAACAATTAGAGCCTTTTCTTTTCTCCCAGCATTTGTGTGTGTGTGTAAGTGAAAGAGAGAGAGAAAGGGAGAGAGACAAAGACAGTGAAAGAGAGAGAGAGAGTGACAGAGAAAAAGAGAAAAAGACAGAGAGAAGGGGAGAGAGAGAGAGAGAGAGAAGGAAGAAGGAGAGAAAAATGAGAAACAGAAAAGAGACCGAGAGAGAGAAAAGGAGAGAGAGAGAAAGAAAGAAAAAGAGAGAAAGAAAGAGACAAGAGAGAGAAAAAAGAGAAAGAAACCAGAGAAAGAGAGAAGTAAGAGAGATGAAGTAAGGATGATTTTTTTTCATTGTTGTTGGTTTCTTCAACTAAATTGTTGGAATTCAACAAGTTTGGAGTTTCCAGCATCAATGTGGTAGGAAATGGCACCTCCTTCCATTTCAGCATTTGCGGTGCTAAATTTTAGCAGGAGGTAGGAAAAAATAAAGGCAATTCAGGGTGATTTTTTTTTCTGGACCAATGCCCAATATTTTGGAAGGAACAGGGATGTTTCCTGTTTGAGGTCTGGGAAAGTTCATTCCAGATAGAAATTTCTCAACCAGGTGAATCGATGATTTAACTTGAGATCACGCCTGGTTCCCATCTTCTGTCTAATCCCTTATGCCTTGGTTAACCACCCACTCCTTTCTTCTCTGGCGTCTTTAAAAAATAACGTACGCAAAACTGCTTTTGTTTTCCTTCCAGTTTACAATAAAGCCTCTGGACAAGAAGATTGACGTCTTCAAATTCAACTCCTCAAAGCTGCGTGTGAATAAACTGGTAGGTACCACGTCCTTGTTAGATGTGGGAACAATTTCTCCTGAGCAGAGAAAGGTGCCCATTTCCCTCTTCTGCAACTGAGAGATGCTTGCATGCTGCAGATACAAACAGGTAGCATCCAGAGGTTTGCAACTGAACTGGCAAGCCACAGCCAAGACTTAGCGATTTGGGGGCACAAAATGAGAATATTGATCATATTCTTGATTCTTAACGAATGTTCCTTCTTTATGTATACTGAGAGTATTTACACCAAGACAAATTCCTTGTGTGTCCAATCACACTTGGCCAATAAAGTATTCTATTCTGTTCTCAGGGGCCTTCCGTCCTGGACTAGGGTTGGACTAGAAAATCTCAGACCCCTTCCAGCTCTATGATTCTGCGCTTGAATGTTCATAACAAACCACCCGCACCCATATATTATTTTCCCCTTGGTGTCAGACCTGCCTCAGTTTAATCTCCTGGGAAAGTAAAACCCTTGGCTCCATCTGATTGAAGTGGAAAGGCACTTTCACTCAGAGATGCTGATTAGTAGTCACGTGGAATCTGAAGTTCCTGCACATCAATACGAAACTAACTCCTTAGTTGCCCCAGCCCTGCCTTCCCCCATAGTCCATCTGGGTGTAACCAATTAGGCACCGCTGAGATGTTTCGGGAAGCACTGAGGTGTTCGTGCTGGTGAAATTCCACTCTCAGGGTACGTGGCCTTGAAGATGCTGGCACGGACCAAATTCCAAACCACTCTGTTCTTCCTCAACTGTCAATCCCGCCCCCTCCGCCTCCCAACTTCCCATCATAAAAAATATGCAACTTTCTTGCCCATTGATTTCCCTCTCCCTTCCCTGGTTGATGGCAGGACACCAGCGAGGCGCCAAGCCGAAGTTGGTGGATCTGACCCTTGGCTTCCAAGTGAAAGTTGTCAGGTTTTCCATCCGATGCTCGACTTTCCATGGTTCTTATATAAGCCGCTAAGTTGAAGGGACCCCTGGCCGTTACCGTAATAAACAGAAGCATGTGTTGTGATATGTCAACCCCTGGTTGCCCACCTCCCTTGCGAGGGATATTATTTTTCTGGCAGATTAGAGAGAGAGAGGACAGGACAAGGGTCTGTTTGGATTTTGGTAAGTGGCTCTAAATCTTGAGCGAAAGGCCAGCTTGACAAGGCATAATCCACTGTTGGTTCAAGCAGCTTTGTTTGAGAATCCTTTCCGAAATTGGTCTCTTGGAGAGCTGTGAAAACAACAGGCTTTTCGATGAAAGATTTCTAATAGCATCTGCTTTATTTCTCATGCTTTTGGCTCCTGGCTACATCTAGTTAGTGTCGTTAGACTCCCATCGGCGAACACTTTTGCTTTAAGCCTGTGTGCCTTTTGTGAGCTAAAAGTTTTTTGGGCAGGGCCTCGCCTCTTGGTGGATTGAAGACTTTACAGGAGGTGTTGACCAATCTTGGGTTGTCAGATTTTATCTTTTTCTTTTCTTTTTGGTCGGTGTAGTTTGAATCACGTTGGCAAAAGCCAGAACACAAATCTTAAATCACTCCTTCTGTCCTTCTCTTGCCATCTTAGAAACCAACCTGGGGAATTCATGTTCCTCAGTTGTCTATGATTTCTAAATTTAGCCTGAAAGGGGGTAGCTGAAAATTCAGGAAAAATAATTTAGGGTGAGGTTGGGAAAAAAACAAGGGTTTAAGTCTGAAAATGTCTTGCCTTCTGGTGCTTTGGAAAATAAGTTGACCCCCACATCTTCTTTGTGGCAGCCCCTCAAATCCTGGAACACTGCTATCATGTCTCCCCGAGTCCTACTTTTCTTTAGACTGGCCAAACCCAAATCCTGCCACCGTTCTTCATGTGTTTTTAGTCTCCAGACCTTAAATCATCTTAGTTCCTCTTCTCTGCAATTTTTCCAAAGCCTCAACATCTTTTTGTAATGTACTGACCAAAACTGGATGCAATATTCCAGTATACCTACCCATTAGGAATTCAAAATCGTACCATTTTGGTAATAGAATCTTACAGGAACACAGGGATATCCTACGTTTATTTCTGGAAAGCCTTTGGATCATCTCAGAAGAGCCAAAGATAGAATAGAATAGAATAGAATTATTTATTGGCCAAGTGTGATTGGACACACAAGGAATTTGTCTTTCTGCAAATGCTCTCAGTATATGTAAAAGAAAAGATACATTCATCAAGAGTCAAGAATCATCAGGTATAACACTTAATGATAGCCATAGGATACAAATAAGCAATCAAATCATACTAGGAAATAGTCAATAAAAATTGTTAGGATACAAGCAACAAGGTTACAGTTATATAGTCACAAGTGGAAGGGGAAGGTGATAAGGAGTGATGAGAAGATTAATAGTAGTAGTAATAGTAATTCAGACTTTGTAAATAGTTGGACAGTGCTGAGGGAATTATTTGTTTAGCAGAGGGATGGCATTCGGGGAAAAACAGTCCTTGTGTCTAGTTGTTCTGGTGTGCAGTGCTCTATAGTGTTGTTTTGAGGATAGGAGTTGAAACAATTTATGTCTAGGATGTGGGGAAAGAGGTAGCTCGGGACAAAACAATATTCCAGCATTCCCTGGAACAGTCTATTCTCTGAATTTGTAATCTGCATTTCTCTCTTATCCAGTATTGTGGTGCTGAACCAAGTTTAATTCAGTTGTCTCAGTACTATTAAGGGACAGATCATAACAGCTCTTGTGACTTACCCGTTTACTCTTCTGAGTCTTGGGACAGATCCATTTTCCTCCCGTTCTCTGGGATGGATTTTTTTTTTAAAAAAATGGCATTGTTCACACATGGGACTTACCCAGCTTGCCTCCTTTCTTCTTGGCTGCCACAGATCCTTCAGCTCTGTATCGGCAACCATGACCTGTTCATGAGGAGACGGAAGGCCGATTCCCTCGAAGTCCAGCAAATGAAAGCCCAGGCCAGGGAGGAGAAAGCCAGGAAGCAGGTGAGACTATCAAACAAGTGAGCTCTGCGTTCACAAGACATTCTAGATCAGGGGTGTCAAACTCGAAGCCTGCGGGCCGGATCCAGCGCTTAGATTTGGCCCATGGGGCTGCCCGCGAAACAATGAAGGAATGGCCCGCGGTGCCTCTGCCAATGAAAGCAGAGCTCGGGAGGGCCGCAGCCGTTTTCACTGGTAGAGGATTGTAGGAGACGGTCACAGCCGAAAACAGAGCTCGGGAGCCTGTTTTCACTGGCAGAGTGCGCAGGCCGCCATAGATGCCTCTTGACACGAGTGATGTCGAGCTGGCCATGCCCATCCTGGCCCTCTGAGGTCAAACACAAGCCTGATGCGGCTCTCAATAAAATCGAATTTGTCCCAAAGCCTGGACACCATACAGTGACTTGTCCCATGACCTGCTGGTCCTGAAATAAACCATCTCAGCATATTCTAATGCCTTCTGGATTACTAATTCGTCTGTCTGTCTTCCTTCCTTCCTTCCTTCCTTCCTTCCTTCCTTCCTTCCTTCCTTCCTTCCTTCCTTCCTTCCTTCCTTCCAACATTGTGCCAGTGTAATCCTTGCCGCTGTCATTATGTATAATATCCTGTATTTGGTCGTTTTTACTACATTTCCCCTTAATTATTCCTAAAAGGAACAGTTCGGGTTTGAACTCTATTTGACATTTCGTTGTTTCTTGCAACCAATCCCGTATTTTGCCCCAGTATTGTTTGGCTTCGGGGCATAGCCACCCCATGTGAAAGAAGGTACCCTGGCTCTCTTTACATTTCCAACATCTTGGATTCATATTGGGATACATCTTTGCCAATCTCATTGGTGCCAAATGCCAACGATAAAATACCTTATAAAGATTCTCCTTATATGCTGTGGACCTTGTTAATGTATAATTCTTACTCCATAGTTTTTCCCAGTCTTCTAGTTCTATGTTGTGTCCAATTTGGTTTTTTGCACAGTGCTTTGTAAATGCACTTCCTCTTTCTGTTATGCTCTTCTCCAGATTTTGGTGTGTGTGTATGTGTGTGTGTGTATGTGTGTGTGCGCGCGCGCGCGCAGGGAATCAGTAACCGGGAAAAAGGGGCCTAGGAAGGAGGAGGAGTTGTGCCCTCCTCTCTCCTAATTAAACGATAATGAACTGTATGCCGATGTGTGGCTTGCATGCTGCCTGCATGCTAATGCGTGGCTTGGCCTCCTTTCCGCCCATCTGGCAGACGCAGCACATCGCAGTCTGCAGCAGAGAGCCAGGGAGTGCATCTCTGCAAATTGGATTGCATGAATCATGCTTCCAGAGACTTTCCTCTGTGCTGAAACCCATACAGCTAATCTGTCGAGTGCCACGCGGAATATTTAATGGCCACTTCTGGGTAAGCTGCTAAGAGAGCACAAGAAGCAGCAACCGAGCCTCTTGAGGTCGGGGGTGTTCCACCCCCACCCCCCAACCTGTGAGCCGCAGCCCACGGAGCTGTGCACGTTTGCCGGCTGCGCGCGGAGACCGTCCCCGGTCTGCAAAGGCAAAACCATTTGGGGAAACTCTTTTGCTGGGTTACAGGAGTTACAGGAGTCTTAAGATTAAAGCACTGGTCCTGGATTTCCTCAGGGCGGGTGTCGGCAACCCGTGGCTCTGGAGCCACATGCGGCTCTTGGGGCCCTCTGCTGTGGCTCTTTGTTGAGTAATCCCACCACTGGCTGGCCCTGCCCTCACTCTCCCCTCCCAGTCACTCCTCACCTGTCCTGAGAAGGTAAAACCTACAATAGCAGAAATGGGAGAGAGCAAGCGAGAGAGAGCCATTTCCCACAGAAAACAGCGGGAGCCACAAAACCTGGGTAGGCGTGGCCGGGGTGTATGTCATGTGACTGAGTGGGAGTGACGTTGAGTTGGCCACGCCCACCCAGGTTTAGTGGCTCCCGCTGTTTTCTGTGGGAGATGGGTCCAAATGGCTCTTTTGAGTGTTTACGGTTGCAGGCCCCTGCCTTAGGGAAAAGACACCCCCCCCTCCAACTCCGTGATGGCGAACCTACGGCACTAGGATTGGAACTCACAGCCTTAGCTGTCTTAGCTGTTTCGAATTCTTCTTTTCCCCCTCTGTCGCTTGCTTCTTCCTAGATGGAGCGCCAGCGTTTAGCCCGGGAGAAACAGATGAGAGAAGAGGCCGAACGCACAAGGGATGAGATGGAGAGGAGACTTTTGCAGCTGAAGGAGGAGGCCACAATGGCGAATGAAGCTCTGGTAGGTCCCTCAAGATGCTTCTACAGGGGGAGTCTTACCTACAAAAGTGTTTCTTTCTGGGAAGGCATGTTTCATCCAGGATAGTTGATGGAGGACGTGTATTCAGGGGTGGGATTCCAAAATCCCAGCAACCAGTTCGCTGCCCCGTTGCTGGGTGGGCGTGGCCATGGTGTGCATGGTCTACCGGAAGTTCCGTTTTTTGCCTTCCCCAGAGTCCGGAGGCTTCCCTCAGGCCTCTGGGAGGGTGAAAACAGCCTTCCCCCAGCCTCCCGAAGTCGGAAACAGGCCCATTTCCGGATGTCGAGAACTTCCGACCCGTTGTTTGCCCTTCCAGAACTTCCGCTCTGACCCTGCACTTACCTGCATCCAACTTGGGCCGTGTGGAGACTCCTGGGAGGGGCGGGGTAGGGTGGGTGGGGCCAACCGGTCAGTTCAACTACCAGTTCAGCGAACCAGACATAAATTTTAACATCCGGTTCGCCCCAACCGATCCAAACCGGTAGTATTCCACCCTTGGGTTTTACTGCTCATCTCAGGCCCGTCACTGTTGTAACTTTGAACGGTCACTAAATGAACCGTCGTAAGTCCAAGTTTATTCTAAACCTTTGGGATCCATTCCCCAGCATTGAGGTTCATCCAGACTTGACGGGTCCGGCTTCGCGTGTTTTTAATTCTCCGCCCTTCTCGCCCAGATGAGATCGGAAGAAACCGCAGACTTGCTGGCCGAAAAAGCTCAGATCACCGAAGAGGAGGCCAAACTCCTGGCTCAAAAGGCAGCCGAGGCAGAGCAGGAAATGCAACGGATCAAAGCCACGGCGATCCGGACGGAGGAAGAGAAGCGGTTGATGGAACAAAAAGTGTTGGAGGCCGAGATGTTGGCGCTGAAAATGGCGGAGGAGTCTGAACGAAGGTGGGTATCTCCCCCCCCCCCCCCCCCCCCGGAAGAGCTTGGAATATAAAACAGTGTACTTTTCATTTGCCTTTCAAATGCCAGACTGGTGTCCGGTAGATATTCTATAGATGTCTGGAATTAGGAGTCTCAGGCTGGAGTTGGGAAAGATTAATGGAATGCTTGGAACAGCTTCTTACTGGAGGAGGTTGAGTAATTAAATGCCCATCTCTCCACTCTGTGTATCCGGCTCTGGTTGCTCTAAAGATGCCCTGAAATTGCCCTAAACAGGCAACTGGACTTCCTTGTTTTTCATTAGAGATGTTTCGCTTCTCATCCAAGAAGTTTCTTCAGTTCTGGATTGGATGGTGGGGAACGGAAGGATTTATATTCCCTGCAGACAGCTGGTCATTTGCATCCTTTTTAGAAAGCCGTTGAGGCCACAGACAAACCTCCAAGTGGCCTCACCGACTCTCTAAAAGAATGCAAACGAATTGTGACACAAATTGTGGATTTCCTGCTAACCAGCGTGTTTTCAGTTGGTTAGATTTAATTGTCACCTGCAGCATCTTTTCTGAGGGTTTTTCCAAGTTAACTTTTCAGAATCGGCTACCAGAGATAACAATCCTTGCCGTTGCTGGTTTTTGCTTTGATGATATTGCTAGAACGTGACATTGTTTAGCCTTTGGAGAGATCGCCCCCTCTTGTCTTTTTTGGGGGGTGGATAAATGCTGGTTTGAGACTGACTCTGGATTCTTCTCTTCTTGACTGCCTGCAGAGCAAAGGAGGCTGATCAACTCAAGAACGACCTGCAAGAATCCCGAGACTCTGAAAGGAGAGCCAAGCAGAAACTTCTGGAAATTACCAGCAAGTCATCCTACACTGTAAGAAAATTCTGAATTACTGCTTTTTTTCCCCGCCCCCCTGTTGGGGGGTATGCTTGGATGTCCTCCAGATCAGTGTTTCCCAACCTTGGCAACTTTAAGATGGGTGGGCTTCAACTCCCAGAATTCCCCAGCCAGCTATCTTAAGATTACCAAGCGTGAGAAACACTGTTTGAGATGAGTGGACTTTAATTTCTCAAAATTGTTAGCAGTGACCATGTTGGCTAGGGAATCCTGGGAGTTAAAGTCCACCCATCTTAAATAGCAATAGCACTTACTGTAGACTTATATACCGCTTCACAGTGCTTTTACAGCCCTCTCTAAGCGGTTTACAGAGTCAGCCTTTTGCTCCCAACAATCTGGGTCCTCGTTTTTCCCACCTTGGAAGGATGGAAAGGCTGAATGAACCTTGAGCCATTCAGGATCGAACTGCTGGCAGTGGGAAGAGTTAGCCTGCAATACTACATTCTAACCATTGTGCACCATGGATGGATGGATGGAAGGGAGGGAGGGAGGGAAGGAAGGAAGGAAGGAAGGAAGGAAGGAAGGAAGGAAGGAAGGAAGGAAGGGTACTAGCAATAGCAATTAGATTTACATACCACTTCCCAGTGCTTCCCAGCCCTCTCAAAGCAGTTTACAGAGTCAGCCTCTTTCTCCCCCAACAATCTGGGTCCTCATTTTACCCACCTCAGAAGGATGGAAAGGCTGAGTCAACCTTGAGCTGGTCAGGATCGAACTGCTGACAGTGAGCAATGAGTTAGCCTGCAATGCTGCATTCTAATCACTCTGCCACCACGGCCTCTCCTTCCTTCCTTCCTTCCTTCCTTCCTTCCTTCCTTCCTTCCTTCCTTCCTTCCTTCCTTCCTTCCTTCCTTCCTTCCTTCCTTCCTCCCTCCCTCCCTCCCTCCCTCCCTCCCTCCCTCCCTCCCCTCCCTCCCTCCCTCCCTCCCTCCCTCCCTTCCTTCCTTCCTTCCTTCCTTCCTTCCTTCTGAGCTCTTAGACTTATGTATCACTTTACAGTGCTTCACAGCCCTCTCTAAGCGCTTTACAGAGTCAGCATCTTTCCCTCAACAATCTGGATCCTCGTTTTACCGACCTCAGAAGAAAACACTTTCCCTCCTAAGGGTACAAGCAGAACTTTGTGAAGCTTGCGAGAAGCAGAAACATCTCTTTTAAAATGAAATTCTTGTTTGTCAGGGATGCTTGGGGCTTTTTGAATTTCTAGCTGCCGACAGCAATGGCTGTAAAAAAAAATAATAATCATCGTCCTTTAAAAGGAAAGCCGAACCAGAAAGATGCACTGATGTCTTTTTCACAATCTTGTGTGTGTGTGTGTGTGTTCTTAAAAGATTTACCTACCGTGTGCAACATAAGCACAATCAACGTTTCCAGAAATGGAGAAATCCAGGCGTCTGTTCTTGGAGGTTCTGGCGTGCAGATGATCCCTTAAAATCTCTTTATCCCCTTCATAGTAGCGAACCTAGGAGATCTCCGATTAAAATACAAGGCAACGGACTTTACAGAGGAACCAAAAAAAAAAAAAACCCCTGGTTTTCCATCTTGAAAAGTATTAATATTTATTAGCCCGTAGAATCCCTCGTTGTGGAACAGTTTTGTGTTGCCTTTTGCAATTCCCACTCTCCATTTGTTCTGTTTTGCTGGGAGCATGAATCATTCCCGGTCTCAGGTTTAAACAGCCAGAGTGCAACTGCCCAGAGATTGGTTCTCTCATAAAAGACATCTCAGCTGAGTAGGAAAGGAAAGACGAGTGCAAAAAGTAAGGAGGGTGAAAAAAGAGAGAGAGAAGAGAGAGAGAAAGTGCAATAAAATTAATGTTCTTTGGTAAACTGCTGGCAGGGAAAGGGAGCTTCCCATTCCAGAATAGGTGGACCGAGAACATGTAAACGAAGTTAAATATCTGGAAGAGCCTGTTTTTAAAAAAAAGACATTTATTCATTCAACTGCCCAGAGATTTGGGCCGCATACAGGTTTAATTTGTTGGGGTTGGTCGCACTGTCACCAGATGTTTAGACTGGATTTGGCATATTCCTCCACCTGTCGAGTCCTCCCCACGAACCCGGGACAGGCAGGTGTGGATGTTTGATGTTTGTTGCGGATAGCGTCGCCGGATGTAAGCTCTTCTGAGGGAAGCTGCCTTTTGCAATTGACTGTTGGGGATTTTGTCAATGCCGATGGTGTTCAAAGGATGCTCCAGATGTTTGGGGATTGCATGGCAGGTGCCTATTCTTATTGGTACTTGCTTTGCTTTGTTATTATTATGGTCCTTTGCACCGTCAATCAGATGTTCAGACTGGATTTGGCATTTTTGTCTACCTGTCGAGTCCTTCCCAAACCTAACCCTAACCCTTCCCTCTCTCTATCTCCCTATATCTGTCTGTCTGTCCATCTATCTATCATTTATATCGTCCACCTATCTGTTTATCTACTGTATCGCTGTCTCTCTGTCTATCATCTATATTTTGCCATTGGCAAAGAGGCAGCAATATAAATTCAATAAATAATAAATAAATCAATATATCATCCATCTGTTTATCGCTGTCTATCTATCTATCTATCTATCTATCTATCTATCTATCTATCTATCTATCTATCTATCTATCTATCTATCTATCTACCTACCTACCAATATACTACCAATATACCTACCAATATCTATCTATACATACATTCATACATACATACATACATACATACATACATACATACATACATTTGCTGATCATCACTGTCTGTATGTTGAGCTATCCATCCACCTATCCATCTATTGTCCATCCCTGCCTGCCTGCCTGCCTGCCTTGGAAGTTGGCAATCATGAATCCCTTCTTTGGCTACACCTTAATGGGTGTAGGGATGATGAAATGGACACATTTCATCCTGAAGGTTGATTTCCAACAATGGGTGTTGTGCAAATATGTGTCAGACAGCAATAGGTGGGGGGGAGAGAAACCAGCCAAGCCTTCCTGATCGAAAGGTGGAAGCGTTTTTCAAAGGAGGAACAAGCCCACTTCAATCAGGAGCCATCAAATCCTACAGGTTTCTTTGCCCCACACTTGCCCTCCATTTAATCAAGATTTTGAAGAGCACCCTGGAGTCATTTGTCGACTCCTTTTGTGTGGGGGTGGGGTGGGGTGGGGAGAGATCTCAGTTGTTAAATAAGATCTGTAAGCGGACTGCTTTTACAGCCGTTTCCCAGCCTCTTACCATTTGTCTTTGGCTCTGCATCGTCTTGAGCAAGAGTTTAATTAAGCCAGGACCAAAGTGGCTGGAATTTCATGGGTAGACCAGGTTGCCCTGATAGGCCGGTCTCACCGGAGAAGAAACACTGAATCTCCCATCTGGTATAGCTGACAAAGCAAGGAGAGCCCGTGGCTTAGAGGTTAATACATCTACCTAATATGCAAGCAGCCCGGGTTTGAATCCCAGGAGGGGCATGGCTAGCTGATGAGAGCTAAATTACTTGAAATAGATCTATACTAATCTCCCTTTTATTTATTTCTTATCGGTAAATATAAATCTAGCCTTCCTGATGAACTTTCCAGGATGTTTGAGATAACCAGGGAATTCCACGCAGCAGGTTGCCTGGTGGGGTTTTGCAAATCGCTTATCTCATCATTGGGAGCCGATCAGCAAGCCCTGCAGATCGTATTTTTGCATAAATGAAGATCGGAGACCGGTCATCCAACCCAACTCGCCAGCTGCATGAATCCCAGAATCCCTCTTCTTAAAAGAATAGCATCTCTCGGTCTTCTGTTCTGGGGGGCATTTTCAGAAATCTCTCTCTTCCTAGTAGGTGAGCCAGCCACTTTTCTCCAAACAGGATGTGAGCCACCAAAGTTAACGTGTGATCTTCCCCTTGCATGACAAATTGGCCCGGGGGAATTCTCTTGGCTTAAAATGAGCCTTACAAGATCTTTTTTTTTGTCCAAGCATGTCAGGGAAAATGTTGGCCTTTGTTCCAAGTACAGAGGGCCGGCATCTGTTTGACAGCACACCTGTCCTTCTCATTTTGCCAGTTGGAAATGCTTCCATATTGCATTTAAAAAAACAAAAAAGAATCTCACTTTCCTGATGGAAACGAGTCAGAAAGAGATCCAGCCCTAGAACTAAGGAGAAATTTCCTGACAGTGAAAAGAATGAACCAGTGGATTTTTAATTAACTTATTGGGGGAGGGTATAATTTTAGACAGCCTAAATTATTTAATTTATTTTTAACTTTTGTATATTGTAATGGGGTCTTTGGTTGGCTGTGCACCGCCCTGAATCCTTCGGGAGAAGGGCAGTATATAAATAACAAAATAAATAAATAAAATAAATAAAAGAGGAGCAAAAGGGGAAGGGGGCAGGAAACCATTCATTCATTCGTTCCATCATTGTGAAGATCTGTCTATGCATCTCAGAGACTCTGTGCTGAGACCTTCCTTGTCATCACTGCGTTTGGAAATATTTACTTAGCAGCTCTTCAAGCTAGATAAGGTCTGTGCTCCTAATTACACCCTTGAAAGACTGTTTGCCAGGCCTTTGGCTGAATGTGAGTGCAAGAAATTCACATTTGTTTAATAAAAGGAGTTTTGCCAGGACAAAGAGTCTGCTTAGTGCTTTTTGGGGAAGCCTAGGTCAGAACAAACAGTCAGGTTTGTGTGTCAATTGAGGGTCTAGTGATGGGGATATTATGTCAGGTGAGGGTCATTCAACTCCACTGAAGATATTAATACCTAGCCAGGTAATGAAACATTGGGAAACCAACTCACAAGCTCGGAGAATGAACCTTGACCTTCCTCCTACACCTGAGCTACAGATAGTTGCCTCTATGGGGAATTAATCTCTTATTTTGTCCTCAGCAGCCCGTGAATGCAAGTACAACTGCCTTGCCCGCTGACATGTCAACATTTGGCATAATTAGCGAAAGCCTCTCCTTCGACTTCAAGGATAACGACATGAAGAGGTTGTCCATGGAGATCGAGAAGGAGAAGTGAGTCCTCTTACTACTTCATTCCAGTAACTCTGCCTTAGCCTTCCTCATCCTCTTGCGGGAAGGTTTCCGCCAAGTTGAGAGAATGTGCAGGAAGTTGAAAAGCCAAAGATTGGCAGAGCATCTGTTTGACAAAGCCTGCCTCTTGATTCTGATGTTGGCTTCAAGAAGTTGGCTTTCTCAGATTGTGAATCCCTCTGCTGAGTCATTCATGTCCTGGTCGTCTTGTGTTTGGACTACTGCAGTATGCTCTACATGGGGCTACCATGAGGCAGACGGACAGATAGATAGATGGTAAATGACACATAGCTGATAGATGATGGATGGATGGATAGATATAATGATAGATAGATAGATGGATTAGATATAAAGATGGATTAGATATAAAGATGGATAGATAGATGGATGGATGAATGGATGGATGGATGGATGGATGGATGGATGGATGGATGGATGGATAGATAGAGATAGATAGATAGATAGATAGATAGATAGATAGATAGATAGATAGATAGATAGATAGATAGATAGATTAGATGATGAGAAGATGATAGATATTGATAGATGTTGGGAAGATGATAGATATTGATGGAGGGATGGATGGATGGATGGATGGATGGATGGATGGATGGATGGATAGATATAATGATAGATGGATGGATTAGATATAAAGATGGATGGATGGATGGATGGATGGATAGATAGATAGATAGATAGATAGATAGATAGATAGATAGATAGATAGATAGATAGATAGATAGATAGATAGATAGATAGATAGATAGATAGATAGATAGATAGATAGATAGATTAGATGATGAGAAGATGATAGATATTGATAGATGTTGGGAAGATGATAGATATTGATAGATGTTGGGAAGATGATAGATATTGATAGATGATGGATGGATGGATGGATGTAAAGGTGAGTTCTGATATTTCACATCCTAGAATTTGGCATTCAGTTATGTGATAGAGCTGAGAACATGATTGATGACACCTGGCCCGTGAATGTGCTTCATTAGAGAATCTGATTTATGAAATATGAATCCCAAAGTTGGCTTCATTTATGTTAATGCTGGCATGTTGCTCCTAATAAATCTTTTGAGCTTTTTTGAAGCTTGGCTCGAGGCTCATGATTCAATTAGGGCAATCGCCAGAATCCTGACGCTTGAGGGAGTTGGACTAGGAAACCCCTGAGGTCCCTTCCAACCCTTGGATTCTACCTCTGCCGCCTATTTTGTCAAACAAAGTCTGCAAAAATCACCTCCTTAGCAGCTCATGGTGGTTTCTTTGCCTCTGTCCAGGGTGGAATATATGGAGAAGAGCAAACACCTCCAGGAGCAGCTGAATGAGCTGAAGACCGAGATCGAAGCTCTGAAACTGAAGGAGAGAGAGACAACCATGGACATCCTGCACAGTGAGAACCACGACCGGGGGAATAGCAAGCACAACACCATTAAGAAGGTATTTGCTCCCCTGGCTCTTTTGAAAGGGCCAACTGTAGCCTTTTCTGGTGTCCCCCAGGCTGGGGGGGGCGGAATCCCCCTTCATGCTAGCTGGGAATTCTGAGAGTTGCACACGGGAAGGAGCATATTTTGCAAATCCCCCCTTGGCAATTCTGACTAGCCTTATGTCTACGGAGATTCTCCATCATACAGATCCTGATTGCCTCAAAAGTTTTTTTTTTTTTTTTCAAGAAGCAACTGGACTTTCTGGATTTTCTTTGAAGACATTTTTGCTTCTCATCCAAGAAATTTCTTCAGTGCTGACCAGATAGTGGGAATGGGGGGGATTTATACTCCTTTCAGATAGCTGGTCATTTGCATCCTTTTAGAGAGTCGTTGAGGCCACTTGGAGGTTTTTCTGTGTCTTCAGAGTCAAAAGAGGCCATCGATGTCCAAATTGAATGGCCCTCCCTTAACAGAGGGGGAGGGATATGACATCGTCTATTTCCAGTCTTCAACATGGTCCTTTCAGCACTTCCAAGAAGGCTCCAATTCCAATTTGCATCACTCAGGTGACTCTAAGGACACAGAGAAACCTCCAAGTGGTCTCGGTGCCTCTCTAAAAGAATGCAAATGACCAGCTGTCTGCAAGGAATATCAATCCTTCCTTTCCCCACCATCCAGTCAGAGCTGAAGAAGCTTCTTGGTGGAGAAGCGAAATGTCTTCAAAGAAGAACACGAAAGTCCAGTTGCCTTTTGAAAAAGCCCCTTTGGGACGAGATTTATGGTTTTATGAGTCCTTTTTTCTTTTCTTTTTTTTTCCTTTTCTTTGCAACTTTCCTCCTGGGTCTTTGATCTTCCATTTATGAGGAACGTTGACCTGGCGAGTTGCTCAATCATCCAGCTCACGGTTATCCCTGTGTTTTGACCCAAACCTTGTTCCAAGTAAACAAACACCAGAGATAAAAGCAAAACTTTTTAATGCTTCTCTGCGAATTCCGTTCCTTCCCGGTTAAAAGGCTGTTTCAAAATTAATTGTCTCTGATAAGAACAAGCCTGGCCAAGGTGGTGCAAGGCTGCCAAGAACACTAGATAAAGTTGCCAAGAAATACTTCAAACACAAAGAGTCTCCAAACACCAACGAAGATATTCCAAATGTCCACAAGGCTTGAGTGCAAAAACTTCTTTGCTTCCTGCAAAGAACTCCAGTTTCTCCGCTGTCTTTTATCCCTTAAGGGAGGGGCCATCACCTTGCAGCCTTACTCCCGAGTCACCTGCGCTGCTGCAGCTGCTCTTTCCTTCGAGCAGCCCTGCGCTCACGGGCTCTGAGCACAGGCTCCTCGGGGACCTCTTCCTCACTGCTGCCAGCCTCCACCATCTCCGAAGGCAGCACTCCACTCCCTGATGGTCCTGGCCCCATCCCTGCATCATCCGAGTCCTCGCTCTCCGAGACCTCAGCCATCCGCACCTTCTGCCAGCGAACCCACAACACCCAAAGATGCTTTTCCAAAAGGCAACTGGGTGTTCTTGGTCCCGTCCCTCCGCTCCCCGGAAAACCCCTCATTCAAGGAGCTTCTTCAGAATCGAAGGGAATTCTGGGAGAGGAACTCCATCCGTCTCAAAATGGACACGGCTGAGTAACCACGCTGTGGATGTGCTAGCAGAGAAGAAGGGCCTGCCTGCCTTCCTTCCTTCCCTGACCCTTTCTCCTCTCCCTCTTTTGCGTGGCTGCCTTTTCAGTTTTGTCCCAAGCCCACAAGATGCACAACTTGGCTGGTGAACTTGAAAGGAAGCCTTAAGCTCCCTTTTGCAGGGGGGGGGGAGGATTTTCTCCTGCAGGCATTATTGTCTTCCCGGATGTATCTTTACAAGTTCACCACACAATCCCTCCCTGGAAAAGGTTTCTGGTTCCTCCCTGCTCCGAATTTTCTTGAATTAACCTCAAGCACCTTTCCATGTCAGGAAAAAAAGAAAAAAAATAGGGTGGGTTTTTAATTTTTTTGGGGGGGGAAGGGCTGTTCAGACTGCGAGTGACTGATGAATGCCATGACCTTTGATGAGAAGGACAATCTCTACACAGATTGAAAACTGCATTTCAGGAAGCTATCTCTGAACCTTTCTCAAGCAGGAGAAACAAAACAGGGAAGCTGGGTTGAGCAACTAGTCAATGGAAACCTCCTCCCTTCCCTTCCTCTTCCCTTCCCTCTCTCCTTTCCTTCCCTCCCTCCTTTTTTTCCTTCATCCCCTCCTCTCCTCTCTCTTTCTTTCTCTCCTCTTCTCTTGTCTTCTCCCCTCTCCTCTCTCTTTCCTTCCTCCTCTACTCTCCCCTCCCCTCCTTTCTCTTTCCTTCCTCCTCTCCCCCCTCTTTCTTTCCTCCTCTCCCCTCCCCTCTCTTTCCTTCCTCTTCTCCTCTCCCCTCCTCTCTTCTTCCCTTCCCTCCTCTCTTTCCTTCCTCCTCTCCTCTCCCCTCCTCTCCTCTCGCTTTCCTTCCTCCTCTCCTCTCCCCTCCTCTCTCCTTCCTCCTCTCCTCTCCCCTCCTCTCTTTCCTTCTTCCTCTCCTCTCCCCTCCCTCCTCTCTCTTCCTCCTCTCCTCTCCCCTCCCCTCCTCTCTCTTTCCTTCTTCCTCTCCCCTCCTCTCCTCTCTCTTTCCTTCCTCCTCTCCACTCTCTTTTCTTCCTCCTCTCTACTTCCCTCCTCTCTCTTTCCTTCCTCCTCTCCTCCCCCCTCCCCTCCTGGTTGTTGATCTGAGCACAAAATAAAAGGGAAATTCTCGTAAAGCAAACACTAGATTCCTTCCTTGCTTCAGTAGGGCAGTGGAGAGGGAATCCTGTGAATTCCTGCTAGAGAGAGAGGAGCAGGGATGCAGTTCCAGGGAGGGTCCCGGTGGGAGGAGATGAATCCCTGTTTGTTGCTAGAAAAAGGAAGGGCAGCTGCTTGTTTTCCCTTCACCCCTTATGGTGAACGCATCCATCTGTTTGCATTTCCCAAGGAAAAGAGAACAGCAGAGGATTCCAAAGCAGCCTGCCTTTGGGGACCCTGGCAGGGCAGACTAGCTGATCCCTCCTCTGGGGCTGCCATCCTGAGCCTGCCTTCCCCGTTTCTCTCTTTGCTCCTGTCTTGAGGCCACCCAGAAGCATGCAGGGATGCTTGGATGAGACGGGCAGCTTAGCTGCAAAATCCCCCGCTCTCTTTCGTTCTGCCTCGGTGATGATAGAAATGGAGCTAAAGAGACCAGTGCGGGTGTCGGTTACCTGTTGTCTCTGAAGCCTGTGGTGGAATATAGAAATCTCTTTTTTGTGAGCCGCACATCCTGTTCCAAAAGCAGAAAAGATCAGGCACGCAAATTAGAGCCCCAAATTGTGGAATGTTTCTAGTTGAAGAAGGCAGGGGATGTTTGCAAAAGGTTAGCATTTGGAATTCCTGTATTTTCTATTTGATGGATATTGTAGGTAGGTAGGATGATGATAGATAGATATGATGATACATAGATAGATATTATAGGTAAGTAGATAAATAAAGATGGTGATGAAGATAGATACGATAGATATGATGATAAATAGTTGTGGTAACAATAGGTAGGTATTGGTAGTTAGATATGATGATAAATAGATATGATAGTGATAGGTATGATAGATATGATAAACATATATAATAGTATGTAGTTAGATATGATAGTGATAGGTATGATATATAAATAATATGATAGGTCATATGATAAATAGATATGTTAATAAATAAATATGAAAGTGTTAGAATAGATATGATGAATAGATATAATAGTATATAGTTAGATAGTTAGATAGATATGATAGTGATAGATATAGATATATAAATAATAGATATGATAGGAGATATGATAAATAGATATGATAGTGATAGATATGGTAGATTTAATAAATAGATATAAAAGTATGTAGTTGGATAGATATGATAGTGATAGATATAGGTATATAAATAATAGATAGGAGATATGATAAATAGATATGATAGTGATAGATATGATAGATATGATAATAGATATAATAGTATATAGTTAGATAGATATGATAGTGATAGATATAGATATATAAATAATAGATATGATAGGAGATATGATAGATAGGATAATCAATAGATACAATAGAGATAGATATGATAAATAGATATTAGTATGTAGTTAGATAAGATAGTGATAGATATGATAGATATATAAATAAAAGATTTGATAGATATGATAAATAGATATGGTAATAAATAGATATGATAGATATATAGATACAATAGTGATAGATGATAGAGATAAATATGATAGATATATAAATAATAGATATGATAGGAGATATGATAAATAATATGGTAATAAATAGATATGATAGATAAATACGATAGTGATAGATACGATAGAGATAAATATGATAGATATATAAATAATAGATATGATAGGAGATGTGATAAATAGATATGGTAATAAATATATATGTGATAGATATGATAGATAAATAAGATAGATATGATAGATACGATAAATAGATATGATAGTGATAGACAGTTAGATATGATAGATAGACAGACAGATAGATTTAGAACAGAGCAGAATAACAGAGTTGGAAGGGACCTTGGAGGTCTTCTAGTCCAACCCCCTGCTCAGACAGGAGACATCCACCCTAGCATTTCAGACAAATGGCTGTCCAGTCTCTCTTTAAAAGCCTCCAGTGATGGAGCCCCCACAACCTCTGAAGGCAGGCCGTTCCGCTGGCTTAATTGTCCTTGGGAAATGCCTCTTGGGTGTTTTTCCCAGCCACCAATAACCCAAGAGGCCTGCAAGCCCCTAAATGGAGAAGTTGCACTTATGTAACCCTGCATAGTTTTGCTTTCATCTTGAGGCTGCTGCAAAGAAAAACCAGTTTTAAAATTTCGGTATATTTTAAAACTCTGGTGTCATCAGAAGCGTGTGTGATCAGGCTGTGTGCTTTTTGCCTCTTAAACTTGCTTGTTTAGAATCACTATGTTGTTAGGAGCTCCCATTCCAACAGGATGAAATGATGTTTGCAAATAATAACAATAATAATAACAATAACAACAATAATAATGATAATAATAATAATCTGCTGGCATAGAGAAATTCAGGGGTGGCTTTCAGTATCTCAAAAATCTTCTAGATGTTTGTCAACCGGGAATTTCTCCACTTTTAGCAGATAAATATGCCTTCTGTGAAGTGAATCCCCTAAGAATCCAGCGGAAAATTGTTATATATTAAAAAGAAGAAAAGAAGAAGAAGAAAAATCATTTTTTATTTTAGAAAAACCATTTTCCTCTCTAAAGAGCTTGGGACTCATGATGTAGCTTATTGATATTTCATGTGTTGTCCCCAGAGGCCAGAGATGTAGGTCAGGCCCACCATCCCAGCCTTTTCATAACCAAGAACAGAGGATTTTCATCTGATTTTTATTGCAATCATGGCCTGATGACCCTGGCAAAGTCGCTCACTGGATGGCTTTATTTGCCGGAGAGGGGATATTAACAGACTGTATTGTCATGCAGATATGAAGGAAGATATATATGCCAATCTTTCTTCTGCCTTTTAATTTGCATGTATACATATATAAGTATGCTTTGGTGGGTGCTTTGTGTGTGTGTGTGTGTGTGTGTGAGAGAGAGAGAGAGATGAAACAGAAGAGATAGATAAAGACAGAAAGGGAGAGAAAGAGATGAGAGAGATAAGAGATAAAGAGACAGAGAAAAAGAGAGAGATGAGAGAGATAGAAGCGATAAGATAGGAAAGAAAGACAGAGAGAGATGAGACAGACAAATAGAAGAAATAGAGAGATTAGAAGAGGTAGATAGGAGAGAAAGAGAGATAGGAGAGGAAGAAGTGATAGATAGGAGAGAAAAGCAGAGAAGAGAGATGAGCGACAAATAGAAGAAATAAATAGAAAACAGAGAGAGAAAGAGAGATGAGACAGATAGAAGAGAAAGAGAGAGATAGGAGAGGAAGAAGTGATAGATAGGAGAGAAAGAGAGATGAGACAGACAAATAGAAGAAATAAATAGAGAGAAAACAGCGAGAGAAAGAGAGATGAGACAGATAGAAGAGATAGGCAGGAAAGAAAGACAGAGAGAAAAAGAGAGAGAACGAGAACATTGATTTTTCTCTTCTTTTAAGAAAATAATGTTACCAAGGCAGAGATCACTCCACCGCCACCTCGGTTGGGGCAAGATCTTCCCGTTGAGCACAGAGGAGTAGAGTTAATTTCTTTATTGGATTTAAAAGTATTTTTAAACTGTGATGTTTGCGCCGAAGAGCTCAGGAAGCATATTAGCAGTGAGACTTCCCCTGCTCTTCAGGCTTATTGTCTTAAGGACATGATGCATTTGGGCAAAAGGGAGGAAGGGAAGCAGGAAGGAGAAAGCAGGCTTAAACAATGCAAGTTATGTCCCAACTTTATCAAAAGCCCATATATGTCAAGGGGGGGGGGGGGGCTTAAAAGGGGGTGTCTCAAGGTTGGATGATCTTAAAAGGCACTCATTTCACTCCTAAAAGCTGCACAGATGCCATACTTCCTAACGAAACCCACTTCTGACGGGCAGTTTGGGAGAATTTTTGGGCTCCATTGCATGTTCCTCCCTTCTCGCAACCAGCTTGCAATGGGCAATCGACTAGCTCTTCAAGGATTACCCCAGCAGTTGACTGGATTTTTATTTTTTATTTTTTTTATTTGTCACCCACCTTTATTATTATTTTTTTAAAAAAACTCTTTAAGGCGGCAAACATATCCAACATACCTTCCTCCTCTTTCCCCACAATAACAATTCTGGAAGGTGAGTTGGACTGAGTAAAAGCGTCTTGTTCAAAGTTACCCAACTGTTTTTTGTGCCTGAGGCAGGACTAGAACTCCCAGTCTCCTAGTGATTGGTCCAAAGTTGCCTAGCTGATGCTTGGGTTTATGGCAGGACTAGAACCGTCACTTGGTGACTGGCTCAGTCAAAGTCACCCATCTGGCTGTCATGCTTAAGGCAGGATTAGAATGCCCAGTCTCCTGGTGATTGACCCAAAGTCACCCAGCTGGCTGTCATGCTTAAGGCAGAGCTAGAACTCCCAGTCTCCTGGTGATTGGCCCAAAGTCACCCAGCTGGCTGTCATGCTTAAGGCAGGGCTAGAACTCCCAGTCTCCTGGTGATTGGTCCAAAGTCACCCAGCTGGCTGTCATGCTTAAGGCAGGGCTAGAACTCCCAATCTCCTGGTGATTGACACAAAGTCACCCAGCTGGCTGTCATGCTTAAGGCAGGGCTAGAACTCCCAGTCTCCTGGTGATTGACCCAAAGTCACCCAACTGACTGTCATGCTTAAGGCAGGGCTAGAACTCCCAGTCTCCTGGTGATTGGTCCAAAGTCACCCATCTGGCTGTCATGCTTAAGGCAGGGCTAGAACTCCCAGTCTCCTGGTGATTGGTCCAAAGTCACCCAGCTGGCTGTCATGCTTAAGGCAGGGCTAGAACTCCCAATCTCCTGGTGATTGACACAAAGTCACCCAGCTGGCTGTCATGCTTAAGGCAGGGCTAGAACTCCCAGTCTCCTGGTGATTGACCCAAAGTCACCCAACTGGCTGTCATGCTTAAGGCAGGGCTAGAACTCCCAGTCTCCTGGTGATTGGTCCAAAGTCACCCAGCTGGCTGTCATGCTCAAGGCAGGACTAGAACTCCCAGTCTCCTGGTGATTGGCCCAAAGTCACACAGCTAGTTGTCGTGCTTATGGCAGGACGAGAACTCACCATCACCTGGTGATTGGCCTCAAAATCACCCAGCTGGCTGTCATGCTCAAGACAGGACTAGAACTCCCAGTCTCCTGGTGATTGGCCCAAAGCGTTAACGCACAAAACCCCAGCGAGGACATCGATGCTCTCTTGAATTCATGGAGGATTTTTCTGTTTCTTATCGTTGCCGGTTTTAGCCTCAAGCCCAAGGCAGAAGACCTATCTGCATTTGAGACTTCCCAAGTAGCTTATTCCAAGGTACTTTATGTTTGGTGTCGGGATGGGTGTCTCCCCTACTAATGCCTGCATGACCTTGCCTGTGACAGATTGCTACTACTGCACCAGCTTTCCGTCTCGTGCCACGCAAGGGTGTGTGTGTGTGTGTGTGTGTTTAAAGGCTGAGCCACTCTGGAGGACAGCTGGTCCGTGGGACTTGCTAAGAACCTCACCGTTCCTTTTGGTATCTCCAAGCTGGAGGAAACTTCTCCTTCCTGGTTTTGGTGCAGCACCGTCGGCGTCTTGTCTGAAGTGCGCCTGGGCATTGGGAATGAAGACGGAGGCAGCTTTTCAGATGCTGAGCGCAACCAAGAACGACTCCAGGGGCCGCTGTGGGTGCTCACGACGCTCGCGTCATCCCAAACCATGGACACCTCACATGCTTTTTCGCCTGTTCTCAAAGAGACCTGATGGAATGATAGCCGTAAGAACCGTGGTGGCACATTGGTTAGGATATGCAGTATTGCATGCTGGCTCTGCCCACTGCCAGCAGTTCGATCCTGACCCAGGTAGTTGGGGATAAGAGGCTGACTCTAAGGTGCTTAGAGAGGGCTGTAAGGCACTGAAGCGGTATATAAGTCTTAAGTGCTATTGCTGCTGCTTTGCTCCTTCCTTCCTTCCTTCTTCTCTCCCTCCTTTCTCCCTTTCCTCCCTCCTTCCCTCCCTCCTTCCTTTCTTCCTTCCTTCCCTCCTTCCTTCCTTCCTTCCTTCCTTCCTTCCTTCCTGTTAGAATGCAGGATTGCAGGCTGACTCTGCCGAACGCCAGCAGTTCAATCCTGACTGGCTCAAGGTGGACTCAGCCTTCCCTCCTTCCGAGGTGGGTCAAATGAGGAGACTCAGATTGTTGGGGGGCAAGAGGCTGACTCTGTAAACCGCTTAGAGAGGGCTGGAAAGCACCGCGAAGCGGTCTATAAGTCTTAAGGGCTATTGCCATTTAAACATGGTTTCAGTTTATTTTGGGAGAAGGCCGAGACATACCTTGCAAACAGGATACCACCCACAGGACTCACCCTTCCAACTTCTGAGTTGGGGAATGCCTGGCCTACAAGTGGGGGAAGCCACCTGATAACTGCCACCCTCTCAGTTACGCTTGAGTTCTTCCAATCTGTATGCATTTTAAGGGGAGCTGAGGGGCACAGGTTATTGCCAGAGCTGTTGCACAACTCGGCTCCCTCTCCACTTCCTGGCCGGCTGAAGTGTGAAAAATAAAACTTGGAGAACCTTCTGAAACCTCAACTTGCCTCTCTCAAGTCGTGCTTTCAACTTGACCCTCGGTCCCTGGAAGTCCTGGGAAAGTTGACCTCATCATTTCACCCACCCACCCCCCGCAGGTGTGGCCCATGCTTCATATTCACAGTCTGCTCAACAAAACAAAAATCGTTTTCAACTCTTTAAGAAGTTTTTTTTAAAAAGAGCGCTTGACCCTCGGAGTACGAGAATGTCAGCTGGCCACAAAGCAACTTCCTTAGAAACCAGCTCTTGAAAGGGATGGTTATTGACATTTCTGGAAGGCTAATATTCAACAGGACCGCCGAATTTGAACAGAACAGAACAGAATATTCTTTTTATTGGCCGAGTATGTGATTGGACGCCCAAGGAATTTGTCTCCCGGGGGGGCATAAGCTCTCGGTTGTGCGTACAAACAACAAAGGGATAGTGTCAGGATTCCGGCAGTCACCCTAACTCAATTACGAACCTCGAGCCAAAGCTCTCCAAAACTTCAAAGGATTTATTAGGAGCGAACCTGTCGCTATGGCCTGTTTTGCAGCCGATTCTGAGACACGCAATTCATGATCACACATCAACTCATAAAGCATTTCTGTGCCCGTTTTAGAGTTTGCCAGATATAGATCGTAGACCATAAATCATAGTTAACAACCTTTCGTCCTAAGATACGGGAAGGCTTTCCCAATTTGTGGGAAAATCTGGAACGCTGCTGATCACTCACAACCCTGCCTTTCTCTCTCTCTCTCTCTCTCTCTCTCTCTCTCACACACACACACACACAGGTGCTTTTGCAAAACTTTCATGAGACAAAAGGCTGCAGAATTTCCCTGCATTGTATTTTGCTTGGTACACAGACCTATTTTTTGGTTTCAGAATAGAAAATAATAGAATAGAATAGAGCAGAATAGAGTAGAATAGAACTCGGGATAGAACTCAGGATAGAACTCGGGATAGAACTTGGAATAGAGTAGAAATATAAAAGAATGGAATGGAATAGAATAGAATTCTTTATTGGTCAAGTGTGATTGGACACACAAGGAATTTGTCTTTGGTGCAAATGCTCTCAGTGTACATAAAAGATACATTCGTCAAGAGTCAAGAATCATAAGGTTCAACACTTAATAATAGTGATAGGTACAAGAAGCAATCAAATCATACTAGGAAACAGTCAATAAAAATCATTAGGATACAAGCAACAAAGTTACAGTCCTACAGTCACAAGTGGGAAGGGATGGGTGATAAGGAGTGATGAGATTAATAGTAATAGTAGCGCAGACTTTGTAAATAGTTGGACAGTGTTGAGGGAATTATTCGTTTAGCAGAGTGATGGCGTTTGGGGAAAAACACTCCTTGTGCCTAGTTGTGCCTAAGTGTGCAATGCTCTATAATGTCGTTTTGAGGGAAGGAGTTGAAACCGATTATGTCCAGAATATGAGGAGTCTGTAAATATTTTCACAGCCCACTTTTTGGCTCGTGCAGTATACAGGTCCTCCATGGAAGGCAGGTTGGTAGTAATGTTTTTTTCTGCAGTCCTAGTTACTCTCTGGAGTCTGTGTCTGTCCTGTTGGGTTGCAGAACCAAACCAGCAACCCATAAGCTTACGTTTAGATTCCAACCTCCTCAAAACAGCATTCCCCTCCCTTCTAGATATTAATTTCTGCGCTGTGTTGCGCAGATTAAGCTACTAAGACCCAAGGACCCCATTTTTTAAAAATTCAATATGCATCTCATTGGAAGCCACACCGAAGTTCTCCATCGAAGGGCGGGCGGGCTATTGTATTAGCCATAAAGATTTCCTTCTCTCTCTCTTTTGACACTAAAATCAGCATCAGTAATGAGTTTGGAGTACTTTATGGAAATCTGCACGGACCTTTTGCTGTAACCTCTCAGCAACAATTAAATAGTGGAAAATTGTAGATGGCCTGAAGCTTCTCTGTTCTTTGAGATGGGGGCGGGGGGGGGGGGGGGGACACGGAAAAACAACCCTCTTGTCATGCTAATCTTGTTTGGAAGAAAAAAAAAACCCAAATCCAGAAAACAAACAGTTGATTTATCCATTTTCAGTTCTCTTTTAACTATCAGCTCAGGTAACAATTAATCCAGGGAGATAATTGAACCTTGAGAATTGCATAAACTGTGGGGAAAAAAATGTGATTTGGAGTGGAAGGAGGTTAACCATCAGGTTTTTAAGGTTTTATGACCTAACAGCAGAGTTGGGGGTTTTTTCTAGAGCAGGCCACACTGAACCCCCCACTCTCAATCTTACGCTGATTTAACTGACCCTAATTTTGCTGGTATTTGGTAGAAGCTTTAAAATGTTGCTGTTTTCCAGACAAGGGGTTAGGAAGTGAATAGGGCTTGTGAGATGGTATTTTTTTGGTACAAGTAGTCCTCACCTTAACTACTACAACTGAGCCTGAAATTTATTTTTGATTTATTGAAATTTATTTATTTTGCCGGTCAGGATTGAACTTCTGGCACTGGGTAGAATTAGCCTGCAATACTGCAATTTAACAACTGCAAAGGAGGGAGGGAGGGAGGGAAGGAAGGAAGGAGAGGGAAGGGAGGGAGGAAGGGAAGGAAGGAAGGAGAAAACGAAGAGCAAAGCAATAGCACACAGACTTATATACCACTTTGCAGTGCTTTCCAGCCCTCTCTAAGCAGAGTCAACCTCTTGCTCCCAACAATCTGGGTCCTCGTTTTACGGAAGGATAGAAGGCTGAGTCAACGTTGAGCAGGTCAGGATCGAACTGCTGGCAATTGACAGAATTTTCCTGCAATAGTGCATTTTAACCACTGGGAGGGAAGGAGGGAGGGAAGGAAGGAAGGAAGGAAAGGAAGGAAGGAAGGAAGGAAGGAAGGAAGGAAAACAGAAATAGCAATAGCACTTGGACTTATATACCGCTTCACGGTGCTTCCCAGCCCCCTCTTAAGCAGTTTACAATCAGCCTCTTGCCCCCAACAATGTGTATCCTCATTTTACCCACCTTGGAAGGTTGGAAGGCTGAGTCAACCTTGAGCCGGTGAGAAACAGACTGCTCATATATTTACTAACTTCACCAATATCCTGTTTCCTCCCTCCAGGGAAATGCCAAGGAGAAATAGAATTCTCTCTCTCTCTCTCTCTCTCTCTCTCCTCTCTCCTCTTCTCTCTCTCCTCTCCTCTCCTCTCTCTCTCTCTCGGTCAGCTGGCCTTAAGATCGCTCGAACCCACAACAGTCCTGTGACACAAGACAAACCAGCTGTCTTCGTGTCCTGTGAATTTTCATCCCTGCCTTGGGAGGCTCCTTCGAAGTTCTCCACCTCATTTAATGATGTGGTTAACATGCTAATCCCTTTTTATGAGCTTTGCGGGTTCATGGCGAATATCTCTCCTTAAAAAAAACGATTTCTCTCTAGGCTGCCCTGCTGCCTGCACTAATTTCATCTGGCTGAACTTCAAGTAGTCTCGTTCTGGCTTTTCGGTCAAAGAGATGAGACTGGGTTGTTGTTGTTTAAAAAAATACTGTCAGATAACAAATAATCAGAGTTGGAAGGGACCTTGTAGGTCATCTAGTCCAACCCCCCGCCCAAGCAGGAGACCCTACATCATTTGTGACAGATGGCAGCCTAGTCTCTTCTTGAAAGCCTCCAGGGATGAAGCTCCCACAACTTCCAAAGGCAACTTCTGTTCCATGGGTTGATTGTTCTTCCTGTCAGGAAATTTCTCCTTATTCCCAGATTGAACCTCCTTCATCAGTTTCCATCCATTATTCCTTGTCTGGCCTTTGGGTGCTTTGAAAAATAGCTTGACTCCTTCCTCCTCTCTGGGGCAGCCCCTCAAATATTGGAAGACCGCTATCATGTCTCCCCTGGTCCTTCTCTTCACTAGACCAGCCATGCCCAGTTCTTGCAACCATTCTTCCTATGTTTTAGCCTCCAGTCCCCTAATCATCCTGGTTGCTCTTCTCTGTACTTTTTCCAGAATCTCAACATCTTTTTTATAAGTGTGGTGCCCAAAACTGGATGCAGTACTCTAGGTGTGGCCTTACTAAGGCTTTATAGAGTGGTATTAGAACCTCACTTAATCTCCATTATATCCCTCTGTTAATGCAACTTAGGGTTGCATTGGCTTTTTTGGCGGCTGCTGCACACGGCTGGCTCCTATTTAGCTGGTTGTCCGCTAAGACTCCAAGATCCCTCTCCCAGTTGCTGCTATTGAGCCTGGTTTCACCCAGTTGAGAGCAGCTAGTTATTCTTTGTTTTATTGATCGTTTGAAATGTTTCTTCCTCTTGATTTCCAGTGCAGGGATAGTGCAGACAATTTTCCGGAGAGTACAGTCTCTTAAAAGCAACATTCTTCTCCTCACCCTCCAATCTTTTGCATACCTGGGACCAGTTCTGTGGGTTTTTTTCCTACCGTCTGGTTTTGCATGCTGCCTGCATCCTGTAGATGAGGCTTCACTTGTTTCCGTGGCCCCATTTCCGGCATGCCACGGACCGATGCCGTTCCACGGCCCTGAGGTTGGGGACCCCTGCCTTAAATTATGGATGTATTCATCAACACCGGTGTCTGTCGGATGAAGGTTACCCATTGAAACACAAACAGGGATTTAAAATCGTACGCCCCGTTAGATAAGATGAGGCAGAGGATGAAATGTACCTGCCTTTGGTTGTTCATTTAATCACCTGCATTTTGCTGATAAGATGGATCTGTTTCGCGGGCGGAAAGAGGTTAATAAAATACAACACAGGATGGTGTCTCCAGATACGGTTGGGGAAGCTGGACAACTTGTTGGAGGTAGGATAGAGGCTGTTTGACATTTTGTAAAGGAACAAAGGATGGGGTTTTCTTTCTTCAATTCCAGGTAGTTAGAATGCAGCATTGCAGTCTAATTCTGCCGACTGTCAGGGGTTCGATCCTGACCGACTCAGCCTTCCCCATCCTTGGGAATTTCTGACTGCCAAACAGCTTCAGGGATTCCAATTCCCAGGAATCCGGGATTTTCCTCCTCCTGTTTTTAAACCCAGGACCAACCAGCCTTATTGGGAAAGGAAGAGAAAAATCCATTTAGCGGTCGCATTTCAATTCTACAACAGTTTGCCACGGCAGCAGAAGTTCCTCGCCTCTAGTTATTGAGTTAGCAGCTGCAAAACTGATTCGGCTGCAATGGAGTTTTCAGGGAGTGAAGGAAAAAAATCTAATAACCACCTAGTTCATGGGAAGAATACAGAACATCTGGCAGAAGGAGGATTCTCCTTGTCTGTCTTCCTCATCTCCAGATCTCCTTTGAGGTCTGGCTGCTTAATTATCACCATCTGCCTTTCTCTCTCTCTCTCTCTCCCTCTCTCTGTCTTTCTTCTCTCTCTTTCTCTCTCTCTCTCTCTCTCTCATCATTATCTTCTCTTGTCTCCCTCTCTTTCTCTGTCTTTCTGTTTTTCTCTCTTCTCTCTCTTTCTCTCTCTCTCCCTCTCTCTGCCGTCCTTCTCTCTCTCTTCTCTCCCTCTTCCTCTCTCTCCTCTTGTTTTTCTCTCTTTCTTTCTCTCTCCTTTCTTCTCTCCCTCTTCCTCTTTACTATTGTTTATTTTTCTCTCTTCTCTCTCTTTCTCTGTCTCTTATCACTATCTCCTCTTTCTTCTCTCCTCTCTTTTCTCTCCCTCTCCCTCTCTTCCTCTCTCTTTATGTTTTTCTCTCTCTCTCTTTCTGTCCTCTCTCTCCCTCTCTCTGCCTTCCTTCTCTCTCTCTTCCTTTCTTCTCTTTCTTTTTTTCTCTCCCTCTCTCCCCTCTCTGTTTTTCTCTCTTCTCTTTCTCTCTCTCTTTCTGTCCTCTCTCTCCCTCCCTCTCATCACACTTTATCTCCTATCTCTGTCTCTCTCTCTCTCTGTCTCTCTCTCTCTCTCCTTATGTAAAGTCACATTTACAGTGTAGCACAGGTTGTGTGTGCCAAAATCTTCACAATGGATTTTTTTCCCCCCCCACAAGCAGTGGGAGATGCAGGCATTCTGTGTTTTGGGCAATTTCCTCACTTCACACCTAGGCAAAAGCCACATGCTTTATGGGCAGCCGCGCTGCAGAATCTTATTGCTTTTTAACAAACTGCTGGGATAAAATTAAAAGCAGGCTGAATTATGCAAAGCCGGAGAAATCACGCAAATTTATTTATAATTATATCCATAATTTATAGAGACAGGAGAATTCGGCTTCTCTGGTGGCGGCAGGGTTAGGAATTTTCTCGCTGCAAACAGAAGCGGCGAACCGTGTTGGGAGCATTCATAACTTCTGGAAACCCAAGTTGTCCCACTTAACGAATTCTTCTCGCCGTCAGGAAATTCCCCCTCAGTTCTAGACTGGATCTCTCCTTGATCGGTTTCCCCCGGTTGCTTCTTGTCCTGCCCTCAGTTGCCTTGGAAAATAGCTTGACTTCCTCTTCTTTGGGGCAGCCCCTGAGATATCGGAAGACTGCGATCATATCATAGTCCTTCTTTTCATCCAACTAGACATAGCCCAGTTCCTGCGACTGACCCGTTCTTCCTCGTAGTAGGTTTTCCCCCAGGTCTCCTGAAGCGGTGAAAGACCCAAGGAGCCATATTTGCAGTTTGATTGGTTTTGGGTTTGTTTTTGTTTTTTTTAATTGTTTAGCAGGCAAGCTTAGCCTTTGATGTCCTCAAAGCGGTTGGATAGCTTAGGGCCCATTGTATTATGCAACTCCAGGAAAACAGACCCCTTAGTATTGGCAGCTGTCCGTTTTTCAAGGGGCCAGCGGAGAACGGATCAAAAGCCCCTCTTCCTTTACCATCCCTGTCAAGGACTGTGTGTGTGTGTGTGTGTGTGTGTGTGTGTGTGTGTGTGTGTGTGTCCACACACAAAGCTGACCAAATGAAAATGAGTTCTCTGGCTTGGCTCCCTGGTGAGTTTTTGCAGCTCGGAGCTCTGGTATTCTTGTCCTGTCCCTCCAGGGTTTCCGTGTAACCATAAATATTTCAGTGAATTGTCCATCCGGGGATGATTCATTGTCTTTTTAGACAGGGAGGGGGGGGCAGCCACAGCAAAGGAGGCCGGCAGGGTGGGGGGGGGGAAACTGATGGGTGAGTGGGCTGCTATCTGGCTGGCTGGAGGATTCCGAATAGCTTTGCAGAGGCCAGAACGGGCTCGGAGAGCTGGAGGGTGAAGGCAGCCATCCTTCCCTTTAGCTTTGAGGAGCGTGTGTGGGGCGGTGGGGGGAATGAGGCCTTTTTTTAAAATATAAGTCCCACTGGGTCTGGGGTATGCTGGGGGAGGAGGGGTTGTCTCTCCGCTTGCTCTTCATTCCTGACAGGGCCACGTATTCGTTTATGGACTTGATTTTTATCCTGCCTTTCTCGCTTTACTGCATGAGTACTTCAAGGCGGGAAAACATACATAAGTCTCTTTCCTCCTGTTTTCCCCAACACAACAACCCTGTGTGGGGAGTTGGGCTGAGAGAGAATGACTGGCTCAAAGTCCCCCAGCTGGCTTTCATGCCTAAGGCGGAACTAGAACTCACCATCTCCTGGTGATTGGCCCAGAGTCACCCAGCCGGCTTTCATGCCTAAGGTGGTGCTAGAACTCACCGTCTCCTGGTGATTGGCCCAGAGTCACTTAGCCATCTTTCATGCCTAAGGTGGGACTAGAACTCACCATCTCCTGGTGATTGCCCAAAGTCACCCAGTCATCTTTCATGCCTAAGGTGGGACTAGAACTCACCGTCTCCTGGTGATTGCTCAAAGTCACCTAGCCATCTTTCATGCCTAAGGTGGGTACTAGAACTCCCTGACTCCTGGTGATTGCTCAAAGTCACCTAGCCGTCTTTCATGCCTAAGGTGGGTACTAGAACTCACCGTCTCCTGGTGATTGCCCAAAATTACCCAGCCGTCTTTCACACCTAAAGCAGGATTAGAACTCACCATCTCCTCCTCCTCCTCTTTCCCTTTCCCTTTCCTTCTCCTCCTTTCCTCAAACCCCATTCCCTTCTAGCCCTGATGAAGTGCCCTAGTTTTATGGAAAGGGTTGTGGAACTTCTGCAAGAAAACATCCAAGCTCTTGATAGCACCAAGGAGGCCCTCTTACGTCCTGTCCATGGCCTGTTTTTTTGGCTTGAGGGCACATTTCTCCATAAACCATCGTTTGTGCCACGAGGTTTGAGCTTTTCAGCCTGGACCTTCACTCTCTCTCGTTCTCGGAGCCCGAATGAGCCACGATGGAAGCCGGCCTTCAGCAAAAAGCCAACGAAGACGAGCACCCTAACCATGTTTTTTCCTTTTGTCTCCTCAGCTCACCTTACAGAGCACCAAGTCCCGAGTGGCCTTCTTCGAAGAACTCTAAGGAGAAGTCCCCTTTTGCTCCTGGGACAGCCTTTTTTTCCTTTGAGAGGTCTAGCCATAAACTGAGGTGCATTACTTCTTCCGAGCCAGAGCGACTTTCCTTGACAAGTGCAGTGACTCGCTGGAAGAGTTCGGTGTGAATCTTTGTAGATCTTTATAATCTCCGTAGAGCCAATAATTTACCTTTTAGGTTCCCCTTTCCCCCCCTCTTCCTCTCCCTGTTCGTATGGGTTGTGACTTGGGTTATGCTCTTACGGCAGGAGGCCGGATTCCGTATTTTTTAAAATTCCTTCTCTTGGCTCTCTTTCCCGGGTCTTCGAGACAGAGAAAACAAAATCCCTCTTTTTGGAGTTTGCAAACTCTGCTGCAAATATTGCAAATGGCAAAATGAAGAGCTCGCAAAAGGTTGCTCGCGGAACCGTAATAACCTTTGTAGGTTTTGGCGGGATGCTGGCGGAGGGGTTTGTTTTTTTTTTAATTTCCTGGATCCTGGAAGCCAAGCTGGAGATCGGTTGGGGATTCAGGCTTGGTGTATCCAAAACCATTTAAAAAAAAAAAAAAGCCACATTTTAAGGCCTATTGTTTTAATTTCGGGAGGTTGGTAAAGCGAGGGTGGCGGGAATAAAAGGAGAGCGTTTTAAATGGGAGGATGGAGTTTAAAGGCCTAGAGTTTGGGACATCCAACCTTGGCAACTTGTAAAGACTTGTGGACTTTCAACTCCCAGAATTCCCCAGCCAGCCTGGCTGGGGAATTCTGGGAGTTGAAAGTCCACAGATTTTCAAAACCGGGACACCCTGCCTGGCCTGAAGTGAATCTCATCCCTGCCCTCTGGGATTTTTAACATTTTGATAGCCCTGGCATGTCTTTATACATTTTTTTTTCTATTCAACCTCGACGGTTGCAAATACCGCTTTTTCAAAAATAAACTGAGCACAATACTGTAATGGTTTCATACTGCCTGAAATATATATATATATATATACACACAGTATATATCTATCTTATCTATCTTATCATGCGGGGCATAAATGCCATTCTAACTACAGGGAGGATCCTGGCCTACGATCCCTTTCGGTTCGGCTTTCTAGCCCTTTGAACTTCGGCCATTTTTGAAATGTAATGTTTGTACAATACTCCCGCGAGACGGTTTCTCTCTTTTTATTAAAGTCTCCGCTGTTTTTCAAGCTGCCCGGTGTTTGTCGTCTCTCTGGGTCTCTCTCTTGTCTTTTGTTTTTTTTCCTTCATACGATTAGCAAGGACTCTACAGGTCATCCTTGACTTGCAATCCTTCCATGTAGCATCCATTGGAACGGCCCTGAGAAAAGCCGATTTACGGCCGTTTTTCACACCTACTGACCCTTGCAGGCCTCGTCAAGGTCACAGGATCAAAACTCAGGCACTTGGCAACTGACTCATATTTATGACGGTTCGCAGTGTCTTGGAGTTACATGATCCCCTTTGTCAACCTTCTGACAAGTAAAGCCAATGGAGGAAAGTCAGGAGAGTAGAGTAGAGTAGAAATATGAAAGAATGGAATGGAATGGGAATAGAAATAGAATGAAATAGGAATAGGAATAGAATAGAAATAGAATAGATAGAATGAAATAGAATAGGAATAGGAATAGAATAGAACAGAAATATGAAAGAATGGAATGGAATAGAATAGGAATAGAAATATGAAAGAATTGGATGGAATAGAATAGGAATAGAAATAGAATAGATAGAATGAAATAGAATAGGAATAGAATAGAAACAGAAATATGAAAAAATGGAATGGAAATAGAAATAGAGTGAAATAGGAATAGAATAGAAATAGAATAGATAGAATGGAATAGAATAGAATAGGAATAGAAGAAAACAGAAATATGAAAGAATGGAATGGAAATAGAAATAGAATGAAATAGAACAGGAATAGGAATAGAATAGAATAGAATAGAAATATGAAAGAATGGAATGGAATAGAATAGGAATAGAAATATGAAAGAATGGAATGGAATAGAATAGGAATAGAAATATTTAAGAATTGGAATAGAATAGGAATAGAAATAGAATAGATAGAATGAAATAGAATAGGAATAGAATAGAAACAGAAATATGAAAGAATGGAATGGAATGGAATATGCAGTGATTCACTTAATGGCTGTGGCAAGAAAAGCTGTAAAATGGGGTAAAATTGACTTAAGTGTCACACTTAGTCACAATTGTGTTTGTAAATTGAGAACTACCTGTAATAATAACCTTGGCAACTTTTAAGACTTGTGGATTTCAACTCCCAGAATTCCTCAGCCAGCTATGAAGCCCACAGATCTTAGAGTTGCCAAGGATGGACAGCCCTGATCTAAAGGATTGGCAGTTCTGAAGATGGATTTATTGGTCCAGAGTCTCGTTTCAATTACACCCTGGCCTTGTTCTCAGACACGGCTACTCTTCCTACTGCCCTTTTAATCTCGTCTCCGTTTTGATGGGATGCCTGTACCAAATTTATGCCTTTACGGTGATGTTGGGGGGGAAAAAAACACATAAATGAAGGAAGCAGGAAAGAAATCATGGCTAAAAAGGATGATGACAGGGACAGGATTAGCCACATCCATGTGACCCCGTTTAAACCTGGATCGTGCAGTGTCCTCATCACGGATTCTTGGGAACTCCCGCTGAGTTCAAACACCGCCTTGAGTCCTCTGGCTCGCTTGTCTCCAACCATTCATCCGCCCACCTGCCTCTATCAAAAGGCTTCAGTGGCAGCCATGTGAGATTTCGGAATAGCTTAAAATAAAATAAAAAACACCGCCGTGGAGATGTTCGTAAGAGAAATACCTAATTTTCCAACAGTTACAGGTAGTCCTCTATGTACAACCACAATAGAGCCCCAAATTTGTGTCGTTGAGGGGGACTCTTCCTTGACACATTCGTTAATAGCAATAGCACTTAAGACATATACTGCTTCATGGTGCTTTCCAGCTCTCTTAAGCGGTTTACACAGTCAGCCTCTTGCCTCCCAACAATCTGGGTCCTCATTTTACCGACCTTGGAAAGATGGAAGGCTGAGTCAACCTTGAGCCAGTCAGGATTGAACTCCTGGCAGTTGGCAGAGCTAGCTGTAAAGCCTTAGTAAGACCATACCTAGAGTCCTGCATCCAGTTTTGGGCACCACATTATACAAAAGATGTTGAGGCTGTAGGAAAAGTGCAGAGAAGAGCAACCAGGATAATGAGGGGACTGGAGTTTAAAATATACAAATTATGGTTGCAGGAACTGGGCCTGGCTAGTCTAGGGAAGAGAAGGACCAGGGGAGACAGGAGAGCAGTCTTCCAATATTTGAGGGGCTGCCCCAGAGAGGAGGAAGGAGTCAAGCTATTTTTCAAGGCACCCAAAGGCCAGACAAGGAATAATGGATGGAAACTGATCAAGGAGAGGTTCAACCTGGAAATAAGGAGAAACTTTCTGACAGAACAATCAATCGATGGAACAGAAGTTGCCTTCGGAAGTTGTGGGAGCTTCATCCCTGGAGGCTTTCAAGAAGAGATTAGGCTGCCGTTTGTCAGAAATGGTGTAAGGTCTCCCGCTTGGGCAGGGGGGTTGGACTAGATGACCTACAAGGTCCCTTCCAACTCTTGATTATGTATTATCTGTTGTCCAATCTCTTCTTTAAAACTTCCAGTGATGGAACATTCACAACTTCTGGAGATTGTTTTCATGGTTTTTTTCCTCAGAAAATGCACAGCGCCTCTTCCATTCCTCCATTATTATTATTATTATTATTATTATTCCCCCCACCCCAGTCTCATTCTAAACTTCGGGACTAGGCAAGAGGTGGCAAGCTTTTCACCAGCCAGCAAATGTCGTAAATGGCTCTTCTAATATTTGCACTTTAACGAGCCATTAAAACCTCGGACACAAAACAACCAGCAGCTTCCAGTCTTGTTTGCACTGCTCCATGCAAAGCCAGACTCCCGATTTCCATGTGGGTCATTGAACGAATGCGGCACCGACAACTTGTTGTTTACCTTCTTCTTCTCTTGTCAGCTGTCTTTTCTGGCTCCTCTTAACCATTCCACTTAGCCTTTTTTTTGGGGGGGGGGGTGTCTGGGGGTTGGAGTTGGGAGGAGTGGGGGATCTCCAGTGCACAACCTGCCCACCCGGGAATTCAGTTCATCAGAAGCAAACAACTGAACTTCCCTCTTTTGCCAGAGAGATTGAAGGGTTTGAAAGCAAGCAAGCAAAGCCAAAATTCACTCTCTTTTTTTTTTTTTAAATGCTGGGGAAACAACAGGGAGAAGCGAGAGAGAGCGATGTCTGTGGGCTTCTGAGAACAAGCGGGGGGGGGGGGGGGGGAGAGAGAAAAGATTAAAAGAAGAAGAAGAAGGAAAGCCTGACCTAATTTCATCTTAAGCAGGCAGAGAAGAGAGAAGGATGCTACAAACAAAATAGCACAGGTTTTGCAGTGGTAGTTTTGCAGTGGGAGGCATGCAGTTGGGTCTAGTGGTTGAGGCATCCAGCTAGAAATTGGAAGACGGTGACTTCTAGTCCCACCTTAAGCACGGAAGTTATCTGGGTGACTTTAGGCCAAACACCAGGAGACTGTGAGTTATACTCTCTGTCCTAATACTCTCTGAGCTTGGCTGTTAGGAGAGGAGAAGAGAAAAGAGGAAGAGAAGAGAAGAGACAATAGACAATGGAATAGAATATAGAATAGAATGCAGAATAGATTACAAAAATGAATGGAAGAGAGAAGAGAAGAAAAGAGACTATTAACCAATGGAGTAGAATATAGAATAGAATGAAGAATAGATTACAGAAATGAATGGAAGAGAAGAGGAGAAGAGAAGAGACAATGGAGTAGAATATAGAATAGAATGCAGAATAGATTACAGAAATGAATGGAAGAGGAGAAGAGGAGAGACAATGGAGTAGAATATAGAATAGGATGCAGAACAGAATACAGAAATCAATGGAATGGAATAGAAATAAGAGTAGTGTAGAGTAGAATAGAATAGAATCTTTATTGCCACTTTAAATGACACTAATCAGCATACCTCAAAATGAAATTTCATTGCATTCAGCTCTCAAAAGATACCTATTATGCTTATACACACACACACATACACACATATTTATACAGAGAAACATCGCAGTCTAGTTCGAATGTATACATATCCATAGCAGGAGGGGTGAAAAAGGATCCTGTGAGTTGAGAAACCCTGGGAAACTATGGTAGGAGAACTCTTCCCCAGATGTTTGAAGTCTGCTTCTGAGTTCCAGAGATCCAGCCACCGGATTTAAAGCTAAAACATTCACATATGTTATCGATAGTTTGCACGCACCGAACTGCTGCTGTGACAAAGAAGGCTATTCATGACATTAATCCTAATTGAGGCTGTGCTGTTCATTTA
This sequence comes from Bungarus multicinctus, assembly GCA_023653725.1. Lineage (NCBI taxonomy): Eukaryota > Metazoa > Chordata > Lepidosauria > Squamata > Elapidae > Bungarus > Bungarus multicinctus. The sequence continues at coordinate 183,556,768 of CM042836.1, read as the reverse complement.
CTCAGCAATTTACACCCTCGGATTAAGCCGAGCCCTTCATGAAGAGGGTTTGAATTCTGGGTAATGGCGAAAACAAATATTTTTCCAGGTTGAATATGAAAGCCAGGAGACAAGGTGACACCTGCCAGGTTTCTGGTTATTTCGGTGTGTTTGTCTGGAGAGCCCCTGAGATTTTCTTCCTTCCCAAAGTTCCAAAGGTGCTTTTTTTTTTTCAGAAGGCAACTGGGACTTTCTTGTTTTTTTCTTGTGGTGTGATCAAATTTTGCTCGTGTGATGCTGTAACGGTCGTAAGTGTGAAAAATGGTCGTAAGTCACTTTTTTTTAGTGCCGTTGTAACTTTGAACGGGCACTAAATTATTGTAAGTTGAGGACTACCGGTATTGTAAAATATTATTTATCTATAAATATATTTATATATTGGATCCTAGGTAGAGGCAAATATTTCTTTCTTCGGGCACACTGAGAATATATATCTGCTGAACAAAACTCCACATTGGCAACAGGAAGGGCATCTGGCCAGTAAACACTCAGCTCCTTTTAGTTGCCCAGATTCCAACTCAAAAGAGATTTATGGGGTCATTAAAAGATTTATAATACATATAATATGTATGTGTATATATGTATCTCTCTCTCTCTCTCCCTTTCTCTCTGTGTATAAATATATGATATAGGAGAATTGGACTAGAAGACCTTCAAAGTCCCATCCAGCTCTGTTATTCTGTTATTCGATAATCTGATGCTGTCTAGATGTTTGGGCTCCAAATCCAATAATCCTTAGCCAGGACAGGTTGGCGTAAATCTTGCCGTTCTCCAGCTTTTTCACGAGCACAGATGAACAATGTTATGGTCACAGAGCAAGGATGGGTTTCATGCAGCACAATTAACCAGCCACCCCTCCCCCTAAAAAGCCTGCAGCCAAGTTGTTCAACAGGTGTAACACTTGCACACTTTTCACCTTGGGTTTTTCTGATTTGGTTCTGTGCAAATGAGGATGAGTTTATACTCTGCCATGTGATGCAGATGGAAAACAATGGTGAGTTCAGTTCCTGGATGGTGTATGTTTTGCTAAACAGGGCTTAGCATTTAGCATGCTCTGTTAACTTGGCTAATTGCGTTCTGGGTGAATCCGGTGACATTCATAGACATGCCTTTATAGTCAAGGCATTATTGTACCATCTGTTCAAAAATGACCATCGTCTTTCCAAATCTTATTATGCTATTCTGTCTCCATAAACTCATAAGCCAATGGACGGAAAAAATGAAAAACATGCAGAATTTAGATAGTCAAGAATCCTCTTCCTTTCCTTTCCTTTCCTTTCCTTTCCTTTCCTTTCCTTTCCTTTCCTTTCCTCTCCTCTCCTCTCCTCTCCTCTCCTCTTCTCCCCTCCCTCCCTGCGAAGTGGTTTCAATGCAGTATTGCAGGCTAATTCTGCCCAGTGTCAGAAGTTAATCCTAACCCTAACCCGCACCACCCAAAAATCTTAATTGTTTCTAAATAATTGTTGGAAAAAAAGAGCTCACTTGTAGCAGCTCCTGCCACTGACGTTTTATCCCAGGAGACAGTGGCTAGTCCCCTCCCACCCACCATTTCTATAATTTCTAGGATGAAAGTGATCCATAGAGGGTTTTTGTTAATAAAATAAAATAAAATTGCTGCCTAATTTTTTGTTTTTTGAGACCAAAAGGTTTTAAATCAGTGAATGTAACAGATCTGATTAATTTGTTGCAGCCCATTTAACCATCCATCAGCCTAGAGATCAATTAGCAAGCTGTGTTGGTTGTTCAGAGGCATTTTGTGTGTGTGAGTGAGTGAGTGAGAGAGAGAAAGAGAGAGAGAGAGACTGTTCAGAAGCATTGTGTGTGTGCATGTGTATGTGTCAGAGAGACAGAGACAGACAGACAGAAAGCTAGAGAGAGAGAGAGAGAGAGATTCTTCCTTATGCAAAAAGCTTGTAAATTATTGAAAGCAATTATGGAAAAATGTAAGCGAAGAGTCTGAAAAATTCTGGGAGCGGAAGTCCACAGATTTCAAAGAACAGAAGAAACTCCTTGGATGAGAAGCAAAATGTTTTCAAGGGGGAAAAAACAAGGAAGTCCAGTTGCTTTTTGGGAAACTACCTTTGGGACAATCAAGATGTGGATGATGGAATATCTCCGTAGACACGGATCGCAAAAGCATACTGGCATACTATTTTTCATTATAACTTTGAATGGCCAATGAGCAAATGGTTGTTAACTCAAGGAGTATTCTGTACTCAAAGGATATTTATCCTAATTACATTTAACCACCCAACTTAAGCCAGACTCAAACCCGGATAAGATTTTGAGAAATTCAATTCAGTCTCCTGGGTTTTTTTTTTCCCCAGCTATTACTATTGTTTGATTCCCAGCTCACTTTATCTCTCCTGCCAAGAGTTGGTAGCGTCCCTGACTAGCAACTAATTCCTTCCAGCTTCCTTTTGCAAACTTTTATTTCTAATTTAGAAGGAGGGAAGCCAACCTTGCACACAAATCCCGCATAGGGGGAGCCCCTGTCCAAAAAAACCGGGAGCCCTCAAGTTCCAGGCTAACAAATGGGATTCGCTTGGTTTGGTTTTTAAACATTTGAGTTGTGTGAACCGGGCCCATCGTAACATATCGGAGAAACCCTAATTCAGCAAACCACAGCTTGCAGCAATATGCAAACTTGGTTAAAAGGCTTTTGATGAGAGGAACAGATTTAATACAGGGTGTAAAATCTGCGCCCCTCCCTCCTCACGAAAAAAAAGAAAGAAAGAAAGAAAGAAAAAATTCAAGGTGCAATTGTGTTGTTGCATGTCGCAAACCTTGTGCCAACGTGTTTCCTTGTTGCCTATTGATTTCTCCTTGCCCTTGAGTGGCAGAGCGAAAGTCTTTGAACAATGGAGGTCACGCGATAAAATTCTGCAGGGCTCCCAAGTTAAAAGTCCTAGCCAAGGAGAAAAGCTTTTGCTTGGAAACTTTACAGGCTGATCAAAGAAAGAAAAAAAGTGGACATGTTTTTGGAGACTTCAGAAGAATCAGCCTGGAAGAAACGGGGTCAAACTGAAAGTTGCTTTTTTCAGAAAAAAAGACAGCCTGGAAAATAGAATAACAGAGTTGGAAGGGACCTGGGAGGTCGTCTAGTCCAACCCCCAGTTCAAGCAAGAGACCCTATACCATTTCAGACAAATGGCTGTCCAGTCTCTTCTTAAAAGCCTCCAGTGATGGAGCATCCACGACTTCCGGGGGCAAGTCGTTCTGCTGATAAATTGTTCTCACTGTCAGGAAATTTCTCCTTAGTCCTAGAGTTATAGGGTAGAATTCTTTATTGGCCAAGTGTGATTGGACACACAAGGAATTTATCTTGGTGCATATGCTCTCATGTACATAAAAGAAAATATACATTTGTCAAGAATCATAAGGTACAACAATTTATAATAATCATAGGGTACAATAAGAATAGAATAGAATAGAATGGAGAAGGGGATAATAGAATAGGAATAGAATAGAACAGAACAGAATAGAATAGAATTCTTTATTGGCCAAGTGTGATTGGACTCACAAGGAATTTGTCTTTCGTGCATAAGCTCTCAGTGTACATAAAAAGAAAAAATAAAATACATTCATCAAGAATCATAAGATAGTGGTAATCATAGGTTACTAATAAGCAATCAAATCATATGAGGAAACAAATAAAACAATATAAATTGTAAAGATCAGTGGTGGGATTCAAAAAATTTTACTACTGGTTCTGTGGGCGTTGCTTGGTGGGCGTGGCTTGGCTTGGGGGCGTGGCAGGGGAAGGTTACTGCAAAATCCCCCTTCCCTCCCCACCCCATAACCTGCTTTCCAGCTCCCTTCTCCTGTGCTGGGCAACCAAAGGAGACCCAGTCGATCAGCTGGGACTCGATGGGAGGCAGAGAAGAGATGGAGGCAGGGCCAGTCAGAGATGGGATTTGCCAGTTCTCTGAACCACTCAAAATTTCCGCTACCAGTTCTCTAGAACCGGTCAGAACCTGCTGAATACCACCTCTGCTTCCAGCTCTGTTCTGATTGATTGATTGAATCTCCTCATTAAGCAGAGAAATAATTTGCTCCTGGAGAATTGAGCCCTTGTCACTGGAGGACTTCAAGACAAAGTTGGACAACCAAAGATCTGGGAAGGTCAAGGATTCCAACCCTACGATTCTATGCGAAGAGAAAATAATTTGCTCCCAACCTCCCCATGGGCTGAAGATTCAGCCATAACCAGGCTCGTAATGAGGCAAGACCGAAAATAGAGATTTCTAGTTTATAGCTCCCGGCTTTAAACCAGTTCTTTAAAATTTACACAGCGGTCTTTTTCTCTTTCATCCCAGCTTATTAGTTCGGTTCCAGGTGGCTGCCGATCACAGACTGTCCTCTCTTTCTAATCTGGGGAGCCTGAAGATGGGTTGCTCCATTTCTTGCAGATAATGGCGGGTGAAGTTTGATAAATGAGCTTCAGCCCCTCACGAGGAGCTGAAGGGGAGGGCGAGTGTCATGTTGTGGTTGTCTACTTTGAAAAATGGAAAGGACAGATCTGAAACTGCCGAATGCAGTAGAGGTGCCAAACTCTCAGCTACTGAAAGCCTAGGAAAGGGGTGATGAGGTCAAAGCAACAGATGGCTTCATTTGAAGGACACTCACCTTGGTTAATGGCTAATAGAGCTCTTTCCTATGAAGAGAAATGTGGTTTCTCCCTAGTGGACAGAAGACAATAAGAAGATCTTTCTCCATATTATGTTCAAGATTATTGCTGTCCATGCATTGGTTGGAACCAGCTGTTCCTACAGCCTTGCAGTGAATCGAAACAGAAACCATATTCTTACGTGCTAACAGCTTGATGGATTTGGTGGTAAACAGGGAAGCTCCGATACGATTCAATTTCTTTTCTTTTTTTCAAATTTTAATCAAGCAATTTAGTAGTGATATACTGGATATATGAGAGAGCCAGTGTGATGTAACGGTTAAAGGCACCAAGCTGGAAACCAGGAGACCAAGATTTTGGGTTTGGCTAGTCCAGGGGTAGGGAACCTTGGCTCTTTTACCACTTATGGACTTCAACTTCCAGAATTCCTGAGTGAGCCATAAAAGGTTCCCCATCCCTGGCCTAGTGGTTTTTCAGTTGTGGGGGAAATCAATTTTTGACTGGAATGGGACTGTTTAATATACAAATGTAGGACATATTCTTTATATATTCTTTATATGTCCTACATTTGTATATCAAACAATCCCATTCCAGTCAAAAATTGATTTCCCCCACAACTGAAAAACCAGTAGGTCAAGGATGGGGAACCTTTTATGGCTCACTCAGGAATTCTGGGAGTTGAAGTCCATAAGTGATAAAAGAGCCAAGGTTCCCTACCCCGGGCTAGTCTAAAGAAGGGACGCGGTGGCTCAGTGGCTAAGACGCTGAGCTTGTCGATCAGAAAGATCGGCAGGTCAGCGGTTTGAATCCCTAGCGCCGCATCACGGAGTGAGCTCCCGTTACTTTTCCTGGTTTCTGCCAACCTAGCGGTTCAAAAGCATGTAAAAACGCAAGTAGAAAAATCGGGACCACCTTTAGCGGGAAGGTAACGGCGTTCTGTGCGCCTTCGAAGGTGTTTAGTCATGCTGGCCACATGACCATGGAGACGTCTTCGGACAGCACTGGCTCTTCTTCGGCTTTGTGACGGAGATGAGCAGCGCCCCCTAGAGCCGGAAACGACTAGCACAGATGTGCAAGGGGAACCTTTAACTTTACCTAGTCTAAAGAAAAGTAGGACTAGGGGTGACATGAGAGCAGTATTCCAGTATTTGAGGGGTTGCTATAAATCAACTTGTTTTCCAAAGTACCAGAAGGCAAGGCAAGAAGCAACAGATGGAAAATAATCCAGGAGAGAAGCAACCTGGAATTCAGGAGAAACTTCCTGCCAGTGAGGACAATTAACCAGTGGAATGACATGCCACCAGAAGTTGTGGGTGCTCCAACACTGGAGGTTTTTAAGAAGAGACTGGACAACCATTTGTCTGAAATGATACAGAGGTTCCTGCTTCTCCTTCTTGCCTTGCCTTCTGAAGTTTTTTGGGGGGAAACCCTCATTTTTGTAGGAGATCCTCAAATATCTCCCCTAGTCCTTCTTTTCATTGGACTAGACATATCTAATTAAACCAGATACTCCATTAAAAATCTCTGTTCTAATTTTCTGTCCATTGGTCTCAGCGAAACAAGTTCTGCTTTATGTCAAATATTAATCTTTAAAATTCATTGCATCTTACGTGTTGTAACCCAAAATATTTCTGCCTTTTTTTTTTTTTGCAATTCCATCAGGCACGATAAAATAACCCTTCACATTGTCCATATTCCCAGTGTAAATTTCGAAGTACTTTTATACAATCTATCTAGATAATGTTTCTGGAGTCATTTACAAGCAATACATCATTTTAACAACATTATTTTAAAATTATAACACGCTGGGAATTTTGACCCTTTCAACCATGTGTTCAACCCCTGTTCCAACAATATAACCCAAACTCTTTTATCCATTTTATCATATACTCTTTCACTTGTTCTTCCGCGGTTTCATGTTTCAACAAGAGCTTATACATTTTAGCAATTATGTGTTCATTGAGTATATATTAATCAATAATTAATTTGACTTATATAACTGCCCATCTGTACCCAAGACTCTGGGTTGCTCAATTAAAAAGCAGTATTAAAAAAAAAACAGCAATCCAGCACAGCAAACCAAAGCAATAAAAGCCATAGCAAATCATAAACCAATAATTATTTATTAATCATGTTTAATTATACAATATACAGTTCTAGTTCTAGCTGCATTGCTTTCTTTGAGTCAGTGTGTTTTCTTATTGTGTTTAGTCTTTTATTTGTTAAATAAGTAAAAACCCTCATGAAGAACTGCACTGTGGAATAGATGTTGACAAAACTCCAGATGATTGTTAAATGCCTATGGAATATCTCCAGGTCATGGTTGCCCCAAACAAACTTTTTCAAAGAACAACTGTACTCTTTCTTTCTTTCTTTCTTTCTTTCTTTCTTTCTTTCTTTCTTTCTTTCTTTCTTTCTTTCTTTCTTTCTTTCTTTCTTTCTTTCTTTCTTTCCTTCCTTCTTCTCTCACTCCCTCTTTCTTTCTTTCCTTCCTTCTTCTTTCTTTCTTTCTTTTTTCTTTCTTTCTTTCTTTCTTTCTTTCTTTCTTTCTTTCTTTCTTTCTTTCTTTCTTTCTTTCTTTCCTTCCTTCCTTCCTTCCTTCTTCTCTCCCTCCCTCTTTCTTTCTTTCTTTCTTTCCTTCCTTCCTTCCTTCCTTCCTTCCTTCCTTCCTTCCTTCCTTCCTTCCTTCCTTCCTTCCTTCCTTCCTTCCTTTCTTTCTTTCTTTCTTTCTTTCTTTCTTTCTTTCTTGACATTTCGCTTCTCAACCAAGAAGCTTCTTTAGTTCTGGTGGAGAATGGAAGGATTTACATTCCTTGCAGTCCTCTGGTCGTTAGTACTCCTTCTGAGAGTCGTTGAGGCCACTTGGAGGTTTATCTGTGCCCTTAGGGTCACTTGAATAGTGCAAAAGGGTGTGGAGCTTTCTTGGAATTGCTGAAAGGACTGTGTTGTAGTCAGGGGCAAGGTGTTGTCATATCCCTCTGTCTCTATTCAGAGAGGACTGTTCAATTTTGACATCGATGGCCTCTTTGAGTCTTCTTTCAAACCAGCGATCTCCTCTATCCAAAATGTGGGCTGTGTTGTCTTCAAAAGAGTAGACTCTGTCTTTCAAAATCAGATGGATGGCTGAATCTTGTCCGGAGGCGTTTGTTCTCCTACGTCCTAAATCCTTCCGTTCTCCACCCTTCACTCAGAACGGAAGAAGCTTCCTGGATGAGAAGCGAAATGTCTTCGAAGAAAAACAAGGAAGCCCAATTGCCTTTTAAAAAAGGGACTTTGGGACAGATGGTCACCAGGTGGCAGCAGAGAGGTAGTTTTCTCCCCTCCCAATATCATTGCTGCTCTCTAGTGGCCATTTAGATTGCTGCAGCTCATATGCAATATATGCTAGAATAAGTTGTGGAATGACCTTGGTAGACGAGAGAAGGAGCTGCAGGTCCGACAACGGTTAAACAAGGCATGCACAGAGTTGTGAACAGAGTTAAACAGCCCCAGCAAATGTCTCACAGCCTCCTCCCTTTCCTTTCTGCCCTTCATATCACCTTCTTCCTGCTGTAAAAAAAAAAAGGGGGGGGGGCGGGGCAGGGAAACAGGGCAGAAAGTCAAAGGTGGCAAAACATTCTAATATTTCTCGGGCTTTCCTCCTTTTTCTGGATAGTCAAAGTTGACAATTTTGCAGAAGTGATATTAATTGCCTTTAAAATGTGTCCGGTTCTCCTAGTTGAGATGAACGAGCAAGGGTCAGCGTCCTCTCCCTGCCGATCATGTTTCTTTTGGATGGAGTTGGATGATTCGTGTCAGGGGAAAAATGAGCTGAAGAGAAGCTTTATGGATAGAGCCTCGCATGAAAAACGTTTGTGGATTTCTGTCAAACCGGTCCTTAAAGTGCAGGGTTACGGAAGGACTAATTCAACCTATTCTTGTAGCCAGACCACAGTTGGAGAATTGTTTCTTCCAACAGGACTTAACAGACTAACAGAATGGCAAGGTTGAAAGGGACCTTGGAGATCATCTAATCGAACCCGCTTCTCAAGCAGGAGATCCTATACCATTTCAGTCAAATGGTCGTTTGATCTCTTCTTAAAAACCTCCAGTGATGGAACGCCCTTAACTTCTGAAAGGCAAGTTGTTCCACTGATTAATTGTCCTCACTGTTAGGAAGTTTCTCCTTAGTTCCGGGTTGCTTCTCTCCTTGGTTAGTTTCCATCCGTTGCTTCTTTTTTGTTTAAAAGTTTTTTATTTATTTTAACAACAAACATTGACAAATATAAACATGAAACATCAACTAAAACCATATTTCCATCGGTTGGTACATATCTTTTGTGCACAATGTCAACAGTCTTTCCCTTCTAAATTTAAATTAGAATTCATATTATATAGATCAACTATGCATATTATGTTATTGTTAACTCCTTATTAGACTTTATAAATTCACATCATCCTTTTCGAGCAAATCTCAACTTTTACATAACCTAGTTCATAATATTCATTTCATTACAATCAGTTATAATATATCATTACATTGTCTTATCTTTACTATTATATTATATTTATATTATAATATATTTTATTTCCCTATTTTCCATTTCCATCCATTGCTTCTTGTCCTGCCTTCTGGTGTTTTGGAGGATAGTTTGAACCTCTCTTCTTTGGGGCAGCCCCTCAAATATTGGAAGACTGCTATACTGTCACCCCTGGCCCTCTTGTTCACTGGACTAGACCCAACCCCAGTTCCTAATTCTATTGACTTTAACCCTCCTTGTGTTGTTGTCTTGAAGAGCCCAATTGAGGATCTTCACTCTGAGATGGAAAAAGAATGGGTCTTATCCACGTAGATCGCCTCCAAACTCTCTTTTTCCCTAAATCATTCCCACTTTGTTCGGGAAACATTTTGCAAAGCTGTTGAAAATCATTTTATCTGACTGGCTATAGGAGCTGACAATGAAGCCGGGGATTAATTGCTCTTGCAATTGATTCCGATGTTTACATTGGTTTTTACCGGGTGGCTCTTGTTGTGTTGAAAATTGCCTTGAGCCGCGCAACATGGAGCTGTATACAAATCTCTCTATAAATAAATAAACACGTGTTTCCTATCCCTGGCTGATTTATGAGGGGGCGATCAGCCAATGATCTCTTCGATTCCCATCTCATGGCTAGCCCCGAAAGGGGCGATCAGACATTGGGCTAAAAAAAAAATCCATTTTTATTTTGCATGTTATGTTTTTGGAGACGAGACGAAAGTGCTTCATGCAGGGACCTCATCAGCGACATTGGGCTGACATTGCCGTCAGCAGGTTACAGATATATTTGGAGGTTAGCACCGCAGAATCGAGAAAGAGATTCTTGCTTTCTTGCTCAGTCATTCCGTTTGATGAAAAAATAAGTTGTTTTTAACGCGTCCGTTCCTGGAGGGATGTTTTGCCAAGTGTCAGGGCAGTGATCAGACATTCCAGCAATTGGTTCCTTTGGATCCAGAGACAATCAACACTCGGGCGAATAAAAGGATTTTCAAGCTTTATTATGAGCTCAAGCAAAGAGATTTAAAAGCATAACATTAAAAAAGAAGCAGATGTTCCGAACAAGATCAGACTTAAACCTCTTGCAGACTGTCAAGGGCCTCCTTACTACCAGTAGCAGAGGTATCTTAAAGGCAGTCAGTTTTCCACAAGAACTAATGCTAGGTTCTGTGCAGAAGGTCCCAACAAACAACACAACCCCAAGGCAGTTGTTGTTTTTTTTAAATCAAAACCTGGCACCAGGACTTCATGACCCACCTATGGGCCAGGTGAGTGCAAAATCTGATCTTGACTGAGTGGAATCGAATGTGGGAGACTTTCAGAGGTTCTGAATATTTGGAGCAACCTTTTACCCCATGGTCAATGGGCCAAGTTTTGATGGGGACAGAGAGAGAATTTCAGAAGGCCATTTCATCATAGCTCCAGTTGGGACTCCGGCCCAGATGTTGCTCTGGGTTGGTGCCCTGTGAACTCGGATCCATAGTGTCACTCAATAAATTCTCCCTGGCGACCCATTGCCTCATCCTCTCCTTGTCTGGGAATCTTTTGTGCAACTCTGCTTAAATTAGCTTTTGACTTTTGCTCACTGAGATGTTTTAAAATGTCTGGACCGGTGACATCCATCTGCCTTCCAGGAGGATCCAAAGGGAAGGAGTCCAAAAAACAAGGTGGCTGCCACCAGATGGATGTAGGTGTCAGAATTCCAGCAGGTACCTTCATTTAAATCACGAGTCTCGAGCCAAACTCCAAAACTTCAAAAGGATTTATTGGGAGTTAACGTGTTGGGCACTGCCTGGTTTTCCTCCCACCCTCTGGGTGTATCCTAATTCATATCCTCCAATGGGACACCTCCATAGCCCAGAGTCACCAATCATGCTCTCCAGTTAGAATTTTGCAAAGCAGAAACTTCAGTCACCTAGTTACTATCTTTGAAAACATTTATGGAATGCAGTTTTGGTTTGCAAGCAGCTGCACTGCTCCTCCCTCCCTTTCTGTTGGCAACTCCAAAAAGACCATAGAAATATTTTATGAGTTGACAGTAGGACTTCAATCCCATGGTTGATGGCGCCATCTTGGCTATTTTTGACACATCCCTGCTTTCCTTTCAGTCGGCTCCCTTTTAACCTGTTGCCCTTATTCACGGCTGTCTGTCAAGCCACTCTCGCAATGGCAATATCGGCACCCAGAAGGAATTTTGATCTTCTACAGCCCAGGCGACCTTCGATTCCAAAGCTCGAAGCTTGCAAACGAAGCCAGAAAATGAATGCAATCTCCTTTCACACAGAACCTAAAATTGAGTGTTGCCAATTTGTTTCTGGAGCATTTCCCCAAATGTTCATTTCTAAATCTTACTTGGTGCCCCAAGATGTTGCCTTTCAATATTTGATATTGAACAGCAGTAGGAGTCCAGATAAGTGTAGATTTTTTTTTGTTTTTAAATCCCAGGCTGTTAATTAGCTTTTTCAATTGACTTTTACTGTCACCGTATGCCTAATCGGTTTTAAAGTTCTGTACTATGGCCAATTGTCCAGTCACTGCTGAACAACACAAAATTATCCTTATGTAGAAGCAAATCTGGAAAGAAATGTTATTGCCTGGATTCAGCCATTAAGTGAAGCCAAATGTTGCAACATACAGAAAAAGAACATTACACCAAATAGTAGCAGAGAAATAGTATAAGTAAGAAAAGAGAAACATAAAAGCTCAGTAAAATACATATTTAAAAAAGTTCCTGAGCTTTTAATCAACATTTTAAAGTTTGAACACATTGTATTGATTGCTCTTTCTCCAATATTTATATTAGAAAAACGGGAAGTATTTGAGGGGTAACAAATGCATTTCATTTATCTGTAGTGTTAACTTGGATATGGCATCCTTGTGTTCGTGTTATTACTTCGTGCTTTCCTTTCTTTTTTTTGCAAGCTTTCCGAGAAGATACATTTCGAACTGAACAATACTGCATACATATTTTATATCGATCGATGAATATCCGAATCGATAATGCTCAGTCGGAAATGATGGATGGCATAGCACAATATTTATTTAACACTTTCAAGAGAAAGAAGCAATGGAATCTTTCCAGATCTATCGTTCAAATGCATTTGAGCTACTCCTGCTACTCCTCTGAGGCTCTGTCCACACAAGCCACCGTTTATTTATGATGGATGATTAAATAAACCAATGGATCGGGGATGATAGTGTGAACCTGTTAAGTCTCTTGTAAGCAACCCCAAAGGTAGTTTAAGATTTCAACCAAAGCCTTCGATCTTTTCTGCCTTTAAAGATCAACAGTTATTGGGGGTTTTTTTGTTTTTTGTTTGTTTTCATTCTGCCAGTAAGCTTGGCTTGTATAACACACTCAGCTGCAGGAAAACCACTTACAGAATACAGAATAAAAAGGTTGGAAGGAACCTTTGAGGTCTTCTAGTCCAACCCCGTGCCCCAGTTCAAACAGGAAACTTTCCAGGATTTCTGAATCTTCCACTTCATCTCCAGGGCTCTCTACCTCAGTTATATAGCCATAGTGTTTTTGCCAAAGCACCAGAAGGCAGGAGAAGAAGCAATGGATGGCAACTAAACAAGGAGAGAAGCAACCTAGAAATAAGGAGAATTTTTCTGATACAACAATTAATCAGTGGACCGACTTGCCTCCTGAAGTTGTGAATGCTCCAACACTGGAGGTTTTTAAGAAGAGGTTGGACAAGCATTTGTCTGAAGTGGTGTAGGGCTTCCTGCCTAGGCAGGGGGTTGGACTAGAAGACCTCCAAAGTCCCTTCCAACTCTGTTATTCTATTCTATTCCAAATTCTAATCTATGCTATTCTAAATTCTATTCTAAATTCTATTCTAAATTCTATTCTAAATTCTATTCCATTCCATTCCATTTATTCTATTCTATTCCAAATTCTAATCTATGCTATTCTAAATTCTATTCTAAATTCTATTCTAAATTCTATTCTAAATTCTATTCCATTCCATTCCATTTATTCTATTCTATTCCAAATTCTAATCTATCCTATTCTATTCTAAATTCTATTCTATTCTATTCTAAATTCTATTCTATTCTATTCTAAATTCTATTCTATTCTAAATTCTATTCTATTCTAAATTCTATTCAATTCTAAATTCTATTCCATTCCATTTATTCTATTCTATTCTATTCTAAATTCTATTCTAAATTCAATTCAATTCTACTCTACTCTACTCTACTCTACTCTACTCTACTCTACTCTACTCTACTCTACTCTACTCTATTCTATTCTATTCTATCAAACTCAGTTGCTGCAGTCAGGGCAGAGAAGATACAGAATACAGAATCACAGAGTTGTAAGGGACCTTGGAGGTCTTCTAGTCCAACCCCCTGATCAAGCAGGAGACTCTGCATCATTTCAGACAAGTGACTGTCCAGTCTCTTCTTTAAAAAAAAAAAACTGGAATAAGGAGGGATTTCCTGACAGTTAGAACAGCTTGGATGGTCCATCACTGGAGGTTTTTAAGAAGAAAAAACAGACAGCCGTTTGTCTGGAATGGTATAGGCCAGGGTCTCTGGCTTGAGCAGGGGCCTGGACTAGAAGACCTCTTAGGAACCCTGTGATTCTAGACCCACTTCTAGAAGCCCCTTAACAAGATCTTCTGAGGATGGGAGCTAGTCAAATTAGCACATGGGTGGGAAGAAGTTTCCCATCTGCCTTCTAAGATTAAATATATAGCTCAAGATATCTTCCAACTGAGTATTTTAGTAGTAAACACTGGGGGAATTGTGATGGAGGAGGGTGGGAGCAGAGGCAAGGTTCCCAGGGGGACAATTGCTAATTGCGGTCAGAATTACTACCAAGGAAAAGCTTCAACCATCGCTTTGTAAGCAGCATTGTCTCTCTGAGCCTCGGAGACTCCTAAAACACAGCAAACATTTTGAATTGTGCAATACTGTTTGGAATTTCTTTAAAAAAAAAAAATCAGCCTCCACACTTCTGAAACCAAATCTTTAATGCTAGTTGTACAAAAGGATGACTGTTTAGTGATATGCACATGATCCGATCTTGGTTTACAGATATTCATCCCTTACAAATGGAGATGATCTGAACATAATTTCATTTTCATGTATGCAGATTGGTGTACATTCTAAATGACAATACAGTTATGCTATTCTAAATTTCTATTTCTATTCCTATTCTATTCTGTTCTAATTCTATTCCATTCCATTCCATGTTATTTTATTCTAAAGTTCTATTTCTATTCCATTCCATGCTATTCTATACTATTCTAAGTTCTATTTCTATTCTATTTTCTATTCCATTCCATGCTATTCTATTCTAAAGTTCCATTTCTATTCCTATTCTGGGTGGGTGAGGCCAGCCGGTTGGTTGAAATACTGGTTCGGCGAATCAGATGAAAACCTAACATTCAGTTCGCCTGAACCGATCCAAATCAGTAGAAACCCACCCCTGCACTTGCAGGAAGCAATGGTTATGGCAGTGTTGGGATTCAAAAACATTTGCTACCGGTTCTGCGGGCATGGCTTGGTGGGTGTGGCTGGGTGGGCATGGCAGGGGAAGGATACTTTAAAATCCTCATTCCCTCCCCTCCCCACTAACCTGCTTTCCAGCTCTGTTCTCCTGTGCAGGGCAACAAAGAAGACCCAGCCGATCAGCTGGGACTCAACGGGAGGCAGAGAAGAGATGGCGTTGGCGGGCCCAGTCAGAGGCGGTATTGGCCGGTTCTCCAAACTACTCAAAATTTCCAGTACTGGTTCTCCAGAACTGGTCAAGAACCTGCTGAATACAACCTCTGGGTTATGGATTCCTTGATTGGCTCTTAAGCATCTTCTCTTAACCCACCCCTACTTAAAAAAAATAATTTATATTTAAAAAAAACCCGAATGCAGATGCTTTCTGACCTCCCGTAGCCACAGGACTTGGCCGTGAAAATAGCCTGATTAAACTTCCCTGCTTTTCATATGGCTCAAGCCATTTAAGCTCCTTTAACTAGCCCCTGGAGAACCTTCAACTATCTCGTAACGGCCACGGGTATTGACTATTGCAAGCGTGCCAGAGGTCTACAAATAGATTCTATTGCAAAACGAAAGGGCTGCAGATTCGCCGTGCAACACATTTTTTTAGTGGGGATGTTTGTTGCACAGCAAGACAGCGCTGGTTGCTTTTTTTTTCAAGGTTCTAGCCCTCATGGCTTGGGTTTGGTTAGATTATGTTAATTGTCCCCACTGTCAGGAAATTTCTCCTTTGTTGGGTCTTGTGATGACCCAAAGGGGCGTGGCACAAAGGCAACACAGTCAGATAATCGGTAGGAGTCTCTTTATTAGCTCCAACTTTGCCCCCCAATGTCTTGGTTACCTTCTGGGCTGGAGAAAATCTTTCCCAGGAACAGCCTTTGGCTGCAGAGAATCAAGTCCAAAATGTGGTCAACAAAAATTAACTATAAGTCCAATCAAGGCAAAATGAGGTCCTTCGTCCGGCAGGGCAGGAGAAGGAATTCCAGATGTGAAGGAACGGCTGTAATTCAACATGGTTGGGAGGATGCCAGGAACACAGATAAGCAAAGTCAACACAAGTTAAACTCATATTTGTTCCCAGCAGATGCCACACTCCGCTTGCATCTCTTTTAAACTCTCATTCCCAGCTGCGGCTAATGAAGGGAATCAGGGCCCTTTCCTCCCCCGTAAGCCATGCAGCTCACATTGCTCCCTTCTCCCTTCCTCCCTGCGTGCCCTAGGATGAAGAGGGGGTGAACCTGGGTCTTCCACTGAATTTCCTCTCCTTTGTTCTACCTCTTTCCTGCTCTGCCCAACTGGACTTTGCCCTTCCCCAGTTTCTCCCACAGTCAATGGAGCCACATTCCCGCTCCCTGTCAACTAATTCGCCTTCCTCCTTGGATTCAGTCCGACAAGGGCATGACAGGTCTAATGATCTTCCACACCACTAACGTCTTGTCCGGATTTCAAGCGCTTTGAAGAATAAAGTTGACCCCTTTTCTTGGTGACAGCCCCTCAAATACTGGAAGACCGTTATCTCCCCCTTACTCCTTCTTTTTGCTAAACCAGACATACCTAGTTTCCTCAACCGTTCATCCCATGTTTTAGCTTCTAAACCTCTTCTCTCTTGCTCTTGACTTTTGCATTGGGCTACCAACAGTAGATCATTTTTTTAAAAAAAACAAACGTTTTTCTTTTAAATTGTAAATTTAAAAATAAGTCAGTAAATTTAAAAGTGTGAGTAAGGCAATGTCAATTCCAGAACTTTTTAAAATCACATTTGATTTCATTTGAACGGAGGTCATCCTCCACTTACGAATGCTGACTTAGCAACTGGTTGAAGTTACAACAGAGCTCCTTGGGGGTGTTTATGATTCGGATTCCAACAGTTGGGGAGCGGGGGGAGGGCAAGGCTGCTCACTTTTACTGCTGTTTCCTGGCTTGGGGGATTCTGGGAGTTGAAGTCCACACATCTCAAAGCTGCCAAATTTGAAAAACTTTGGGTGAGATGTTTGGCTGCTGCTAATTTATTTTTATTTTTTTTTGCAATAATAGTCATAAAATAAGGAGGGGGACCAAGGACCATTAGCCTAGGAGAGAAATATGTTAATCTTCTTTCAATGAAGCAGGGCAGAGAACTATTAACTCATTAAGCAAAAAAAAAAAAGACACATTCAGCAGAGAATTTAGCCTGCCGTAAAAGTGCTTATATTTGCATTCCCTCCATGCAATGGGACATGCCAGATACAGTTCTCCAAAGGAAAATAATCCTTTGCTCCTTCTGAGCTTTCAACTCCCATCAATCTATTATATCTGCAGTTTACATTAAACTAATCCTAAAATGGATGGATGGATGGAGAGGTAGGTTTATGAGACAAACCATGGTTAGTTCCAAACCGTTGCTTGGTGTAATCTGAGGAACAGCTTGCGCCCTGGAAGTTGCAGGTGCTCCATCATCTTTCAAGAAGAGATTGGACAGCTATTTGTGCGGGATGGCATAGGATCTCCTGCTTAGGCAGGGGGTTGGACTAGATGGCCTCTTAAGGTCCCTTGCAACTCTCATATTCCCTATTCTGTAATTATCATTTCTAATCAATCTGCCTGTTGGCACCCCGACCTATCCTTCTCTTCCTGAATCACCAATTCAATTCCAACTGTTTTTAATATATATATATATAATTTAAAATATAATCACTGGAGCTTTATTTTCTGACAGTGAGGACAATTAATCAAAGGAAGGACTTGCCTTCAGAAGCTGTGAGAGCTTTCAAGAAGAGACTGGGCAGCCATCTGTCAGAAATGGTATAGGGTCTCCTGCGTGAGCAGGGGGTTGGACTAGATGACCTCCAAGATCCCTTCCAATTCTGTCCTCTTCTATTCTCCTTCCTTTCCTCTTTCTCTTCCTCCTTCTCTTTTCTCCTCTTTATTCCTCTTTATTCCTATTCTATTCCCCTTCCTTCTTTCCTCCTTCTCTTCCTCCTTCTCTCTTCTCTTTATTCCTATTCTATTCTACACTACTCTACTCTACTCTACTCTACTCTACTCTACTCACATGTTTGTTTCCCCATTGACTTTGGTTGTCATTTGACCAGGATGGTATATAGTCTCCAGTCTTGAGCAGAGGGTGGGGTTGGACTAGATGACCTCCAAGGTCCCTTCCACCTCTTCTACCTTACCTAGGGCGAGGTGGAGAGTCTTGAAAACGAATCTTCCGATGAAACCGGAATTATTTTTTTTCTTATTAAGGACTGATGGACACTCATAACACAAAAGGCTCATGGACGATTGATTTTATATATCGTAAGTGCGCGAGGCCGTTATACGCACACAGATGGAAAACTGCAGAAAGAGACCCATCAATGGAGTCATGGACTGCGAAGACGGCTGAGTTTCCCGAAATGGCTAAGTGGACTTCTTTGATTAAGGAGAGAAACTACAATTGCTTTTTATTTTTAAAGAAACCGGAAAACCTTTTGCAGACTTTTTTTCTTTTTTGCTGGAAATGGATAAAAATGAACCTGTTTCGGGATTTATTGATGAAAAAGGAGCATTTATGGGAAGAAGGGAACGATAATAGGCGAGAAGGGAGGGAGAAGATGATAACTGCTCTGCGTGCAAATGGGGTTTTTTTTCTCTTTTATTACTCACTCTTTGCCTTTTTTTAGAATTTCCTTTCCTGTGTCTTCTTCTTCTTCTACTGGGAAACCTCCACTTACGACCACAATTGAGCCCACAGGGTAGGTGGCTAAGTGAGAAATCTGATAAAGAGAGGTTTGTCCCCATTTTACGACTTTTCTTGCCACCGTTTTTAAGGGAATCATCCCGCTCGGTAAATGATTAACCTGGTTGTTGAGTGAATCGGGCTTCTCCATTGGACTTTGCTTATGCAAAAAGGGAATCGTGTGACCTTGGGACAACGGTCATAAGTCTGAAACGGTTGCCAAGCCTTTGAATTTTGACTGTGGGGGATACCTGCAATGGTCGTAAGTGTGAAAAACGGCCCTAACTCACTTTTTTTCCCCTGTCGTGGTAACTTCGAACGGTCACTAAATGGAACCATTGTAAGCCAAGGACTATCTGTACTTGTTTCTGCGGTTTTAAAAATCTTCGTCAAATCTTCCTTTGCTAAAAAAAAAATATGCACAAAAATAAAGTGACTAAAGAGACGAGAATGATAGTACAGGAAATCATGGTCTTATAACCATTCATTTAGCGACCGTTCCAAGTTACAACGGCATGGGAAAAAGCAACTTATGACCGTTTTTCACACTTACTGTCAACTCATAAAACATTTCTATGTGTCAGCTTTGGAAGCCATTTTGAGACCAGATGCTCCCACGCTGCCACATTTGAAATGAATGGTGTATCGTAGTGTTGGCTGCATCCAGGTAACGCCGACATGGCCACTCCTAATAAATCAATTTGCTTTTCTCTGAGAGATGCGGCTAGAGACTTAGGATTTGAATGGGGTTGTCAGATTTGTTGGAGCCCTGACACATTTCTACCCAGACGGCACAAGAAAAACTTATAAAAAGAGAGAGAGGGAATAAGGCAGGAGAAAGAAAAGAGCTCATATCACGGCTTAAGAAAACAATTCTTTTTTAATTCACATATTTACAGTGTAATAATACAAGTCAACGTGACATCATGCCAACTATGGGCTTGCCTATGTGTGTTGGAAAAAATAATACATATATATATATATAAATAAGGAAAGGTGAAACCTTGGCATTTTTCTGCACTGATTCAGGCTGCAGAGTAGACAAGAAGAAGGATGCACATTACAACTTACAAGGAACAGTGAAGTGCCTAGAATCCTATAACCTGGCTTGAGGTGGGCTGTGTTTTTCCACTCCAGGAGGTGCAGTGAGGTGCCCATTACTCCCCCTCCAGGATCTCTGTGTGTGCCTTACATTTAGGATATCAATCCTCCCTGGGGTTCGGAGTCCATAGCATCAGGAGAGCGGAAAACATCTCTGTCCTCCGGACACGCACACCCCAAATTCATTGCAACATTCTCCGGGTGAGAGAGGAGGGGAGAGCGATGGAAGGAGGGAACGACGATGTCAAAGGTTCTTCCTTTTGTTCTTCTGGAGCGTCTAGCAAATGCTGCATGTAACAGGAAGTGCCCAGCAGGACGTGTCCCGTGGCTTGCATGGTGAAAAGAGTCCAACGGAGAGCTTCCCTGCGAAAAACAGGAGAAATTTGGGGTGGGGGTGGGGAAAGAGAGATGGTCAGGGAGAAAGAAGGCCATCTAGACGGTCTACAATAAGAGTTTAAGGTTCTCTTTGAACCCCTAGCTAGCAAATTTCATCTCTTGGTTATTATTTAAATGTCAACTCGTAAAACATTCCTATGCTTGTTTCCGAGTTGCCATAAGCAGGAGGGGGGAGGGACCCTGAAGGAGCAGATTGGCAGTTAAAACCAGAAGTGCTGTCATGCCCCCGTCGGGTCTGAATCAGAGGAGGAAGACGAACAAGTGGCAGGGAGTGGGAGTGTGGCTCCGTTGGCTGTGGGGGAAACTGGGGAAGGGCAAAGTCCAGCTGGGCAGAGCAGGGGAAGAGGTAGAACAAGGGAGAGGGAGTTCAGAGGAAGACCCAGCCCCCCTATTTCATCCTAGGGCACACAGGGAGCAACAGAGAAAGGAGCAATGTGGGTTGCATGGCTTACAGGGGAGGAAAGGGCCCTGATTCCCTTCATTAGCTGCAGCTGGGAATGAGAGTTTAAAAGAGATGCAAGTTGAGCACTGCGTCTGCTGGGAACAAATATGAGTTTATCTTGTGTTGACTTTGCTTATCTGCGTTCCTGGCATCCTCCCAAATGTGTTGAATTACTGCTGTTCTTTCACCTCTGGAATTCCTTCTCCTGCCTTTCTGGACGAATGACCTCCACTTGCCTTGATTGGACTTATAGTTACAGTTTGTGTTGATTATGTTTTGGACTTGATTCTCTGCAGCCAAAGGCTGTTCCTGGGAGATTTTTTATCCTGCCCAGAAAGTAACCAGGACATTGGGGGCAAAGTTGGAGCTAATAAAGGGACTCCGACTGATTATCTGATTGTGTTGCCTCTGTGCCACGCCCCTTTGGGTCATCACATTCCTCACTTATATTAAAAAGATTGTAGCCTAGGCACCGGACCCTTTGCCCATGAAAATCCTTCACTGAAGCAAATTGTGGGTGAATCCAGGGGTGGGATTCAAATTATTTAACAACCGGTTCTGTGGGCGTGGCTTAGTTGGTGGATGTGGCTTGGTGGTCATGTTATTGGCCGGGCGTGGCCAACTCAATATCATTCACATCGAGGCACGTATCTTCTCGCCTGGCCTCCCATGACTGTAGGGATGCTGCAACCGTCATAAGTGTGAAAAATGGTCATAAGTCACTTTTTTCAGTGCCATTGTAACTTTGAATGGTCACTCCACACAAGCAAAGTACCAGCAAAGGAGGGGAAAAAAAACTCCAGAGACTTTCCTGAGACAGAAAGTCCAGTCCTGCCAAGAATGTAATAAGGGTGAATGGAGAGGCAGTTTCTGTAAGCAACACCAGAATGTTTCTTTCCTGCCTTCCTTACAGGATTAGGCCAGTAATTTATTCTAACAACCGGTTCTCTGAACTGCTTAGAAGGTTAACAACCGGTTCTAGCGAATAGGTGCGAACCGATAGAATCCCACCCCAAAAGGATTATTAATGGCAAATGATTATGGGAAGGGCCAACCCAGGGAGACGAAAAGACTTACTTCATCATCCTCTTTGCGCCGTAGCATTGCATATCGTAGGACATGCTGTAGGTGCCGTAGAGAGTAGCCTTGATGTTCAAAGAGCCAAGGAAATCCTGGGGGTTGGTCTTGTACAGGTCGAATGTGATACAGGCCACATCAATACGACGGCGAGGCTTATGGGACAGCGAGAGCTGGTAGCCGGCTTTCTGGCGATAAAAGAAATGAAAAAAAAACCACATTTTAATGGGAGTCTAAGGGGATATGATAGCGGTCTTCCAATATTTGAGGGGCTGCCCCAAAGAAGAGGGCGTCAAGCTAGTTTCCAAAGCCCTTGAAGACAGGACAAGAAGCAACAGGTGGAAACTAATCCAGGAGAGAACCTAGCTTGGAATTAAGGGGAAACTTCCTAACCGTGATGACCATTGACCAGTGGAACAGCTTGCCACTAGAAGTTGTGGGTACTCCATCACTGGAGGCTTTTAAGAAGAGACCTGTCTGAAATGGTCTAGGGCAGCGGTAGGGAACCTTGGCTCTTTTATCACTGATGGACTTCAACTCCCAGAATTCCTGAGTGAGCCATAAGTTTCCCCATCCCTGGCCTAGTGGTTTTTCAGTTGTGAGGGAAATCAATTTTTGACTTGAATGGGACTGTTTAATATACAAATGTAGGACATATAAAGAATATTGATCATTCAAGTCAAAAATTAGGACATTTGTATATTGAACAATCCCATTCAAATCAAAAATTGATTTCCCTCACAACTGAAAAACCAGTAGGCCAGGGATGGGGAACTTTTTATAGCTCATTCAGGAATTCTGGGAGTTGAAGTCCATAAGTGATAAAAGAGCCAAGGTTCCCTACCACTGGTCTAGGGTCACCTGCTTGAGCAAGAGGCTGGACTAGAAGACCTTCAAGGTCCCTTCCAACTCTGTTATGCCATATTGTGTAACGGTCACTATCGAACAGAGTCTGTGTATCCCAATTTTGCACAGCTTCCCTTCCAGTTGTTGCTGTCAGATTGGCTTTTCAGGATTCTAGTCCTCGCGATTAAAGAGCAATGGATTCCTGGCTGGCATTCGTAGCCAAGAGAGAGAAAAAATCTGTTTTATGAGAGACCCAAGCGTCTCTCTCTCTCTCTCTCTCTCTCTTAACCTAACCCTGAGAGTTATCCATTACATATTCCATTTCCTTTCTTTAATACGCTTTGCTGGGAATTGCCTTTATCGCGATGACACTTATTGAAACTGCCCTTTCCTTCCCTGATTATAGGGAGCTTTACAAGCAGAATAATAAAACGCTCCAGCATTTTTTTAAAAAAATCAACTTTCAAATGTTTCATCTCCATAAAACCAATAGGGAGGGTGTCGTTTTTTTTTGCTTTTCAGACAGAATTCTGGTTGGCCATCCTTCGCATTACGAGAGCTGAGCAACTCAGCAAGAGCATCCTTGGCTAAGTTCACACAACCTTGTGACTCGAATTGACTATTGGCGATGTATGCAGAACGAACACATCCGTTTGCCACACATATAGATGGGAGGCTAATATATACGGTTACCAAATAAATAAATTAAATGAAAAATAAATCCACTGTTTTTTGGAAACGCCCATTCCAATTGGACAGCTTTATCCTAGTGAGTCACTTCCATCTTGTGGTTTCCTTCTCTACCTAACTAGCGAATGGTGGCTTATTCAAGAAGCCATGGTTAAACTCAACAGATGAGTGTTTCCAATTTAGCTGTGGATGGAAGCCAAATCAACGGTGGCTTATTCAAGAAGCTATGGTTAAACTCCAATTTAGCTGTGGATGACCATCCCTGGGAAGAAACCAAACCAATGGTGGCTTATTCAAGAAGCCATGGTTAAACCCAACAGCTGAGGGCTTCCAACCTAGATGGGGATGACCATTCTTGGGAGGAAGCCAAGCCGATGGTGGCTTATTCAAGAAACCATGGTTAAACCCAACAGACAAATGGAGGAAGCAGATGCCCGCGCTTCTAATCTAACCAGACGATAGTATGTTCTTGAAAGGAAGATTATGAAATCTTTCCTGTCTTAAGTCTTCAATCTGGCTCCTCACCTTAGCTGGACGCCACACCTGTCCCTCAGTTAAGGCCAGCAATACCGTTCCCTCTTCCAGAGTTTGGAAAAATTCCTCCGAATCTATGCTGGTGCCGTCTTCGTCCAAGACAAGGGAGAGGGGCCCCACTAAGTCCAGAGCAGTTCGTACCTGTGGCAATAAATTAGATCGGATACCTTGCCATTCCAGACAACCTAGGAATCAGGGTTCATTAACAAGGGAGCACCCCTTGACCAAACTGGCTTAGAAAGGAAGCTTTGACACTAATAGTTTGTCTTTGGATGAGGCGATGAGAAGCTCGCCCAGGGCCCATTGGTCTCCATTTAAAAAGAACCTGAGGTGGCCTTCTGAACGATTTAACACTGATGATGTTCCCTAGTTGGATAGTGAAACGTCTTCAAGGAAACAACCAATCCCAGAGAGCACCAAGGATCCTACAGCTCTCCTCCTCTTCCTCCTCTTCCTCCCACCTTCTATCACAGATTTTGTTACCTAGTTGGGTCATGAAACCTCTGCAAAAAAACCACCGATGCCCTAATCTTTCTCCTTCTCATCCTTGTCCTCCTCCACTCCGCAAATGCCACTCCCTTCTAGTACTGATGATACTACCTAGTTGGGTCACGAAACGTCTCCAAGAAAAACCATAGTTTGTCTTTGGATGAGGCGATGAGAAGCTCGCTCAGGGCCCATTGGTCTCCATTTAAAAAAAACCTGAGGTGGCCTTCTGAAAGATTTAACACTGATTATGTTCCCTAGTTGGGTGATGAAATGTCTGCAAGAAAGCCACCACAATTCAGCCCTGAGCTACTAATATTCTCTTCTAGCCATCCGGAAAGACTTTTAATTTTTGAATATTGTGGTGGGAAGAGTTTTGTGCCCAGAATTTGCCAATTCTCCCCCTGCCACTTACTTTCTCAAGCAGGTCGTTCAGCGTCTCTGCCACGATGCCTTTCCGCAGCGTGCGCTCATAGTTGTTCACGCGGTAGGGCCTGGGACAGGGAGCAGGGCCAGCCAGCAGCTGCTGGGTGACGGAAGCACTGGCAGACACACATCTAAAAGAGGGAGAAACATCATTTGAGGGAGGGGAAGGATAAAAATGCCAATTAGACATATATATATATTTTTGAATTTTAAAAAACTTTATTGAATGCAAAAAATTAAAATATACGAATATACAAACTCGAAGACAAAGATTCCACACAAACAAACGTCACAACAATCTCTTTTTGACATTTGACAGTGAGTGAAATATTTCCTAAATTATATTATGTGGCAATTGTTTCTTTTTACTTATAGATTCTCTGCTTTTTTATATTCTATGAAACATAATATTCTGTTATTAATATTTGCTGTTGGATTATATGATAAATTCCTTCTATTGATTGTTTAAAAGACAAGAGAGTCTAAGTCCAACATTCACAATTCCTGTTTGTTATTGTATGTGTCATAATCTGTATCATGTTTGTTTCCCTCCTCTTGGGGGGAATGCCAATTAGACATTTAGTCGTTGGCAGCATTTCAAGGACGATAAAGGTGCGTGCTTATCGGACTTATCCTGAAGGACTTTGACAGACTTCCATGGGACTATTTACCAACTGTTTATGACTCCTTACGGGCTGCAAATGACTAAAATACACAGCTGTTGAAATAAAGAAAAGGAAAAAAAGGGTTTTGGGACTGACGTGTGTTTTTGTTAGTGCTTCCATCAGCCTTGGTCAGAACAACTACCTACATTTCTTTCCGAAGGAATCGAAAGAGGCTGAAAATTGGCAGAAAATCCAAAATATCCTTCATTCAAGGCGAGGGGACAGGGTGGAAAGAGACCGTGGCTTCTTAGCTACCGATACTTACTTG
Organism: Bungarus multicinctus; assembly: GCA_023653725.1. Lineage (NCBI taxonomy): Eukaryota > Metazoa > Chordata > Lepidosauria > Squamata > Elapidae > Bungarus > Bungarus multicinctus. Next base: position 183,531,446 of record CM042836.1, on the reverse strand, counting down.
GAAAGTGATCGGGGGCTGAGAAGGCCCAGAGATTTCTTTGCATAATCCATCAGGCTGCAAGAGAGAGAGAGAGATTCCAGGCTCTAGGAGAAGAGAAAACTGGGTTAAGTCTGTCATTTTCTTAATTCGTGTCTGTTTTTTAGGAAGTGACACTTCGATGGACGGGGTAGCTAGATAAAGAGAAGGCCTGGAGATTATGGGTTTTACGCCTTTCGTTTTCTTTCTTTCTTTCCTTTCTGAGTTTTTTCAAATACTTCCCTGCATCTGAGCAAGCAAGCAAAAACTGCTTTATCTAAACCCTTTTTCTATTCAAGAGAGAACTCTACGCACGGGGAGAGGTTTTGGCAAACTCTAGGGTCCGGAGGGACCTTGAAGGTCTTCTAGTCTACCCCCTTACTTATTTATTTATTATTTAAATTTATATACTGCCCCCTCTCCCAAAGGGACCCGGGGCAGCGAACAGCCAGAATAAAAATACACATATAAAACATATATACAATATTACAATATTAAAAATTAAAAGAATTAAATATAATTGGCTCTACAAAAATCAAAACAAGGGGATTAAGAAAGATTAAAAACCAGATTAAAATTTAAAAACCCCTAGGCCACTTAAGACAGGAAACCCTATGCCGTTTCAGTCAAATGGTTATTTTCCAATCTCTTCTTGAAAGCTTCCAGTGTTGGAGCACCCACACCTTCTCAAGGCAAACTGTCCCACTGAATATAGAACAACAGAGTTGGAAGGGACCTTGGAGGTCATCTAGTCCAACCCCCCCCCCTCCCCGCCCAAGCAGGAGACCCTACGCCATTTCTGACAGAGAGCAGTCCAGTCTCTTCTTGAAAGTTTCTGGAGATAGAGCACCCACACTTTCTCAAGGCAAACTGTCCCACTGAACATAGAATAACAGAGTTGGAAGGGACCTTGGAGGTCATCTAGTCCAACCCCCCCTCCCCACCCAAGCAGGAGACCCTACACCATTTCTGACAGAGGGCAGTCCAGTCTCTTCTTGAAAGCCTCCAGGGATGAAGCTCCTACAACTTCCGAAGGCAACTTCTATTCCATCGGTTGGTTGTTCTCAGTGTCAGAAAGTTTCTTCCTTGTTTCCAGGCTGAATCTCTCCTTGCTCAGTTTCCATCCATTATTCCTTGTCTGGCCTTCGGGTGCCTTGGAGAATAGATTGACCCCCCCTTCCTCCTCTCTGGGGCAGCCCCTCAAATATTGGAAGGCTGCTATCATTTACCAAAAAAAAAAAAACAGATTGAAAGAGCTGCGAGATAAGATTTTCAGCCTCTGGAGAGCCCAGTCTCTCCTTAAGAGAATAACAAAGTTGGAAGGGACCTTGTAGGTCATCTAGTCCAACACCACCCTTCCTCCCAAGCAGGAGACCGTACACCATTTCTGACAAACGGCAGCCCAGCCTCTTCTTGAAAGCCTCCAGGGATGAAGCTCCCACAACTCCTCTGTTCCATGAGTTGATTGTTCTTACCCAACCCTCTTCTCTTGTTGATAGCTCCTCAAATACAAGAAGACCGCACTCCACTCATGCCTCCCCTAATCCTTCTCTTCAATCCAAGTTGAGTTCACCTGCCTGTCAGTCTGAAGGAGCCCCTCTTTCCCCTTTTCTCCACTTCCCAGGCAGGACCTGGGAACCACCTCAAACTTTCCCCTCCCCTTTGCAAAAGAAACTCCACTTGCCTTTCCAGCCGATCAGCTAACCCTGATTTCTCTTCCGCTTAGCTGACGTGTCTCCGGCTTTATAAGAGCCCAGCCCTCGGCCGCCCTTTGGACAGGGAAGGGAAGGGGAAGACAGTAACCACAAGGGTTAGGCTGGGTGCCAACACCCCGCCAGGCGGTTGTGTCAGGCGGGGTGAGATCGGCGAACACTGGGAGGCTCTTGGGGAATTGGGTCAAAGGTGGATTTCCTGACATCACTGCCCAGGGTAGAAACATTCCCAGATTTCAGACTGTCCCAAAAGCTTGGATACCAGGTTGGGTTGGGCTAAAAATGACTGATCCTAGGTCACCCAGCTGGTTTTCATGGCTAAGGTAGAACTAGAACTCATCACCTCCTGGCAATTGTCCCAAAGTCACCCAATTGGCTTTCATCATGCTAAGGAGAGACTAGAACTCCCATCTCCTAGTGATTGTTTCAAAGTCACCCAGCTGGATTTCATAGCTAAGGGGAGACTAGAATTCACTGTCTCCTAGTAATTGGTCCAAAGTCTCCCAGCTGGCTTTCATGCCTAAGATGGTACTAGAACTCACTGTCTCCTGGCAATTGGCCCAAAGTCACCCAGATGGCTTTCATAGCTAAGGGGAGACTAGAACTCACAATCTCCTGGTGATTGGACCAAAGTCACCCAGCTGGTTTTCATGCCTAAGGTGGTACTAGAACTCACTGTCTCCTGGTGATTGACTTAAAGTCACCCAGCTGGCTTTCATAGTTAAGCTAAGACTAAAACTCATGGTCCCCTACATTTGAGCCTGGAGCCTTAACCACTAGAACACATTTTTTTTTTCCACCTAAGAGTTCATTTTCTGTACATAGCCTTCCACCTCTCCACCCTCCTGTGAAGAGGTCTTAACCAAAATGCTCTCTTTTTGTAGCCGTTGCAGGTCCCGTTTGCAAAACCGACACTGTTTGCGAGAACAAACCCAGCAAGAGATGTTTAGTATCATGGGACATCACAAGGGACAACTTGGTTTTGTTACACAGCAATGTCCCAGATATGTGTGAGCCTTTTTCTTCCTGCTGGCAAGCTTGCCATGAACTCTGGACTCTTCACCTTTGGCCAGACGTTGTCACTCCAAGAGTCACAAGCCAACATTCTCAGTTAACGGACTCTGATGCAACCGAGCAGCTACCGCAAGAATTCTGAATCTCAGCTCTTATGACTTAACTCTACCTTGCTCGGTTCTAAGAAACCCTTAAGGGAGAAAAAAAAAATCTATTTAAGGGAGGGAATGCAATCATTTATTTGTTTGCTTTTGTTCAAACACAAATCTTGGATACAAATTTAATTTTTGAGCAGTACCGCGGGCACGATATTGCAAAAAAGCAAAATGTAACTGTAAACCCACCCAGATGGGATTGGCTACAGTGGACTAAAATTGACTAAATAAATTAAAGCAAGTTTCTGTTGCCTTATGGGGAGCCAGTTATTCCATTCACACCCGTTTTCAATGGTTATTTAGAGTTTTTAATTAGCCATGATAGTGAGACTTGAGGGCAGGGTGAACTATACAAATCAAATTCCTAACAAAATTGGTTGAGCTTCTACATCACGCTTTTCCCTAAGTTGACAAACAAGCAAGCAGACAAAAAAAAGCAATGTTCACAATAACACACTACGCACAACAAATAAACCAGGTTAGGGCTCATACAATATGCTAAGCCAATGCGCCTTGGAAGCGGGAGATACTTCTAATATATTCTACGGCTGGCGGGATTCCCACAACTCTGACAGAAGGAATAGTTTAGAAGTAACACCTAGCTTCAACAAACCATGCTAAAGCAAAGCCAAAGCAGCCTTTTTGTTTGGCCTTGCAACAAGCCATGTTTAAAGCCACGGGGGAAAAAAATAAGGTTGAAACAAAACCGCGGTTAGAACAAAAACCACGGTTAGAATAAAACCATGGTTAGAATAAAACCATGGTTAGAACCAGGTTAAAAAGAAAGTGGCTTTACCCACAAAGAAACTTAGGCTTATCAACAATGCTGTCTCAAGATCCAAAATGGTGATACTTTAACTCATAGCCAGGTAACTTATTAATCGTACTTAGTTGGTTGAGTTGAATCATGAACCTAAGTAAATGGACTATATGCCACAATTCAATCAGCTCCCGTCCCAAAACTAACACTCGAAACTTAAAATCAGGGAGGGGCAGCAGGAGGAGGGACTACAGAGTCAAAATGGCACCCATTCCCATTCGATTAAAAACCCAACACCCATTTTTACACGCACTACAACTCATGGAAGAAGAAAGGCAGAGTTGCGTGTTTACGGCTGCCTTCTCCATCCTCTCTCCCATGGAGTTAGGGACTCCCATCCCCAGCCTAACTTCATGCACATTTCCTTGGAGAGTTTGGGCCAGACGTTACCCACCCCTACTTTTTCAGTCCAACTGGGCTAGCTGGCAATGGCAGGAATAAAACTGGAGGCCAGAATGCTGCCCAGTCTTTGGAGCAAAAGCAAAATACGTCCCAAATGACTGAAATAAAGAAGGAAGGCCAATTTATTTTCCAAAACCCCCGAAGGCAAAGCCAAGGAGCAACGGATGGAAACCAAAACCAAGGAGAGAAGCAGCCTAAGAACTAAGGAGAAATTTCCCAACAGCGAGGACAATTCATCGGTGTGAAGGAATCGTGGCTGCTCCAACAATGGAGAGTTTGAAGAAGAGATTGGACAGATAACCTGGCTGAAATGGTGTAGGGTCTCCTGCTTGAGCAGGGGGCTGGACTAGAAGACCTCCAAGGTCCCTTCCCACTCTATTCAGCGGGGAAAGAAAAGGCCAAAGTCATCGATACCCAGCCTGCTCACCATATTGTCTCCTTACCAGAGATCTCCTCCCCTCCTTTCTCACTTACCAAGCAGCTGCAGAAACCGCACAGGATTGCAAAGGCTCTGCTTTTATAGCTGGACTTAGCTCCTCCCCCTCTTCCCCTCCCCTCAATTCCCTTTCCCAGCCCTCCTGATCAGGGGAAGCAAGCGATGGAACTGTTTTATCCCGCCTTAGTGAGACCATGCCTAAAATACGGCATCCAGTTGTTGGAATGTACTTTCGCTTTCAAGCGGCTGCTCTGCTCTTCCAGGTTTCCTTCCTCTTCCCCCTCCTCCCCTTTTTAATGGCAACTACTAAAACAGGCATAGGAATGTTTTATGACATTTATTTATTTTTATTTTGTTTATTTTGTCAATTGCTTGCAAGATAATAGGTATAAGTAAAAACGTAGTTATGAATACATGGATACATATAAGAAAAATAAAAGAAACAATAGGACAGGGACGGTAGGCACGTTGATACGCTTATGCACGACCCCTACAGACCTCTTAGGAAAGGGGTGAAGTGAATAGTAGACAGTCTAAAGTTAAAGTTTTTGGGGTTTGGGGAAGAAACCACAGAGTCAGGTAGAGTATTCCAGACATTGATCACTCTGTTGCTGAAGTCGTATTTCCTGCAATCAAGTTTGGTGTGATTTAACATTGAGTTTGTATCTATTGTGTGCTCTTGTGTTGTTATGGTTGAAGCTGAAGTATTCATTGACAGGTAGGACATTGCAATGTATGGTGTTATATACTATACTTAGATTGGACCGAAGGCGGCGTAGTTCTAGGTTTTCTAGGTCTAGAATTTGGAGTCTGGTGGCGTAAGATTCTGCAACGAGTAGAGGAGTGGAGAACTCTTCTTGTGAAATATTTCTGGATTTTCTCAACTGTGTTAATATCAGATACGTAATGTGGGTTCCAGACTGATGAGCTGCATTATTATTATTATTATTATCATTATTATTATCATCATTATTATCATTATTATTATCTTTATTATAATTATTGGCAGCCCCATTGTACGACTTTCCTTGTCTCCGTTGTTAAGAGAATCACGGCCGTTGTTGTATTAGGAACACGATCGTTTGCTGAATTTGGCTTCCCCATTGATTTTACTTGTCAGAAGGTGCAACAAAAGGGGACGACCATGTTTCTCTGGGAAACTGCAACCGTCATAACTATGAGTCAATTCCAAGCCTCTGAATTTTGGTCATGTGATGACGGGGCTGCTGCAATTGTCATAAGTGTGGAAAACGTTCATAAGTCATTTTTCAACGTTCACTAAAATGTTGTAAGTTGGGAACTGCCTGTATAGCGCAGAAATGCAGCTTCTCTTATGCTATGCAGCCCAAACTGCTATTAAACACCTCTGAAAATATCTCTGGGAAAGAGCTGTCAGCTGTAATTCTACTTGAAGGCAGTTCTTTTCCTTTCCTTTCCCAACTTCCACCCCAAGGCTATATAAGAAATGATAAAGAGACTTTTGCTTCACGTTTCATCTCCAAGAACTGTTTTTTTTTCCCCCTACGGTTTCCTTGGCAGCTTTGCAAAAAGCTATTTCTCTTTCTTTCTTTCTTTCTTTCTTTCTTTCTTTCTTTCTTTCTTTCTTTCTTTCTTTCTTTTCTTTTTTTGCATGGAGTTTGTTCAACTTTCCAGTTTAATCAAGGACTTGGGGATATCCAGGGAGATCTCCATCCAAACACCAGCCAGGTCTGACCCTGCTTAGCTTTTGAGATCAGCCGAGCATAAGAACAGCAGCAAAGGGGCAATGAAATCAGTCGATCGGAATAGAGCTGGACATTGGGAGACCCCTGATATAGAAGAACGTTTCAGTATACAGGGACATTTTGGATGCTCAGAGCTTCTGCACAGCCTAGCATAGGATAGAAATAGAAATAGACATTTAGAATAGCATGGCATGGCATAGCATAGCATAGCATGGAATAGCACGGAATAGAACAGAACAGAATGAATATTAGAATAGAATAGAAATAGAAATTTAGAATAGAATAGCATGGGATAGAATAGAATGGAATAGAATAGAACAGAACAGAACAGAAAAGAAATTTAAAATAGAAAAGCATGGAATGGAATGGAACAGAACAGAACAGAATGATTAGAATAGAACAGAACAGAATGAATATTAGAATAGAAATAGAATAGAATAGAAATGGAATAGAATAGAAATAGAAATTTAGAATAGAATAGCATGGAATGGAAGGGAATAGAGTAGAACAGAACGAATATTAGAACAGAACAGAACAAAACAGAATGAATATTAGAATAGAATAGAATAGAATACAATAGAATAGAATACAATAGAATAGAATAGAATAGAATAGAATAGAATGGAGCTGAAAGGGAACTTGGAGGTCTTCTAGTCCAACCCGCTGCTTAAGCAGGAGACCATGTCCCAATTCAGATACCAATTCAGTCTCCAACAATTCAGACTCTACTTAAAAGCCTCCAGTGATGAAGCTCCCACTGCTTCTGGTAGCAAGCTGTTCCACTGGTTAATTGTCCTCACTGTTAGGAAGTTTCTCCCTAATTCAAGGTTGCTTCTCTCCTTGATGAGTTTCCATCTGTTGTTTCTTGTCCTGCCTTCTGGACCTTTGGGGGGAAAAAATCAGGCTCAGTTACGGACGAAGCAAATAAAACCATGAAAAGTCATATCGTCAAAAATACACAGATCAAAAACAAATTGACTTCCAGTATTTTAATCTCTCTCTCTTTCCCATTCTTGGCACCTTCAAGATTTGGAGGCTAGGGAATTCTGGGGAGTTGAAATCCACAAGTCTTAAAAGTTGCCAAGGTTGGACACCCCTTGCCTACAATGACATCATCCCTTCACATCCCATGGTTCGTTTAACAGCTGTGGCGATTCACTTAACAACGGTGGCAAAATGGTCATAACATCGGATGTGACGCCTTTAGATTTCCCCCTTGCTTAGCAACCGAAATTCTTCAACCACGGGTCGTGGTGAGTTCAGCGGTCATTTAAGCAGCCAATCCTAAATCAAGAACTATCCATACCTCTTTTATTCTCATCTGATTCTGAAGCTGTTTTTTTTTTATTTCTATTCTTTTTAATCGCCCGCTTCTTTGTTCTTCCAATCAATGCTTTGCTGGCCATAAAAAGAGAGATAAAGAAGCAGTTGAATTGATTTATGGATTAACTGCTCTGTACCTTCCTGAAATATGTCTTGGATTGAGAGACAAATCTTCATTGAAAAGAGGACCTGGCTCTATTCCTTATAGCACATTTCTCACCCTTGGCAAAACTTTTAAGATCCGTGGATTTCAACTCCCAGAATTCCCCAGCCAGGCTGGCTGGGGAATTCTGGGAGTTGAAGTCCATGGGTCTTAAAGTTGGCATGGGTGAGAAATACTGCCTGGTAGCACAAAACAGGGTGAAAACTCAATTCTATTCGGCAGTGGTGGGATTCAATTTTTTTTTACTACCGGTTCTGTGGACATGGTTTGGTGGGCGTAACATGACTTGGTGGGTATGACTTGGTGGGAGTGGCAGGGGAAGGATATACTGCAAAATCCCCCTTCCCTCCCCACCCCACTAACCTGCTTTCCAGCTCCGTTCTCCTGGGCAGGGCAACCAAAGAAGCACCAGTCGATCAGTTGTGGGCATGGCTTGATGGGCGTGGTGTTCTGTTGATGTGGCTTGGTGTCTTGGTGGATGTAGCAGGGGAAGGATACTGCAAAATCCCCCTTCCCACCCCACTAACCTGCTTTCCAGCTCCGTTCTCCTGTGCAGGGCAACCAAAGAAGACCCAGCTGATCAGCTGTGGACGTGGCTTGGTGGGTGTGGCATGGTTTGGTGGGCATGGCAGGGGAAGGATGTACTGCAAAATCTCCATTCGCTCCCCATCCCACTAACCTGCTTTCCAGCTCCGTTCCCCTGTGCAGGACAACCAAAGGAAACCCAGACGATCAGCTGGGACTCAATGGGAGGCAGAGAATAGAGGAGGTTGGCGGGGCCAGTCAGAGGCGGGATTGCCGGTTCTCCAAACTACTCAAAATTTCCACTACCGGTTCTGTAGAACCGGTGAGAACCGGCTGAATGCTGCCTCGGCTATTCGGCCATTTCACCTATTGTGAATCAAGCCTTCTTCGGCTCAGACCTGAGACTTGGGATGTCTCTGTAGAAATGCATAAGTGAGATACCATTTAAATGTAAAAGGACTTGGCAATTCCTTCCCCGCGCCTTTTACCACCCCAGTCAAATGGTTATCCACCCTCTTCTTGAAGAGCTCCGGTGATGGATTACTCACCACTCTTGACAGGCAAGCCATTGCACTGATGAATATTTCTCACGTTGTCGGGAAATTTCTCCTTCTTTCCAAGTTAGTCCTCTCTTTCATGATCTTTCATCTTTTACTTCTTGTCCTGCCGTCGTGGCCTTTCGAAAAATAGCTCTTGTTTTGTGTCAGCCTCTCCGATACTTGAAGATACTTTGAAGATAGTTATCATGTCTTCCTAATCCTTCTCTTCAATAGACTAGACCGGGGGGCGGGGAGTCTTCAAACTTGACCGCTTTAAGACTTGTGGACTTCCAACTCCAAATTCCTCCTCCTCCAGTCATGTTAGCTCAGGGATTCTGGGAGTTGAAGTCCACAAGTCTTGAACTTGGCCAAGTTTGACGACCCTTGGGCTAGACGTATCCAGTAGTGAGATTCAACTGGTGTAACAATGCCCATGGTGTGTTTGAAAACAGCTTTAAAACTTACCTTCTACTGCAACCCCGGTGAGTAAAACAGCTGAAACACAATAATCCACTCTACCGTGCCTATCAGCTGGGCTTCAAACAAAGGAAATATAGGACAGACTAGCTCAGGGGGAGGTGGGCGGGGCCAACTCATCGCCAAAACTACCGGTTCATCCAAACCAGCCCAAACCAGCTGAATCCCACTACTTGATGTATCTCTCTTCCTCGACTGTTCATCATACAATTTGGCCTCATATCTTCAATAAAAGCTTATCGGGCATTCTGCGATGACATGCCAGGAGCCCAGCTCCAAGAATCCCAAACTACTTCGCTCAAAAAGATGGGGAATCGTGGTCCAAGCCCACCTTAGAAGGAACAAAATGTTGTAAAGAATTTGCCAAAGGCTGGCTGTTTCCCCCCCCCACCCCTCACCCACCCCTGGCACAGTCGCTTCCCTCTGATGGATCACGTCCTTCCATTATGCAGAGGAGACATCTGAAAGAAAAGAACGGCCTGTTCTGTACATGTCAGCCCAGCCAAGGGAGGCAGGAAGTGTGTCTGTGTGTCCGAAGGAGAGAATGCAAGATGATTTTCTGAAGGAAACACAAGGCGGGATGCCAATGGTCTACGTTCTCCTTCTCTTGATTATGTTGAACAGGGTTGGGGAATTCTGGGAAATGCTTCTTTCAGAAGACCTAACCATATGGTGTGTAGAACTGAGAGAAGAAGCAAGAGGAAAGAAGGAGGGTCATTTCTCAACATCTGCTCAAACAGATACTTGTTGTCCTCTTTGCAGATCCAAATATCATGGCAATTTGGCCATGGGGTCTCCTTGCTTCTAATCCATTCCCCTCCAAGCCATCAATGGACACTTCCATCAGTTCTAAGATAGACTAAAGATCGAGAACCAGCCATCAATTCTAAGATAGACTGAAGATCGAGAAAGAGAAACCATGAGGAAGAAAACCAGCTTGGAAAAGATTGGAACTTCTCCATCTGTCAAGGAAAGGCCAGCTAAGAACCTTGAAGGTCATAACTCCGGAGAGCAACCTCCAAGTTCAAACAGAATCCAATTCAATCCCCTCCTTCCACAGTACTGGGCTACCGAATTCTTGATTTGAAGGGAAATTCTCATTTCACTTTATTTTTTTCCCCATTTGTGCGATGAGGATTGGAGGCACGGCAGCTGAGTTGAAGAACGCTTTCTCTGTGCTGAGCCAAGGAAGGACGTTCAACATCTCAGATTCAGAGAATTTTGACACCTTGGAAATCACATGGACCCAAAATAAAGGGAGTCCCATTTTGTTTTCCAGATCTTTCCCAGACTAGTTCTACTCGGAGGAGTAGAACTGCTGGCAAAATATTTTGCATCATCCTGTTTTTGCTAGCATTTTCACCTTTTATGGAAGCAGTGTTTCTCGACCTGAGTTACTTTAAGATGGGTGGACTTCAACTCCCAGAATTCCCCATGCTGGCTGAGGAATTCTGGGAGTTGAAGTTTACCCATCTTAAAGCTGCTGAAATTGAGAGACACGACTCTATAACATCATTAGATGCCAATTGTTAGGAGTCCGACAGTCGCCCTAATTAAATCATGAACCTTGAGCCAAGCTTCAAAGGATTTATTAGGAGCTAACATGTCAGCATGACCTGTATGAAGCCGATTCTGAGACATGTAATTCACTGTCACCCTTGACCTTGGTTTCCCCCCACTCCTTTTGGGTGTATCATAATTCATATCCTCCAATGAAACACGTTCATAGCCAAGAGTCATCAATCACATTCTCCAATTAGAGTTTTACACGGCAGAAATTCCGGTAGCTTAGTTATAATCTTTGCAAGATAAGAATGGAATGCACTTTCGGTTCCAAACTGCTACATTGCTCTTTCAAATTTCTTCCCCCACCCCTTCTGTTCATGGCAACTCTAAAACAGGCATAGAAATGTTTTATGAGTTGACACCAATAATAATAGGCTTAGAGTCAATAAACTCGCTTTGAATAACAGAAATGCTCCTTTTTCCAAATCCTTCAGGAACCAATTCATTTAAAATGACAATAATGGGAAGTTTATTGAATTCTTTGTTGCTGGTCATTTTGGAAATGTGATTAAACGTCGCTGTTACTTAGAGGCCAACAAAAAAATGAAAAATAACCTAAAAAGAGTGGAGGGGAGAAGGAAGGCCTTTGTCCATTCCGGCTGTAGATTTGTGAACGTAGAAATGATTTGCCAGAAGAGCTTAGAAGTGATGGGAAGATTAATAGTAATAGTAGTGCACACTTTGTAAATAGTTGGACAGTGTTGAGGGAATTATTTGTTTAGCAGAGTGATGGCTTTCAGGAAAAAAACTGTCCTTGTGTCTAGTTGTTCTGGTGTGCAGTGCTCTATAGCGTCATTTTGAGGGTAGGAGTTGAAACAGTTTATGTCCAGGATGTGAGGGGTCCGTAAATATTTTCACAGCCCTCTTTTTGACTTGTGCAGGATACAGGTCCTCAATGGAAGGCAGGCTGGTAGCCATTGTTTTTTCTGCAGTCCTAATTACCCTCTGAAGTCTGTGTCTCTCCTGTTGGGTTGCAGAACCAAACCAGACAGTTCTAGAGATCTAGAGGTGGCAGATGACGGACTCAATCATTCCTCTGCAGAACTGGATCAGCAGCTCCTTTTGCGCAGTTTGAGCTTTCTGAGTTGGCTCAGAAAGAACATTCTTTGCTGTGCTTTTTTGATGACGTTTTTGATGTTAGGGGTCCATTTTAGCTCTTGTGATATGATAGAACCTAGAAATTTGAAGATAGATAAGATGATAGGTAGGTGGGTAGGTAGGTAGATATATAGATAGATAGATATGATAGATAGATAGATGATAGAGATAGATAGATATGATATACTGTATATGTTAGATGATGATGATAGATAGATAGATAGATAGATAGATAGATAGATAGATAGATAGATAGATAGATAGATAGATAGATAGATAGATAGATAGATAGATAGACAGACAGACAGAGACAGACAGAAAGACAGACAGCTTATGCTGGCATTACATTTTTGGAATATTTTTCTGCCTTAAGTGATAGAAAACCTTGCCAATAATTCTTAGCAATCACATCATTGCAATTCAATAAAAATTTGTGGTCCATGCTTGGAGATCCGGTTCGTATTCTTGATTTCTTTTCTCTCTCTTTTTCCTGTCCTATTTAGCGGCTGGAAACTCACTGGGTTTTTTTTCCTTGATTAGAAAGCACAAAAAGACATGTTCTATTCCACTTTTCCTTCTGCCTGACACTATTATGTCTCGCTCACGTCCAAGATGTAATTTTAATTTAATTTAATTTTAATTTCTCACAATTCTGCAGAGGAATGTTACATCAGGCCATTGTGAGAAATTAAAATGGAAGCTCTCCACCGTGCTATTTAATCAGTCTCATTGCCACCAGGCTGACAGTAAAGATGCCACAGAAATTTGGAAAAGTCCATATATATATATGAATCTAGGTACCAACCCATTGCCAAGGTTGGACAAAATCAATTACCATCCTTTAATTATCCTTGCGTAAAAATTGGTCCAAATAAATTGTAATTTCCTGTTGTTGCAGAAAAGGAATTTCTGTCTTTCAGCATTCTGCAAAAGAGCTAAAGAAGCAAATAATTTTATGGACCAAAAGAACAAGCAAATTAGTCACATATAAGGGAAAAATATGGTTATTTGTAAAGGGTCTGTCTAGTGAAAAAATGTAAAGTATGTAAAAACACTGCGAAAGTTTTAAAAATGTTTAATCTGCCCAGCAAACCAAATGACTGCACTATTAATTCCCTATAGAGTAAAAGCAATAAATAGATTTTGCTCATCTATAGCTCTGATGCAAGCATCTTGGGGAAACTGTGACTGGAAGGAAGGAAGGAAGGAAGGAAGGAAGGAAGGAAGGAAGGAAGGAAGGAAGGAAGGTCACTAGCAATAGCACTTGGACTTCTATACCGCTTCACAGTGCTTTGCAGCCTTCACATATATAGAAGGTTAATACCTGTAGAAATAAACAACTTCTAGTAATAATAAAAAAAATTCAAGAGGTAAACATGGGTGCCAATCTGCTCACCTGTCACCTTTTGTGGATCCCAAAATTTCACATCATGTCTTGGCTTTTGGGGAAGATGTGACATTCAGCCTGCTAATTTTTGATTTGCGAGCCACCCAGAGATGTTTGCTGAGATGGGCAGCTAAAGCAATCCATCAAACAAACACACACACAAAAACAATCTCAGAAGGAACTCCAGAAACAAACACACACAAACAAACTCAGAAGAAACTCCAGAAACAAAACACACACAAACTCAGAAGAAACTCCAGAAACAAACACACACAAACTCAGAAGAAACTCCAGAAACAAACACACACAAACTCAGAAGAAACTCCAGAAACAAACACACACAAACTCAGAAGAAACTCCAGAAACACACAAACGAACTCAGAAGAAACTCCAGAAACAAACACACAAACTCAGAAGAAACTCCAGAAACAAACACACACAAACTCAAAAGAAACTCCAGAAACAAATACACACAAACTCAGAAGAAACTCCAGAAACACACACACAAACTCAGAAGAAACTCCAGAAACAAACACACACAAACAAACTCAGAAGAAACTCCCATTGCATTTAATGGTGCTTCCTGAGGCTTTTTGCCACATATTCCCTTCTCTTCATGAGCATCATTTCCTAAACCGGTTAGCTTATATTTTCATAGGGCACTACAAGTTTAAATATCCCATTAATCAGCCGATTAATCTACTGCAATAAAATAGTGCTTTTGTTGATTAATTGGCAGGGGAGTCTATTAATTGGTGAGACTGCGATGGAATGGGAGGTTTGTTTATTTCCTGGAACTCTTCCTACCTAGTGAGTTAATGCAATCGGGAATTACTCCGAAGAGTAACGGTAAAGGAATATAATTGCAAATGACCCTTTCCTTTTTAATAAGGACTGGCAATGCTGCTAATTATGTTCTTCTAGCCCATCTGAAGGTGGACCTCGAACCAATTATTTTCCACCAGAGTGATGAGTTGAGAAGATGGATTGCCCAGAGGAGAGTTTCTCAATCTTAGCCATTTTAAGACAAGAGGACTTCAACTCCCAGAAGTCCCCAGGCAGCCGTGCTGGATGTCGGGCATGAAGAATCAGAACCATCCATTAAGTTGCAATTTGGAAGATTTATTGCTTGTACATAAGAATCTGGTCAACTGAAGTGCAAGATTAAAGTGGCGCCAGAGAAGGGTCAAAGATTCCAAAAGGGGTTGGACTTAGAACCGTTTATGAGAACATAAGGACTCTAGGCTGATGACTTGCTTAACTCCTCCCTTCTGCTGGCTGCTGGCTGAAATTCTGGGAGTTGAAGTCGTTCAGACTGAGAAAAACTGGTCCTGAGGATGCAGTTGAAAAAGTCACGAGGATGAAGCTTCAAGGGGACCATTGTGGCTGTCATTATGACATTCTGGTCACCCCTTGTGGTCACCCCAAATTATTGATTCTTATCCACAGCATGAAAAGGGTTGCTGGCTTGCTAACCTATTACACAGTGATAGCAACAGCACTTAGACTTATATACCGCTTCACAGTGCTTTAAATGGTTTACAGAGTCAGCCTTTCGCCCCCATCAATCTGGGTCCCCTCCTTTTACTGACCTCGGAAGGAGGGATGGCTGAGTCAACCTTGAGCCAGTCAGGATCGAACTGTTGGCAGTCCGCAGAATTAGCCTGCAATACCGTGTTCTAACCACTGTGCCACCATAGCTCTTAATAGCAATAGCACTTAGACTTATACACCACTTCACAATGCTTTCCAGCCCTCTCTAAGTGGTACACAGAGTCAGCCTCTGACCCCCAACAATTTGGGTGTCCTCATTTTAACAAGCTTGGAAGGCTTGAGGCAACCTTGAGCCAGTCAGGATCGAAGTCTTGGCAGTGGGCAGAGTTTGCCTGCAATGCTGCATTCTAACCTCTGCGCCATCATGGCTCTTGATGGTGATGGTGAACCTCATATATGCGTGACAAAGCTGACATGCTATACCGTTTGGGGTGAGACGCCAATGTTTATTCTGGCATTCACCAGCACCTAGGAACTATTCTTGAAAACAGAGACCATTTCTGCACGATTTCCTTAAATTCTGGAGGTCTGTGCTGAACTGCAAACTGCAACCTTTCCTTTTATGCCATTTTATTTGCGGGGTGGAGGGGGAATCAGAGAATAAAGCCAACGGAGAGGCCTGGTCCCTGATGAGAACAAAACAGTGACTCACCTACCTGCTCTTTCAGCAGTCTTAAGCTCTTTTCTATTAGCTATTTTGCAGCCCGGGAGAAAAATTGATATAAAAGCTCTGACAGGTGAGCTATTGTTAAGTACAGTTTTAAAAGGAGAATAAATTGGGGCACAGTGGCGGTTTAAGTCCCCGACTGCAGAGATGTCGGACCGATAGTGCAGCTTCCACCACGTTTGCAACTTCAAAGGGCCCCGGTTGTTTTTCACCTCGCAAAGATCTGTGTAAAAGATTTTTCTCTGCCTCTTTTTGAAGTACGGCGTCCACGTGATGATAATAATACGGTCGGTTGCACAGACTGTTTAGGCTGGATTTGGCATTTTTGTCCACCGGATGAGTCTTTCCCAAGAGAGGCAGGTGGGGTTGTTGGTTGGTGTTGAAAGATCTCATCGCAGGATGTAAGTCGTCCCAGGTAGAGCTGCCTGTTGCAATTGACCAATGGGGATTTTGTCAATGCCGATGGTGCTCAAATGGTGCTTCAGATGTTTTGGGCTTTCATCCAAGGGACCTATCCCTATTGATGCTACCCATGCTTTCTTTTGCCACAGTCGTTCTATTTCTATTTGTAGGACTTTGCATTTTGTTATCTTCCCCAATTCTTTTGCTTCTCCTGGCACAGCCACATCCACTATCCAGACTTTTTGGGGGGCTCTTGCTTATCGACAATTGTTAAGTTGGGGTGTTATGTGGCAGGTGACTATCTGTTTGAATTCTAAAGCCCCCGAGCAATTTAATTTCTTCATTTTCTTTTTAAAGAAAACTTTATTGAATTTTATTACAAAAAAAACATTAAAAAGTATATAATTCAATAACAGCTGTTTGTGGTGCATTATCATATAGCAATCATTTGTGCGATAGTGATAGTTCATACATAATTATATTCTTATTCTATCTATGTTCTATATTTAATAATCATCTATCCTTGGTCTGTCTCCGATCTATCCAATTGTACCATTGTTCCCATACCTTATAAAATATTGAAGATTCCTTATCTTTTAAACTCAACGTTAATTTATCCATTTCAGCACAATTCATAACTTTTTGTATAACCAGTTCTTCTACAGGTATGAATGACTGTTTCCAACACTGAGCAAAAGCAATCCTGGCCGCAGTCAATATATGTAGTAATAAGTATTTTGTAGTCTTTACATTTTTTTTTGAAGATCCCCAATAGGAAGAGCTCTGGTTCTAAATCTAATTGTTCATTGGTAATTTCCTGTAGCCATTTTTGGATTTTAAGCCAATATTTTCAAGCCTCTGGGCAAGACCACCACATATGATAATATGTTCCCTCTTTTTTTCTACATTTCCAACATGTGGGATTTTAACTTCTTCATTTTCTAATGGCCAATTTATTTAATGCTTTTAATGTATTTTAAATTATTGTATATGTATTTATATGTTTTTTATTTGGCTGTACACTGCCCCGAGTCCCTAGGGAGAGGGGGCGGTATACAAATTTGAATAATAAATAAATAAATATGACTTTCTATCCATTTTTTTGGCCCACCAATTCTTGCAGGCAAATTATATTTCTTGCAGATCTTTCAATATATTATTATTGCTACTTTGTCATGCCACTGCTTGTTGTTAGTCTGTGATGTTGATGAAAGATTTAATCTTCAATTCAATTCATAGTCTGGGACATGTAAAAACATAAACAGCTCATGTGCCAACCAAAGACTTAAGAGTTGTTAAGGTAAATGTCTAAGCATATAGAGTTGGGTTGGGTTGGGTTGGATTTTTTTTGCAAAATCAGCATATTGAGGCCTGATCAGTTCAAAATCTCCATGTATTTAGGCAGTCCTTTGGGTATTGTTCCAAGGGCTCCTCATTACTATTGATACTATTGTTGGTAGCATTCATCCTCTTTTAACGACCTCATAATCCCTTCTGGGGTGGAGTCTGGGCAGCTGAATGGAGCCAGCAGAATGTTTACTGGCCAGATGCCTTTCCTGTTGCCAGTACGGAGTTTTGTTCAGCAGATATATTCTCATTGTGCCCAGAGAGAGAAATATCTGCCTCTACCTAGGATTGAACTCACAGCCTTCTGATTATGAGGTGAGAGTTCCACCTCTAGGCCATTGTACCACTCCTATTATCTTTGTATTTTTATATTATTGGTACTATTATAGGTATTATTGGTATATGATAATAGGAGTGGTACATTATCATACACAAAAATGACAGTTTATACAGCAAACGAGATAACCATTCTGGGTTTCGTATCACAAATCACTAGTCGAACCCTTCCCAAGCATTTAGGACTGCGTGATGTATCGGCGGATTATGCGAGCAGATCCCAGTAAGGTGGCCTTCTGCAGCTGACCCACGGAGATCTTGTCAGCACCAATTGTTTTTAAGTGCTTGCCTAGGTCTTTGGGGACAGCACCCAGTGTGCCCAGTACCACCGGATCCACCTGCACTGGTTTGTGCCAGAATCTCTGCAGTTCAATTCTCAAGCCCTGATATCTGGTGACTTTTTCAAGTTGTTTCTCATCGATTCTGCTGTCACCAGGTATGGCAATGTCGACGATCCACACTTTTTTCTCCTCCACAATTGTGATATCCGGAGTGTTGTGTTCCAAAACTTTGTCAGTCTGTATTCGGAAGTCCCACAGTAGTTTTGCATGCTCATTTCCGACCACTTTTTCAGGCTTATGATCCCACCAGTTCTTTGCTACAGGCAGGTGGTAGTTGTGACACAAGTTCCAGTGGACCATCTGAGCGACTGGTTGTGATGTTGTTTGCAGTCAATCTGAGCGATTGTCTTGCAACAGCTCGGTATGTGATCGATGGTTTCATCCGCTTCTTTGCAGAGTCTGCATTTGGGGTGATCAGCAGATTTTTCTCTTCTGGCTTTCATTGCATTCGTTCTGATGGCTTGTTATTGCTGTTGTTATTATTGTTGTTATTGTTATTATTATTATTATTACCACTATTATTATTAGCATTAGCATTATTATTATTGCCAAGCTTCACATTGGAGGCTTTTAAGAAGCACAAGGATAACCATTATCCGGAAAGGTATTGGGTCTCCTACTTAAGCAGGGGGGTGGACTAGACGTCCTCCAAGTTCCCTTCAGAGCCTGTCATTTCGTTATTCAATGGGGACCAGAACAACGGAGTTGGATGCTGAAAAAAACCCAGTTTAAAACAATCCTCGACTAACTTATCTGAAATTTCATTAACCGCCACAGGTTCCCAAACTGCTCATTTGTCCTCTCTTGACCGGTTTACGGGAGATTCGATGATTTAATGCCAGGGTTTCGTCCAGCCCCTCCCTCTTCCCCTATACCCTTCCAGGAGTGTCGCACCCCAATTTTTGCATTCATTAATCCTTCGGTTGAAAAGTGACAAATGGCGGGGTGGCCTTTCCCTGCCCTCTGCCCCCACCCCTTCTGAGAGCCGCTCGCAAGATTTATGGGTCAGCCATAAAAATGAATTTATCTTTCGTGAAATATAGGGGGGGGTAGGAAGCAAAAAAAACCCATAGCTCCATACAAATGGAGCCGTATTGCATGTGCAAAAAAAAAAAAAGGATTATAAGGAGGGCGAAAGCAGGAAATGTGTCATCTTTTCAAAACCTGCCATTTATAACTGTAAATTAAGACATTCTTCGTTCTCTGTGCAAAAGCTCACATCCAGGTCAGGCGTGCCATAGGTTGGCTGGAATGCTGATTTGGAAGAAGAAGAAGAAGAAGAAGAAGAAGAAGAAGAAGAAGAAGAAGAAGAAGAAGAAGAAGAAGAAGAAGAAGAAGAAGAAGAAGAAGAAGAAGAAGAAGAAGAAGAAGAAGAAGAAGAAGAAGAAGAAGAAGAAGAAGAAGAAGAAGAAGAAGAAGAAGAAGAAGAAGAAGAAGAAGAAGAAGAAGAAGAAGAAGAAGAAGAAGAAGAAGAAGAAGAAGAAGAAGAAGAAGAAGAATTATTATTATTATTATTATTATTATTGACGTATCTATCTTCACCCAAAAAACGTAGCCCTTGACTTGGTGTGCCTGCATTGGCTGTGGAGGAAACTGAGGAAGGTCAAAGTCCGGCTGGGCAGAGCAGGGAAGAGGTAGAACAAGGGAGAGGTGCATTCAGAGGAAGACCCAGGCCCACCCCCCTCTTCATCCTAGGGCATGCAGAGGGGAACGGAAAAGGGAGCAACATGGGTTGCATGGCTTACAGGGGAGGAAAGGGCCCTGATTCCCTTCATTAGCCACACCTGGGAATGAGAGTTTAAAAAAGAGATGCATGCTGAGAGCGGTGTTTGCTGTGAACAAACATGAGTTTATCTTGTGTTGATTTTGATTATCTGCGTTCCTGTCATCCTCCCAACCGGGTTGATTTACTGCTGTTCCTTCATGTCTGGAATTCCTTCTTCTGACCTGCTGAACTAATGACCTCTTTTTGCCTTGATTGGACTTATAGTTACAGTTTGTGTGCACCTTGTTTTGGACTTGATTCTCTGCAGCCAAAGGCTGTTCCTGGGAGATATTTTTATCCAGCCCAGAAGGTAACCAGGACATTGGGGGCAAAGTTGGGGCTAATAAAGGGACTCCTACTGATTATCTGACTGTGTTGCCTTTGTGCCACGCCCCTTTGGGTCATCACAGTGACCTGAAAAATGGGAATTAGCACCGTTTTCCCACACTTACGACCGTTGCAGGGTCCTCCAGGGTTACAGGACCCAAATTCATAGGCTTGGCAACCGACTCACAGTTATGACGGTTGCCATGTCCCAGGTATCGTGTGATCCCAGGTATCGTGTGATCCACCTTCTGATTAAGCAAAGTCAAACGGGGAAGCTGGATTCCCTTCAACAAACATGGCAAGAACGGTTGTTAAAAATGGGCCAACCTTCACTTAGCAGCCGTCTCACTTAGCCACATAAATCTGCTCGGTTGTGGTCATAAGTCGAGCCCTACCTGTGTTTATCAAGCTTGCAGCTTCCCTGGGGTTCACGGCATGGGATCGTAACAAAAATTCACTTAACGGATGACTCACCTAGGAGCAGAAATTCAGGACTGAATTGTGGTTGTAATTTCTGTGATTTATCTCAGTGGTTGCTAGGAGCCTGAATAACTTAATCAATCAGTCAATCAATCAATCCTGGTGATTGCCTATTGGTGCTATCTTCGCTTTCTTTTTCCTATTTGCAGGACTCTCGATTTATTTATCCTCTCCAATTATTTCTCTTCCATCTTTAGATACTGCCATGTCCATTATCCGACTTTTGGTGTTAAAATACCCTTCTGTTTTCCATCTTCTGCAACTTTTATCCCTTGCTGTCTCGTCCAGCTGGGGAAGAAGAGAAATAGCTGCCCATTTGGTGATCCAAACAGGAAAAGCAGAGATTGGCAGCCACACCCTCCCTGTTCCATCTCAGTGTGGCAAAAGCTCTGGAACAAATACGCCATAGATCAAAGTAACTCTGCTTGCCAAGCCAGGAAGCTGCATAGGACAAGCTGTGCATAGAAATGTCCTTTTTCTTCATCGTTCTTACAACACAATGGGCTTAGGGAGGTCAAAGAAGGCCGAGTGATTTTTCCCAAAGTCTCTAGATTTGTTTTGGTTGCTGACCACAGAGCCTAGAACACAGAATAACAGAGGTGGTGGTGGGGGGGGGGCCCTTAGAGGTCCTCTAGTCCAACCCACTGCTTAAGCGGGAGAGCCTGTTTTTATCTTGATTGTGTTTTTACCGATTTCATTGTAATTTCTGCGATCTGGTTGCTAGGAGTCAAAAATAACTTGATGGCCTATAATCAATCGATCAGTCAATCAATTCTGGGGATTTGCCCAAAGTCTCCCAGTTGGCTTTCATGCTTAAGGTGGGACTAGAATTTACAGTCTCCTGGTGATTGACCCAAAGTCACCCAGTTGGCTTTCATGCCTAAGGCGGGACTAGAACTCACAGTCTCCTGGTGATTGGCCCACAGTCACCCAGCCAGCTTTCATGCCTAATGCATGACTAGAACTCTCTGTCTCCTGGTGATTGGCCCAAAGTCACCCAGCTGGCTTTCGTGCCTAAGGCGGGACTAGAACTCACAGTCTCCTGGTGACTGGCCCAGTCACCCAGCTGCCTTTTATGCCTAAGGCGGGACTAGAACTCACAGTCTCCTGGTGACTGGCCCAAAGTCACCCAGTTGGCTTTCTTGTCTAAGGCAGGACTAGAACTCACAGCCTCCTGTTTTCTAGCCTGGTGCCTTCACCACTAGACCAAGCTGGCTCTCCACCCACACACACCTTAAAAAACATGCTTGAAGCACTCTTATGCCATTGCAACCATTATCAGTTCTCAACTTGCCAAAGGACTAATGGGGGAAGGAAGGGTGAAGTGGAATGCAAGCTTCAGACTTCAAGAAAGAGAACCGTGAGAACCAAGGAGACATCTGCAGGTGTCAGCCAAAGCAGAGACTCTTTCTCAAAACAGTACAATGACGCTCAATGGGATAATGTGAGCTGCACTAATGGGGGGAGAGGGAGATTTCTATATTGTAGCTATGAGGGTTTGCACGGGAATTAGGTAGAGCCGGATTTGACCTCAATAGTGCCAAAATGATGTACTCAATAAAGTGTTGCATTGAGACATTCGTGCTTGCTTTAGTTGGGTGTTGTGGCCCGCAGACTCTGACGGTGAGGAGTTTGGGGAGGAAAATGAGCCAGTCCTGGAGTTTGGTGAAGGCTCAGACAAGCATCGGAGGCAGAGATGAGGCCAGGGCCATCTGACAGTTATCAGCTGCAATCGGAGTCGGAGATCAGTGGGGAAGAAGAACAGCTGGAGCCTGTTCCCAGTGTGCACATGCACAGAGCTGCCAGAAGGGAATAGCTGAGGAAGAAGAGGCAGAGATGGGGCCAGTGCCGTCTGACAGTTATCAGCTACCTTTGGAGTCGGAGATCAGTGGGGAAGAGGAACAGCTGGAGCCTGTTCCCAGTGTGCGCATGCACAGAGCTGCCAGATGAAGGGAACAGCTGAGGAACACGGATCGACTCGGGAGTAAAGGCTCAGGTGATCAGTGAATTCCCTCCCATAGGGAATAAAGAGGAGCGAAAGGGGAGTGGTGTTTGCAGGAGACAATTAGTTCAATCTATTAGGGTGAAGATCTGTTCCTGACTCCTTGCCAAATAATTGCTGCTACAGCATGGCGTTTGGAAGATATCAGCCTGGCAACTCTCCCAGCCTGATAAAGGTCTGTAGTTGTGAAATCTCATAAAAGACTGTTTGCTGGGACTTTGCTGGAGAGGAATTCCCGTTATAGCTTAAATAAAAGGGGTTTTATCGGGACAAGGAGTCAGCTTCATGATCTTGGGAAGCCTAGGCCAAAACTTTGGGTTCATCAGTCGGGACATTGATCCACAACTTGAAGCTGGAGAGTTGGAACAGCCCAAGCTATTTTGCTTAAAAACAAAAGATGTCTTAAAATGAAGGGCGTCTCCCCCTCATTCTATTTTTTTTTAACGGAGGAAAATGAATTTTTCTGTTGAATTTCCCTCCAGCAACCATTCAACACTTCCCTTGTCTTTGACAATAGTCCAGCTGCACATGTTGTGTACTTTTCTACTTACAACCCCTCTCACCCTTGGCAGCTGCTGCTAAGATTTTGTTTAATGGTAGAACTGGCGTCCCTAGGAACCCACAGCCAGTGCAGGCCATAGGCAGAAGGAGAAAAGAGCAAGACTATGAAATAAAATGCGTTTCAACCCCGGGGGAAAAATAACGAAAGGAAAGAAAGCCGTTGGGAGAATTAACGGAGGTTTTGCATTACTGTCAGAGGGGAAGGCATATCTAAGAGAAATAGTGCGCTCGTTAATAAGCCGGGGTGAGGAAGATTAAATTAATGATAACTCCAAAATGCCCTTGCATTAGAAAGACTTTTGAAAAACCTTAAGGAGAACGGAGATGCCTTTTTAAAAAAAGAAGAAACATGGAGTAACAGGAAAAAAAAACAGAAATAAAAACAAATTTGCAGCTTTAGCCTAAATAGGCATTCATAAAATCTGGGAAGGGGTTGAGGTCCTGTTGGGGGGGAGGGAGGTGGGGAGTCTGCGGTGGAAAGAGAAAATTAAACGATTTTACCAGAAAAGGCAATTTAAAAATTAAAAAAGAAAGAAAGAATTAAAGCTTAAAAAAGAAAAAAAAAAACCACAGGGAAAAAGTGACTCTCGGTAGAAGGGGGAATGACTAAAAGATACAGCGGAGTCATTTAAAAGCTATCCAGGTCTTTGGGTTTTATGATAAATCTAATTAAGAAATCTATTAAGATAATGGAACAGAAGATCATAATAGGAGGCTCTAGGAAGGAGTCGTGCACTTTGCATGATTAGAGGGCCTCCGGCTCAGTTAATAACAGAATTTGTCTTTTCGGTCACAAACTGGATTCTGGAAAAAGGATTCCCAACACTTGGACTTGGGAAATTGCAGAACGGCGGGGTTTCCTTTCCCATCCGCCCCGTTTTAATTATTGCTCATTTATTTAAATGTAACCGTCTTGCTTAGCAACGGAAATTTTGGTCCTAATTGGGTTTGTAAGTTGAGGACTACCTGCGTTGAAGATTTCACCAAAGATCACAACCTTCCTTTCCCAGTAATACAATTCAATTCAATTCAATACATGATACAATATATAATAAAATATACCCCAATGCAATACAATACAAACATAATACAATATGCATTGCAATGCAGTACAATGCAATACAAAATACAATATACAATACAATACACAATACAATACAATGCAATACAATATACAATGAAATATAATGCAATACACAATACAATACACACAATACACAATACAATATATAATAAAATATACCCCAATACAGTACAATACAATCATAGTACAATATGCAATGCAATGCAGTACAATACAATACACAATACAATATACACAATACACAATAATACACAATACAATATATAATACAATATACCACAATACAATACAATCATAATACAATATGCATTGCAATGCAGTACAATGCAATACAAAATACAATATATAATACAATACACAATACAATATACAATGCAATACAATGCAATATAATGCAATACAATATACAATATACACAATACAATACAATACACAAAATACACAATACAATATATAATACAATATACCACAATACAATACAATCATAATACAATATGCAATGCAATGCTGTACAATTCAATACAAAATACAATATATAATACAATACACAATACAATATACAATGCAATGCAATACAATATACAATGCAATATAATGCAATACACAATACAATATACACAATACACAGTACAATATACACAATACAATATATAATACAATACAATACACCACAATACAATGCAAAAACAATATACAGTGCAATGCAATGCAATATAATGTTTTGACGATCACTGCCTTCCAAATAAACAAATAGGCGGTGGTAGAATACCTATTGACAAAGAGTTTAAGCTTACAAATATAAGGGATTCTATTTTTCATCTCCAATTTTAAAATAAGCAACAAATGAACATTCAGCTAAGTGATTTCTCTTAATGGGGCAAAGAAGTCTTCTGCGCACAGATAGATTTTGCTGCATTGGCAAAAATGTGTCTTCCTTTTGTTTAGCCAAAGCCCTTTTATCTCATATCTCCGCTAAACACACACACAGCCATTCAAACACAGTTGATGAGGATGAAAAGAGAAAAGTTGGCTCTGAAAGTCTAAAAGAAATGACACCGAGGGACAAAGGAGAGGAGGAAGAAGAAGAAAGAGGGAGGAGGAGGAGGAGGAAGAAGACGAGGAGAGTTATTCAGAGAGGACATTGATAGGAGGTTAAAAAATGAAAAGAGAAATATTGGAAGAAAACAAAGCCAAGAGAATTCGACAACGGGTATCCATGGTTTTAACTAGCAACCTTTTTCACTTTTTCCCCTACTGGGTCTCTAGGCTGAATTCATAAACCAATGGTAACTCATGGGCAACTGACTCAATGTCCTAAGTTAAACCAGTTGGTCTTCAGCCTGGCGGCTCTTGGTTCTTCCATTCCTGTTGAACTTTTAGTCCATCCAGGTTCAGAAATATGGCCCATGTGTTCCCTGGTCTCTTCTCTATGAATAGCGAGTAACTATTTCAGGACAAAGAAAGTCCTTCCTTCTTCCTTTCCTTTCCTTTTTTCCCTTCCCTTCCCTTCTTCCTTCCCTTCCCTTCTTTTTTCCTACCCTTCCTTTTTTCTTTCTTTTTCTTTCTTCCCTTCCCTTTCTTCCTTTCCTTTCCCTTCTCCCCTTCCCTTCACTTCTTTCTTTTCTTCCCTTCTCTTCTTCCCTTCCTTCCCTTCCCTTCTTTTTTCCTTTCCTTTCCTTCCTTCCCTTCCTTTCTTCCTTTTCTTTCCTTTCTTTCTTCCTTCCCTTTCCTTCCCTTCCCTTTTCTTCCCTTCTCTTCCCTTCTTTTTTCCTTTCCTTTCCTTCCTTCCCTTCTTCCTTTCCTTTCTTTTCTTCCTTTCCCTTCCCTTCCCTTCTTCCTTCCCTTCTTCTTTCTTTTCCTTTCTTCCCTTCCCTTTCTTCCTTTCTTTTCCCTTCTCCCCTTCCCTTGACTTCTTTCTTTTCTTCCCTTCCCTTCTTCCCTTCCTTTCCTTTCCTTCCCTTCTTTTTCCCTTTCCTTTCCTTCCTTCCTTCCCTTCCTTTCTTCCTTCCCTTCTTCCTTTCCTTTCCTTTCTTTCTTCCTTCCCTTTCCTTTCCTTTCCTTCCCTTTTCTTCCCTTCTCTTCCCTTCTTTTTTTCCTTTCCTTTCCTTCCTTCTTTCCTTCCCTTCTTCCTTTCCTTTCCTTTCTTCCTTTCTTTCCCTTCCCTTCCCTTCTTCTTTCCCTTCCTTCCCTTCCTCCAAGGAGGGAAAAACACCCAGGAGAGGCATTTTTAAACTGCTCTTGAATTATTTGTTGAGCTTGAAATTTGCAGGAACTCCAAATACTTTGGTGTGGGAAAGCTTCCACACACACACAAACACACAATCAGAAGTGCAGCCAGTGAGCCTGACGGAGAAGACCAGAGGGCCTTTATCATGGCCTTTGAAGGAAAGCTAATTAGGTGGAAGACCTTCTCTTGTTTCTCATATGGCTCGTTTTTATACAAACTGCTGACCAGGTTCTCTGTGTGAATGACCCTAGTTGATGCCTTTGTCCAAAATGCTAAGCTTGGTGAATGCTAAGCCACCCAGGCCCACCTTAGCGAATTAGCAAAATTTAATTGGGAGAGGAGTTTATGGTTTCCATGTCAGATCCCAACCCAGAACATGGATCAATCCGGTAACCAGGTTAAATGCATTCTGGGAATATAGCCAGTGAAACTGCAGGCACCCCATTCTACGACTCAACTAGGTAACATCATGAGTGCTAGGAGCAACCCCATTCCCTTCAGACGCTGATGATGTTAGCTAGATGGGTCAAGAAACGTCTGCAAGAAAATAACCAAGTTCAGAGAGCACCAAGGACCCCAAAGTCATTGTACTCCTCTCCCACCTCCTCCTCCTCTTCCTCCTCTTTGAAAACCCCATTCCCTTTAAGCACTGATGATGTTACCTAGTTGGGTAATGAAATGCCTGTGAGAAAACTTCCAAGTTCAGAAGGCCTCAAGGACCACACCGTTTTCCTCCTCCTCTTCCTCCTCCTCCTCCTCTCCATGAACCCAACTTCCTTCTAGCATCAATGATGCTACCCAGTTAGGTATTGAAATGTCTGCAAGAAAACCGCCAAGCTCAGAGATCACCACGGACACGCACAATCCACCCCTGAGCTACAAAATATTCTCTTCTATCCATAATTGGCTTCGTATTCTCTTGCCGGAGACCGAGATCTGTCAAATCTTCTCTTAACCCTGATCAGGATGGTAGGGCAGCGGCGGTGGAAACATTTCCATAATTCATCCCGGGTTTCTTGCAACTTCCCCACACAAAGTTGGCCCCATGAATATTTAAGATCGCCCTCCCTGGGGGAGATCAAAGGAGCGATATGATTCAGCTGCAGACTGGAAGAGAAAAGGATGGGAGAGGCAGGAAAATTACAAAGAGGGAGAACTGTCAGTGGGCAGAGAAAAATGGTCTCGAAGCACACTTACCAAATTGACAACAACTGGTGGTTTTTTTGCAATTGGTAAATAGAGTCTCCTCAAGCAGGAGTATTCTACCTTTATAACGCCCAGTACTACACCTAGGCAAAAATGATAGAACGCTATCGGTCCTGTGCGTAGGATACTGTCTGTCTCCAGGTATTGATTGTTCGAGCTGTATAATTGTTGTAAGCTGCGGCCTCTTAAAACAATTATAACCCTGAATAGAAAAAGGACTTTTTTATTAACAGCCGCGGCTGCCGTTTTAAGATCGAGCAGCTCGTTGTCTCTATGGATATAAATTTCAGCATCTTCTTTTTATATATATATATATAAATTTTATTTATTTTCAAAATACATGTGAAAATTACATTTTAACTGTTCTGTGTCAAGCGTTACTTCTATTTAAAATTCTTTTTCATATCAAACCTTATTTCACTTATCTAACCATATGTATAACATTTCCCAAACCTCATAAAACTCTTTACCTTTAAGTTTCCTTGTTAGCCTATCCATCTCAGCACAATCAAGTATTTTGTTTATTACCATATTTTCAGAAGGTACATCATCTAATTTCCAGCTTTGGGCATAAGCAATTCTTGCCACTGTTAATATGTGTTGAATAGAATATAGAATACAATAGAATAGAATTCTTTATTGGTCAAGTGTGATTGGACACACAAGGAATTTGTCTTGGTGTAAATACTCTCAGTATACATAAAGAAAAGATACATTCATTAAGAATCAAGAATCATAACATACAACACTTAATGATAGTCATAGGGTACAATCAACAATCAAATCATACTAGGAAACAGTATAAATCGTAAGGATAGAAAGGACAAGTTACAGTCCTACAATCACAAATGGGAGGGGATGGGTGATAAGGAGTGATGAGAAGATTAGCAGTAATAGTAGTGCAGATTTTGTAATAGTTGGACACTGTTGAGGGAATTATTTGTTTAGCAGAGTGATGGCTTTTGGGAAAAAACTGTTCTTGTGTCTAGTTGTTCCGATATGCAATGCTCTATAGCATCGTTTTGAAGGAAGGAGTTGAAACAGTTTGTGTTCAGGATGTGAAGAGTCTGTAAATATTTTCACAGCCCTCTTTTTGACTCGTGCAGTATGCAAGTCCTTGATTGAAGGCAGGTGGGTAATTGTTTTTTCTGCAGAACGATGTATTGCATATGTTTCTTCAGGTTTCCTCTGATCATCCCCAATAAGAAAGTTTCTGGCTTAAATTCGATATCGCACCCTGTAATTTCTCTTATCCATTTCTTCAATTTTTCCCAGTATTTTTTAACTTTGGGGCATTGCCACCACACATGATAGTATGTTCCATCTGTGAGCTTACATTTCCAGCAATGCTGGTTCATATTCAGGTATATTTTGGCCAATTTTCCCTGTGTCAAATGCCATCTATAGAAAAATTTCAGCATCTTCAAGGAGAGGAAAAGAGCACACAACAAGTCCTAAGTATTCTCTTATTAATGCGCTATTCATACTTAATGTTTAAATACCGGATTGGGAGAAAATACAGCAATAAGAATGGAAGTGTTTGGCTGGTTGGTCGATCGATTGATAACCCAAACCCAGGGGGATGCAGTTAGCCTTAAAAGAAAGTTCTTCAAGCTAGCAATGGTCTACCTTCAAGACCAGTGTTAATACAGTAACTGGTTTGTTACTGGAAGACCATTGAGGTGTTACTTACTGATTGATAGTTGGTCTGGTGTTAATCCCTGTTTATCTGGGTGTTGTTTGCTGGCCAGGAGATGTTTTGATCGTTTTCCTTTTCAGGTTTTCATTGACGCAGTTCATTGTTGTGTTTGGAATGGTGTATAAATGTTGTTTATCTCTATGTGCCTGTTGACGGCTGATTCGTCTGAATGCCAAGCTTCCAGGAATTCCTTAGCAACTTAACTAGGACTTAACTAGATCTAGGATGCTCCCAGTTTCTCAGCTGAAACTGGGTTTAGGTCTCTCCATGGAACTACCCAGAAGAAAACAAAACTCCCACCCGCACTGACAGGACAAACTGCTGGTACATAAAAAGAGAGCAAACCCCACTCCCTTCTAGCACTGATGATGTTACCTAGTTGGGTAATGAAATGTCTGCAAGAAAACCACCAAGCTCAGAGAGCACCAAGGACCTCACAGTCTTCCTCTTCCTCCTCCTCCTCCCTGCAAACTCCACTTCCTTACCAGCATAGGTGATGTTAACCCAGTTTGGCAATGAAACATCTGCATGAACATCTGTTTTCAAAGGGAAAAAAACCCAAGGAAGTCCAGTTGTTTTCGGAAAAAGCACCTTAGGGAACAGCCATGACCTGAATGATTGGGAATCTCCATCGGCATTTATTCTGGAATCCCTTGTCTTCTCTGAAATTTCAGAGCAAAAAACACAGCCTTCAGCCTATCGACTCTAGAAGCCTTGCAAAGCTGACATTGGACTGCCAGGAAGGAGAGACCAAGTTTGCTGGTGCAAAAATCACACAAACGGCTCTCTGCACACATTATAATTCAGAACTTTTGCAAAATCAGCATCCAGGTTTGCCTGCCAGCGCTGGGGATGACCTTTATTTTTAATTAAATTCCGCTGATTGTTCTGATTGCTGACTTAATAGCCCAGGTTCACATTTCCAGCAAGACAATAAAGGTAGGGGAAACCTGGAGGAGGCGTTCCCTCCACCCCCCCAAGAACAAACAAATTCTTTTCTCAAAGGCGGGTCCTGTCTGATTTAAAACTAACCAGATCCTTTTAGATCTTTCTCTCTATCTATCGCTAAAGGACTCTGCCGGGCATTTCAAGCTAGAGCAGTGGAACAGATCCAGTTTTTTGGTTTGCCCCTTGCTGAAGTGTTGTTTTCTTTCCAGCCCTTGCAAGACTTGCAGGAACGAAAAGAAAGAATTATTGACTGACTGAGGGAGAGAGGAGAAAGCACCGTTAAACTCAGCCAAAATCGCTCACTTTGGAAAGACTGTTCATCCAAAAAATATATATATAACGCGCGTGAAGGATTTTCCCCGCATGGGGAACGATGATTATTTCGTGCAGCTTAAACTGCAGCTCTCTGCACCAGCCCAAGGTCAGGTAAAGTTGTTTCCACCTGTTTTTCCTTTTTCCCTTGCCCCTTCTTTCCCTCAATTTCCTGGGCAAGACCTTTTCTATCCCAGGCAGTCCTCGACTTACAACAGTCTGTTTAGTGACTGTACGTCATACATTGTAGGATGAACAACTGAGAGGGCGAGATGTTGTGGCTTGTCGGCTGCCGGCTTCTTCAGAGGAGGAGGAGGCATGGGAGTCAGAATCAGCATCAGAGCAAGGGGGAAGAAGAGCGGGGGTGGGATTCAATTTTTTTAACAATGGTTCTGTGGGCGTGGCTTAGTTGGTGGGCGTGGCTTGGTGGTCATGTGATTGGGTGGGCATGGCTTGGTGGTCATATTATTGCCTGGGCGTGGCCAACTCAATATCACTCACATCGAGGCACGCATCTCCTCGCCTGGCCTCTCGTGACTGTGGGGATGCTGCAACAGTCGTTAAGTGTGAAAAAGGGTCATAAGTCACTTTTTTCAGTGCCATTGTAACTTTGAATGGTCCCTCCACACGAGCAAAGTACCAGCAAAGGAGGGAAAAAAACTCCAGAGAAGTTCCTGAGACAGGAAGTCTAGTCCTGCCAAGAATGTAATGAGGGTTAACGGAGAGGCAGTTTCTGTAAGCAACACCAGAATGTTTCCTTCCTGCCTTCCTTACAGGATTAGGCCAGTAATTTCTTCTAACAATCGGTTCTCCAAACTGCTTAGAATGTTAACAACCAGTTCTAGCGAATAGGTGCGAACTGGTAGAATCCCACCCCTGAAGAAGAGGGAATGGAACTGGCAGAGAGAGAGGCAAAGCCTGAACCATCCATCAGTCTTCAGATGGAGAATCAACAGCCCCCAGCTGTGGAGGTGGCTGATGAGGAAGAGGAGGAACACCCTTGTCCAGTGCCTGATGCATGGATGCACAGAAGGCTGTTCTGACCCAACTCAGTTACCAGAAAATCTCAAACAAACGCAGCAACTCAATTAGGAGACCCTACACCATGCCAGAGAAGTGGCTGTCCCATCTCTTCTTAAAAGCCTCCAGTGAAGGAGTACCCACAACCTCTGGTGGCAAGCTGTTCCACGGTGAATGGCTCTCATTGTAAGGAAATTCCTCCTGAGTTCTACGTTCTTAGTTCTGTCTCCGATGACTCCCATGGGGTATTTATTTTCTGAGAAAATACGGTTACACGAAGACAGGTTTCTATTTTATTGCACTTCATCCATCCACTGAAAAAGAAGCGCAATATATATATACATATATATCATGCAATATATATATATATTCATGCAATATATATTGTATATACCTTTTTAACCTCCACGACCCAATACAGGAAGTGCTCGACTTGCAACCGTTCATTAAGGGACCGTTTGAATTTACGACGACACTGAAAAAAGTGACTTACGACCATTTGGCTCACTTAATGACCACTCTAGCATCCCTGTGGTCACGTGATCATAATTCAGACACCTGGCAACTGCCGTGTATTTATGACGGTGTCCTGGGATCACATGACCCCCTTTTATGACCTTCTGGCAAGCAAAGTCCACGGGGAATCCAGTGTTACTAACTTTGCTACATGGTCATCCACTTGGCTTTTAGTAAAGCCTACCTTTTGCTAGAAGCGGAGTCGAGGGTCTTTCTTGCCTAAAGGGCCAAATTGGGGCAGGCCTGACAGTCAGGTTGCGACCGCGTGAGCAGGCAGAACATCTGTGCTCAGCGCTCCATGCTTTCCATCAACCCTGGGCGATGATCAGTGTGTTTGCAGAGTGTTAAATAAGGCAGAAAATGGATCACGTCTCGCTAAGGGAGAAAAATGAAGCACACGGAGGAAAATAATAAAGGAGGGATATAACAATGAGGCAGCTGTGGGAGCCATTGCAAGGACATAGCCATTGTTGCAAAGGCATGTGGATGTTTGCTGGTTCACAGTGTTTCGTACACAACCTGTAGCGCGCGCGCGCGTTGCCACTGGGCATTCAAAGCTGGCCTTTATCGGTGGCCCCCTTACCTTACGGAGGGATGTGCAACAAATGTATTAATCTGCTCGTCGAATTTATTTATTTATTTTTTATTTATTTATTTGTCAATTGCTTACAAGATAATAGGTATAAGTAAAGCATAGTTATGAATACATGGATACATATAAGAAAAATAAAATATAAAAGAAACAATAGGACAGGGACGGTAGGCACGTTGGTGTGCTTATGCATCCCCCCCTACAGACCTCTTAGGAAAGGGGTGAGGTCAATAGTCTAAGGTTAAAGTTTTTGGGGTTTGGGGAAGAAACCACAGAGTCAGGGAGAATATTCCAGACATTGACCACTCAATTTGGAAAGGCAAAATCTGAAGGTCTGCCTTTTCAATTCAGCCAGAGGTTCCCAATTGCAGAATTAATCAGCCAATCTGAATAGAGCTGGAAGGGACCTTGGAGGTCTTCTAGTCCAACCCCCTGCTCAAGCAGGACACTTGATACTATTTCAGACAAATAGTTATCCAGTCTCTTCCTCAAAACCTCCAGTGATGGAGCACCCATAACTTCTGAAGGCAATTTGTCCCACTGGTTGATTGTTCTCACTGTCAGGAAAGTTCTCCTTAGTTCTAAGCTGCTTCTCTCTTTGATTAGTTTCCATCCGTTGCTTCTTATCTTGCCTTCTGATGCTTTGAAGAATAAGTTGATTTATGGCAGCCTCTTTAAGGCCACGATATAAAAAAAGATGTTGAGGCTCTAGAAAGAGTGCAGAGAAGAGCAACACAGATGATTATGGAACTGGGGGCTAAAGCATATGAAGAAGGGTTGCAGGAATTGGGTATTGTCTAGTTTTGTGAAAAGAAAGATTAGGAGTGGCATGATAACAGTCTTCCAATATCTCAGGGGCTGCCCCAAAGAAGAGGGAGTCAAGCTATTCTCCAAAGCACCAGAGGGCAGGATAAGAAGCAACGGATGGAAAACTAATCAAGGAGAGATCCAGCTTAGAACTAAGGATTAATTTCCTGACAGTGAGAGCAATTAAATCAGTGGAACGACTTGCCACCAGAAGTTTAAGAAGAGATTGGGCAGCCATTTGTCCATAATAATATAGGATCTCCTGCTGGAGCAGGGGGTTGGACTAGAAGACCTCCATGGTCCCTTTCAACTGTTATCCTGTTAAGCTCGGTAAAATCCCAAAGCATTGTTTTGTCAGGAGAATTTTCAGCCAAAACCGGACTCCTGAAAACAGCAAAAATGTCAATTGTTGGGGAAAAGGTGGGTTAAAACAACTGATAGACTTTGGGCAGACAGTGCAAATCTGATAGATTCTCAAAAATGAAATTGGATGGGTTTTTTTCCCCCACTTCCTCACATCTAGGTGTCATTTTCAGTCATTGTAAGGGATGGTATAGAGAGACCCATCCAATTCTCTTTTGAATTACTGAAATGACCCATTTTCTGGCTTTTTACAATGCCAGAACCACAAGCTGAAAAAAAATAAGGGAGTTTGCCCAGCAACGCATGCCGCAAAACACACACACACACACATACACACACAAGACACATTCTGAGCTTAGCAAAATGTGTGAACAGAGTTGCTAGGATATGGAGTGGCAAAGTAGATTGCATGACTTCAGCCTCTTGGAAGTTAGGTGACATTGCGATTCCATCCAAGCCATCTTTGATATATGCTCTACGACTCTTGCCATCGGGTTCCTAATAGAATAGAATAGAATTCTTTATTGGCCAAGTGTGATTGGACACACAAGGAATTTGTCTTTGGTGCAAATGCTCTCAGTGTACATAAAAGAAAAGATACATTCGTCAAGAGTCAAAAATCATCAGGTACGACACTTAATGAGAGTCATAGGGTACAATAAGAATAGAGTAGAGTAGAGTAGAGTAGAGTAGAATAGAGCAGAGTATAATAGAATAGAACAGAACAGAACAGAATAGAATAGCCAAGTGTGATTGGACACACAAGGAATTTGTTTTTGCTTTTGGTGCAAATGCTCTCAGTGTACACATAAAAAAAAAGATACATTCGTCAAGAGTCAAGAATCATCAGGTACGACACTTATTAATAGTCATAGAGTACAATAAGCCATTAAATCATACTAGGAAACAGTCAAAAAAATCATAAGGATACAAGCGACAAAGTTACAGTCATACAGTCACAAATGGGAGGGGATGGTTGATAGGAAGGATGGGAGAATTAATAGTAATAGTGCAGACTTTGTAAATAGTTGGACAGTGTGGAGGGAATTATTTGTTTAGCAGAGTGATGGCGTTCGGGGAAAATCCATCCTTGTGTTTTGTTGTTCTGTTGTGCAGTGCTCTATAGCATCATTTTGAGGGTAGGAGTTGAAACAATTTATGTCCAGGATGTGAGGGGTCTGTAGATATTTTCACAGCCCTCTTTTTGACTCATGCAGTATATAGGTCTTAGATTAAAGGTAGCTTGGTAGCAACTGTTTTTTCTGCAGTCCTAATTACCCTCTGAAGTCTGTGTCCGTCCTGTTGGGTTGCAAAACCAAAACAGACCGTTATAGAGGTGCAGATGACGGACTCAATCATTCCTCTGTAGAACTGGATCCGCAGCTCCTTCAGAACAACTGCAATGATTTCCTTAACAATGGCAGCAGGAAAGGCAGAAAGGCAAAAACTCACTTAAACAACCGTCTCGCTTAGCAACAGAAACGAGGGGGTCGATTGTGAGCGTACGTTGAGGGCTTACCCATCCAAGAGTCTTCTTAGTTCTCACAGGTCCAAAAGAACCCTCACATTCTCTCGATTCGCTGCTGTTTTTTAATTGGGTCGCTCCTGCCCTTCCTTGCATTCAGAGAGCGAGAGAAGAGAGATTTTCAGCTTCAAAACTGTGTCGGTTTTTAAAAATGCCATCCTGAAAAATGTAGGATGGGCAGCACTGAGTCACACCAGCTCAGTGGCTGTCTGTTAACGTAATCCTACAGGCATTTTTTTTTTTTTTTTTTGCAAACCTTCAGTACCTGACCAAGTGGTGCAAAAGCATGCTTAACTGGATCGTGGAAAGGGCTCACATTTGACATCTTGTGCCAAACGTACTTGCTTAGTGTCAACTTTTGCTCCTTAGTGGGTCGTGCATTCCCAGCCTAAATTGTCATGCCCCTGTCAGAATCTGATTTGGAGCGGGAGGCCAAGCAGCTGACAGGGAGAGAGAGAGAGTGTGGCTCCATCGGCCGTGGAAGAAACCGGGGAAGGGCAAAGTCTGGCTGGGCAGAGCAGGAGAGAGGTAGAACAAGGGAGAGGGAATTCAGAGGAAGACCCAGACCCACCCCCCTCTTCAACCTAGGGCACGCAGGGAGGAACGGAGAAGGGAGCAACATAGGTTGCATGGCTTAAGGGGGAGGAAAGGCCCTGATTCCCTTCATTAGCTGCAGCTGGGAAAGTTGTTGGGAGCAAATTGTGAATTATCTGGTATCGAGGCTTATCTGGGTTCCTGGCATCTTCCCAAATGTGTGTGTTTTGCTGGGCTTTCAAGTCTGAAAATCCTTCTCCTGCCCTGTCAAGTTAATTACTGCAGCGTGGTTTGTGTGGCTTTTTATTTACAGTTTGTATGTACTTTGGTTATGGACTGAATTTCCTCCACTTAAAGACTATTCTGGGAAGAGTTTTTTTCTCCAGCTGAAGGTAACCTGGACATTGGGGGCAAAGTTGGAGATAATAAAGGGACTCTTCTTGATTATTTGACTGTGTTGCCTTTGTGCCACGCCCTGGGTCATCACATAAATAGTCTGTTAGTGGCCTGGGGTGTGTTACATAAATGCAGAAAATTTGATTAATACAGAGATGGGTGCTTGGGAGAGAGAATGTGGCTCACTGGGATTCCATTTACACTGTGTCATAATTTATGAGAATTTTTTTTTTCTGCAAAAGGATGTCTTGTTGGCCCATGACACCGGAGGAACGACCCAAATGAATGTTTCAAACCAGGGTTAAAAATATGAAAAACCTGAGATGTTTTATGATGCACGGTGGACTGGTGAGCAAACTTTTGATACCAATTCATACAATGATGTGAAAGATTTGGAAGATTAATGAGGAAAGCAAAATTCTTTTTATCGCGACTTTTGGGCACCGAAAACAAACTGTGATGCTAGACTGATTTTTTAGATGGTAATTGCAGCAAGATGATTATACATATAAAAAAAAAATACTATTATCTCCACAGTGGAGGAATGGACTTTGCAGAAATGCTGAGGCTGACCTGTTTGGTCAAGGGGAAACATATAATAATAATGAAAGATTTTCTGAAAGACTTGAGACCTTTTTTGCTGAAAGAAGGGGGGGGGGGAAATGACATGATGATTTATGGGTTTTTGGAAATAAGAAATGTAGATTAAACGTGAGGTTGACGGAATGTATTTAATACCTACAATTTGCTATAGAATTGTACACACAAATATGTGTCGAAAAGCAAAATGTTATTGCTGCATGAGATCAATTTATTTGATTCTGCAAGGAAATGAGTGCTCAAAATTTCCAGGTTTGGGCATGAACTGTCCAAGGTGCTGAATCTGGGAGCTGAAATCTAGTTGGTTTTTTGGGGGTTGTGTTCGAACACAAGTGTTCAATTGCATTTGCTCTCTGCCCCATGGACTCCAGCACTGGCAAGGGTAGGACCGATGACCTCTGGATTCCCTTCCAACCCTTCAACCTTGACCAATTGACCAGGTTTAGTAAATGGCATTCAGGGAGCTGCCACTTTCCAAGGGGAGTTGACGGTATGAGTTGACCTGACCAGAGGAAACATTTGGCCAATGGTTTAAAGGCGGGAGGGGTGAGGAGGGGAGAAGGCTTGTTAAAAGAAAAGGTACAGATAGCCCTCGACTTGCAAACCACAATTGAGCCCGCCCCTAAGTTTCTGTCGCTCTGCGAGACCGTTGTTAAGTGAATCTTGCCCAGTTTTACGCCCTTTCTTGTCCCCATTGTTCTCACCCCTGGTTGGTTTTTTACAGTTCACTTGGCACTTTAGTTGTTGTCAGCAATTCAAAGGAGAGAAAGGTGGGTGCTTATCTCGAGGGACTGTTTGGGACACATTACAGGCTGGGCATGCACATAATTCCCAGCGTTGAAATAAAACAAGAGTTGTTTGGACTAAGCGTGTGCTTAATTACGGTCTCAGGAAACCTGATCCAACAGGTCATGGGGGCGGGGGGGGGGGGTTTGTCTGGTGACGTATAAAAGCTTTCAGATCAAAACAGACTTCCTGACTTCCCATTTGCACAGCAAGCAATGCTGGTGGGGAATTCTGGGAGTTGAAGTCCATGCAGCTTCAAGCGGCCAAGGATTGTAGAACACCATCTGGTTGCTCACTCCTTCAAGCAAAGGCTTGTAGGATCTGGCCTGCAGGTTATGTGAGCTTTGAATGATTCTCAGTGAACAATGTTCGGTGCAGGTGCCTGTGCCTTATGGATCTTTGCTTTCCAGAGAGAAGAATATGTACACTTTCACTGCATCCGTGGGTTTTTCCAACTTGAGGGTGAGAAATTGGGAAATTCTCTGAGGAATTCTAGCCTGAGGATGAAATATCAGACTGTTCTGGAAAAGAGTCTGGGAAGCTTTGTTGTATGGTCCTTCCTTCCTTCCTTCCTTCCTTCCTTCCTTCCTTCCTTCCTTCCTTCCTTCCTTCCTTCCCTCTTTTTCTTTTTCTTCCCTGCCTCCCCTTCCTTTCTTCCCTTCTCCCTCCCTCTTTCTTTTTCCCCTTTCTTCCTCCTTTCTATCTCTCTCTCTAACTTCCCTCTCCTTCCTTCCTTCTTTCTCTACCCATTCATCTTTCTCTTTCCCAGTCTCCCCTTCTTTTCTTTTCTTTTCTTTTCTCTCTCTCTTTCTCTATCCCCCTCCCCTTTTTTCGCCTCTCTCTCTCTTCATCTGCCACTCCTTCCTTCCCTCTTTCTTTTTCCTCCATCCCTCCCTCCCTCCATCCATCCTTCTCTTTCCCTGCCTCCTCTTCCTTTCTTCCCTTCTCCCTCCCTCTTTCTCTTTCCCTCTCCTCTTTCTTTCTCCTTTCTATCTCTCTCAATCTCTCTTCATCTCCCTCTCCTTCCTTCCTTGCTTCTCTATCCATCCATCCTTCCTTCTCTTTCCCTGCCTCCCCTTCCTTTCTTCCCTGTCCCTCTTTCTCTTTCCCCCTCCTCTTTCTTTCTCCTTTCTATCTCTCTCTCTTTCTCTCTTCATCTCTCCTTCCTTCCTTCCTTCCTGCCTGCCTGCCTGCCTGCCTGCCTATGACACCAGCAATGGATAGAGAGAAACATCATGAAAAATTGCCACCTTTTAGCCACTACCCCCTCAAATAAATGCTAGGACACGTCCTTCCACCTCGAACCATCGGTGCCCAAGTCTGCTCCTTGGAAAGACATTGCTGTCCCATCGCACCGAGTGAGTCAGAATTGGCCCAGGGCGCACACCCAGGGATGAGTGAAAACCGGGCCGAAGCCGCGCTTAACGATTTCCCTTTTCTGGCCCACCAGGACATCAGGTCGAAAAAGCACCCAGCTGCAGGGAAGCTGCTTCGAAGGCGCTGCCCGCCAGCAGCAGAGATCCCTCGCTACCTGTCCAACCCGCACTGCATAACGGGGAGGAGTGGGGGGAAGAGGAGGAGGGAGGAGGACACCCTCTCTCCCCCCAGGATTGAAAGTCCGGAGGGCGCGAGGGGTAAGACTTCCATCGGAGAATCTGCAAATTATTCAGGAAATGTAGTAATTGAAAGTCGGCCCGCCTCTGGGGGAGTGAAATTTGGAGAAGGGGGGAAGGGGGCAGCCGGTGCGCCTCCTTCCTCTGGCATGCGATATCTTTCCCTCACCAACCAACCTTGCGAGAAGATGTACTGTTAGATGCTTTCGCCACACAGACAGCGGAAGGCGCGCGTGTAACTGTCGCGAGTCCATCGGAGCCAAGAAGCCAGCGAGGAAAAGAGAAGCTGAGGCTACCGAACCGAAGAGGGTGGGAAAGGAAAGCCCCTTCCCCTTCCAGTCGAACTGCCAGGAGATCCGGAAAGGAATCCGGCTCTGTTGGATCTGGCGGCTGGAGAAACTTCGTCTGGAGCGGCCTGGACCCTTGGCGTCCCCTTCACACGTCGCCTGCCTGCTTACCTACCTGTTTACCTGCTGCATTTTGCGCTCCTTTGAGGAGGGGGATTTTTTTGGTGGGGGGGTGTGAGGTTGCGGAGAACCGAGGCCGGATCACAGAAGGCTGCTTGCGGCGGACTGGCGGGGGGTGAAGCTCGAGGAACCCCCACGCCCCCCCACGCCCACGAGGGACCGGACCGGGCAGGCGCTGAGTTTCTCCCC
Source organism: Bungarus multicinctus (assembly GCA_023653725.1). Lineage (NCBI taxonomy): Eukaryota > Metazoa > Chordata > Lepidosauria > Squamata > Elapidae > Bungarus > Bungarus multicinctus. The sequence continues at coordinate 183,491,424 of CM042836.1, read as the reverse complement.
GAGTTGTCATCCCCGGGAATTGGAGCCCGGCTGGTGGGGGAGTCGGAGGTTGTCTCCACGCCGGAGCTAGGACCGGGTTTGTCTCGGGCTTGCGGCGCCGTCACAGGGCGGTCGAGCGCTAGCCGTCCAACCTCCTGGGCGAAGGGAATGAGCTTCACCTCGGCCGCCGCTTCTTCCACCCGGGGGCCTCGCCTCCCATGTCTCTTCGGCGCCGCTCTCCACGCGAGTTCCACTTAGGACCCGCCGGTGCGGGGCGGGCAAGCGGTTGGATCCACCGCTAAGGAGCTTCCAGCCCGGGGGGGTTGGGCGAAAAGGAATCTTTGGGGGGAGGAAGGGGGCAGGAAACCCACTTACCCCCTCACGCCACCGATCGCCCCTCGCGCGTGTGCTCCTCGCCTCCAGCTCGCCTCTTATGACATTTGGAATTAAAGTTTGGGCTTCTGGAAACAGACAAGATGCCGTTCCATCCCGTGACGGCCGCTTTGATGTACCGGGGCATTTATACCATCCCCAACATTTTGGCAGCGGATCCCAACCCGGTGGAGATCCCCGAAGACGAATTGGAAGGTACAGAGAAAGGGGGGGGAAAGGGGGGGGCTGCGTGGAAGTGGGCTGGAAAGCCAGAGAGAGAGGGGGGGGCGGGAAAGGAGGGTGCGCGCGCGTGGATCGTGCTTAAACCCAGGGGAAGAGGGGAGGGGGCAGCGGCTTCGGGGAAGGGGCGCGGGGTTGGTGCAGGAGGGGGACGTTCACCCACCCAACCAACCAACCACCCGCCCAATCCCGGGAAAGCGAAGCCGGTAAACAAGCTCAAAATCCCCCCCAAATAAGTGGCGAGGCAGTTCTGACGTGCGCAAGGGGTGTTTTGGATCCTTGGCGCTGCTTATGCCGCGGTAGAAGAGGAAGGAGAGAGGAGGGGGGAGACGAGGGGGACGAAAGGGGCGGGTAAGGAACTCTAGGGGTCTGTAGGGTGTGTGTGTGAGTGTGTGTTAAGCTGGTCTACCTCGCAGGGCTGTTCGGAGGAAGGAAGGGAAGGAGAGGCGAGGCGAGGCGGTGAGGAACCCCAAAGAGGCAGAAGCCGGGCGGGGATCGGCTTCAAAGCATAACTCCCCCTCCCCGCGGGGACCATTCGTCTCGGGGGAGAGGGGGGGGGAAGAACCTGGGATCAGAAATTGAAGGGTGCTGGGCGGGAGGGGGGGGGGGAAGAGACGCGTGGAAATCCGCTAGGAAGCACCGCAGCAGCGTGTGTGTTGGCTTGGAGGTGGAACGTGGGGGGCGGGGGGAGGAGGGAGGGAGACAGACCGGCTGGAGACGTGCTGGGCTTAAGTGAGCCCAGCAGGAATCGTTCACGCGTGGGGGGGGGGGGGGGAGAAGGGGAGCGCGTCGGCAAAGAGGGAGGGGAGTTTCCCGAGCCACCCACCCCCAACTCTATCTCCCCTCCGCTGTTTTTGCAACACAAGAGGCATTTCCTGCGATCTGCGCGCGGAACAGGTAGCGGCGGGGGCGGCAGTCTCCTTCCAGGCAGCTCTGGTGGTGGGGAGGGGGGGGGAAGAGAGAGAGGGGGGGTCACCCTGTGATATAAACACCCTCTGCGGCGCTTCCACCGGACTTGCAACTTGGAAAGCCAGGCGCCCAACGGTTTCCCCCCCGCTTCCCCTCTCTCTCTTCTACCCCCTTCCTTCTCTTCCTCCCAGCCCCGATCCTAACCCACGGGCCCCCCCTCCCCCCCGAGGAGAAAGAACTCCCAGCGCTCCCTCATTCCACGCGCGGCGATGAGCCGGCGCCTCCTCCCTCCTTCAGCCTTCGCGCGGCCGCAGCCGTGCGCCAACAGAAAAACACACCAGCCTGGCTCCTAGGTTATAGGATGCGGGTGGGTGGGTGGGCGAGGGAGGTCCTGCCGCTACCTCGGAAGGAATTGGGGGGAGGGCAGGGGGGGAGGCGTTCATATTAGCTAGCGAGGAATGGGCACCTTCTCTCTCCTCCCCCCCCTCCGCCTTGCCCACCGCGGCAGATTTTTCCCGATGGCGTCTCTGGATTGGATTTTCCGAGGGGGGTCCACGCGGAATTGCGGAGAGGGGAGGAGGGGGGGAGATTCGAGCTGTCAATCTTTCGTTCTCCGCCTTGACTGCCTCTCTCTTTCCTCCTCCACCCCTTCTCTCCCCCCCCCCCGCCCCCCAATGGATCGATCATTGGCCAAAGTCACGCAGGAGTGTATCTATTTTATATTTTAGAACCGATGAGATGGGCAGCCGCCTTGTTTTGAAGGCGGGAAGGGAGGGAGAAGGGAGGGGGTGGTGGTGGTGGAGGGGATGATAACCAACCCGGGACTCAACAGGTTTCGCCTCGGAAGCGGCCGTGCAAAGAAAGAAACCCCGCAGGCCGCCTTTTAGAAGCGAGCCCGTGGATTCGTGTCCTGCGTGGAAGCTTGCCGTGGGTCTCTTTCTCTCTCTCTCTCTCTCTCTCTCGGATCTTCGGAGTGACCGAAGAGAAAATCACGGGGAGTTCCCGTGTCGGGCTTCACGGTTTGCCAATGGACTGGACACCGCGCTCAGCCCTCTGCGTGAGGAATCTTACCTTCCCACCCGGGCCAGGCCCGGGTCTGACCCGGGTGGGATGAAAACAGTTGCGACCTAAGGACAGCGGCGAGGCTAGTCTAAGAGGGCAGCCTTCCCCGTAGGGCCAACGCGCATTCCGAGGGCGCAAAGAAACGCTCACTTCTGCCCAAAACGGACCGCTTCCTCCCTCCCCCACCTCCCAAAAAAGAAGCACATAAACAGCTCTCCCTGCTCTATTTCCCCCCACCCTTATTTTTTTTTTTGCCTTCAGCTGTATTCAAACAGTCGTTTTCTCCCCAGTTCAGAAGCTGCCCGGGTGTGTCTAAAAAGGCAGCCTTTAAAACACTCCAAAGAGCCATTTGGAATCCGTTTCCCACAGAAAAGAGAACACCGGGAGCCACAAAAACCCTCCCCATGCCTGACTTATTTCCCGAGCGGCCCCAAAAACTAGCATCTGAATTAAAGGTTCTTGTTTTCTTCTGAAACTTCCCTTTTCTTGGATGTACCCATGGTTAGTCTACCAGCCGGGTGGGGTGGGATTTCGAAAAGCTCAATAAATCGCATTGCACATTGACAGCGGCGGTGCATATTTTGAGTAGACGGGGACGTCGCAAGCAGAGGGATTGAAAGAGAGCCCCATGCGGCTCCGGAGCCTCGGGTTGCTGACTCCCGGGGTCTAAACTCTTGGGAGGTAAACAAACAAGCACATTAAAATTTGGGGGGCAAACTTCAGGGAAAACGTTTTTCCTCTCTGGGGCCCTCCAAAAATGAACCGGATAGATTCTAGAAATAGATGGAGATTTGGCTTCGTGGGGCTTGGCTGGACTGGATCTCTTCTCCTGTGGCCAGAAGAAAGTGGATCGGGGGAATCATGATGAATCAACGGGAAACGGCTTGCCTCCTGGATTGGATTGGATCATTTTTCACGAAAGATCTGGAGAGAGCCATTTGTCCCCCTCCCCATGGCTTGAGCAGGCGGGGGGGGGGGGGTGTTGGATTAGATGACCTCCAAAGCCCCTTCCAGCCCTAAGATCCTAAGATGGCTAAGGGAAATTGGTTCGCATCTCTCAACGGGCCTCTTGGAACTTCCCAACCTTACTTCACCCACCCACCCAAATTCAAAAGCCTTATTTCCAAGGGGTAGAAAATGCTTTCAGGGCCCTGACCTTCCTTGCGTATATCCCTCTCTTCAACCTCCCAAACTCAGGATTATTTCCCCCTTCTTGTAACCTTCTTTTCACTAGGAGTGAAGATAAATTACCCACCAACCTAGTTTGGTTTTGGTTTTGTCTGAAATCCACTGGTGTACTATTATTATTATTTTTTTTTAAAAAAAGCTCTTGCAACCGGTATTCTTCCACTACCCACAAGTATTCCTTGGCAGCTGGGTCAAAATCCAGGATTCCCCAAGAATTCAGAATAACAGAGTTGGAAAGGACCTTCGAGGTCTTCTAGTCCAACCCCCTCCTCAAGCAGGGGACCCTATGCCATTCTGGACAATCTCTTCTTTCAAGCCTCCAGTAATGGAGGAGCCATAACTTCCAGAGGCAAGTCGTCCCACTGAATAATTGTTCTCGCTGTCGGGAAATTTCTCCTTGGTTCCAGGTTGCTTCTCTCCTTGATGAGTTTCTATTCCATTGCTTCTTATCCTGCCTTCTGGTTCTTTGGAGAATAGCTTGATTTCCTCGTCTTTGTGATAGACCCTCAAGTATTGGAAGACTGCTCTCATGTCTCCCCTAGTCCTTCTTTTCATTAAACTAGATGTACCCAATTCCAGCAACTGTTCTTTATATGTTTTAGCCCCCAATCCCTTAATCATCATCTAATGCTCTTCTCTGCACTATTTCCAGACTCTCAACATCTTCCTTGCATCACGGTGACCAAAACTGGACACAGTTTTCCCAGGATGATGGTCTTACAGTCCTTTTGGGCTCCTTCTAGATATTTATTTGGTTATTAAGCAATTTTGGGACGTCAAGCCTGGCAGAGACATAGAGTTGCTTGGCTAGACTGTCTGCACCCTGAATGGGCCCATAAGGTGGCCAGTGATGGGACTGTGGAAAGGGAGTTGCTTTTGATACAGAAGATCTCGGCTGAGTAGAAGTGGTGGTGTCCATGTTTTTTCTGGGCCTCAAAAGATCATAAATTCCGGCTTAACTCCTGATTCGCAGTAAAAACAACAACAACAACCCATCTTGTCTGTGGGTAAGCTTCGCCAAATCAATGCTACGTCCTTGCAATTTTCTTGGCAACGTATTTCAGAGCTGGTTGCAGGGGTGGGATTCTACCAGTTTGCACCTATTCGCTAGAACCGGTTGTTAACATTCTAAGCAGTTCGGAAAACCGGTTGTTAGAAGAAATTACTGGCCTAATCCTGTAAGGAAGGCAGGAAGGAAACATTCTGGTGTTGCTGACAGAAACTGCCTCTCCGTTAACCCTTATTACATTCTTGGCAGGACTAGACTTCCTGTCTCAGGAACTTCTCTGGAGTTTCTTTTCCCCTCCTTTGCTGGTACTTTGCTTGTGTGGAGTGATCATTCAAAGTTACAATGGCACTGGAAAAAGTGATTTATGACCCTTTTTCACACTTACGACTGTTGCAGCATCCCCACAGTCATGAGAGGCCGGGCGAGGAGATGCGTGCCTCGATGTGAGTGATGTTGAGTTGGCCACGCCCAGCCAATAACATGACCACTAAGGCATGTCCACCCAGTCACATGACCACCAAGCCATGCCCACCAACTAAGCCATGCTCACAGAACCGGTTGTTAAAAAATTTGAATCCCACCCCTGGCTGGTTGGTTGTTCGTTTGTGAACGAGGAGAAGTACTTGGTCCAAAATCACCCAGCCCACCTTCTGTAACGTAAAACACGAAATTCATGGTCTCCCGGTGTTGAATCTAGAGCCTTAACCATTAGCCCAGACTGGCAGAGCAGAAGAATATTGAATAACAGAGTTGGGAGGGACCTTGTAGGCCATCTAGTCCAACCTCCCCCCCAAGGATGGGAGATTGAATGTGTCCTCCGCTCTCAGTTCCACATCGTGCCCTCAGATGCCTCTGGAGTTGTGTCCCCTCCACCAACGTGCCCTCAGGTGCCTCCTTTGAAATGGTCAAGGGAAGCACCGCCATCCAAGGAACATGGGAAGGGATGAATTTTCAGAGATATCCTGAAGATTAAAGTTAACTCTGGTCCCTTCCTTTGCACCTCTTCAGCCGTGAAAAATTCGGACTGCTTCTGTTGGCATATGCTTACATATGTGAGACGGACCTTGTGTGCACGTGAAATGGAGAGCCAGGAACTGTGTAGAAAGCCCAGGAACACAAGCATCACATGGTGTAGGGTCTCCTGCTTGGGCAGGGGGTTGCACTACTAGATGACCTCCAAGGCCCCTTCCAACTCTGTTATTCTGTATTCCGCATGCTCAAAATCCATCTCTTGCTCTGTGGTGGCATTGCTATTACTGACCCAGGCTGGATTTTTTGCAGGAATTGTTGTGGGCTGTTCTTTCAGCTGTTTGACACAGATGCAGGGCAGCAGCCTTCTCACTCCATCTACTCCCACCCACAAACAGCTGTGGGGATACACAAAGGTTGTGGAAGCCCTCCTGGGCGGCCCATCTTTGTATCCAAAGCCATGGTCTACCCTCCCCTTCTTGGCTCTTCTCTGCGATGACTGTGGGGCCCTTGGTGCTCTCTGTGCTTGACTGTTTTCTCGCAGATGTTTCGTGACCCGACTACGTAACATCATCAGGACTAAAAGGGGATAGAGTTTGCAGTGAGGAGGAGGGGGAGTTGGAGAGGGAGAATAGTGGTGTCTTTGATGAACCCTGAGCTTGGCTGTTTTCTTGTAGACGTTTCATGGTCCAGGTTGTGCAGAAGAAGAAGAGGAGGAGGAGGAGGAGGAGGAGCAAGAGGAGGAGGAGGAGGAGGAACAACTCTTAACCCTGGTTTCCCCCCAACTCCTGGCTGTATCCTAATTCACATTCTCCAATGGGACACATCCATAGCCAAGAGTCATCAACCCTCTTCTCCAGTTAGAATTTTGCAAGGCAAAAACTTCAGTCACCTAGTTACAATCTCTGAAAAACTATTTATGGAATGCGCTTTCGATTTCCAAGCTGCCACACTGCTCTTTCAAACCCCTTCCCCGCCCCCTCCCTTTCTGTTGGCAACTCTAAAAAGGCCATAGAAATGTTTCATGAGTTGACCTCTAGCTTGTTAAGGTTAGAGTTATTAGGTATGGATCAACATCTGGTGTGAATCGAGGTAACAGGAAGACTGAGTAACATGAATATAAGTACTGCATTTTGTAAATATATGCCGGATGTGGTCTCTAGCAGTAGCTACTTTTTCCTTATCCTATCCAGAAACTCCATTTCATGGGGGTGAGCTCCAACTTTTGATCCAAATCCATTTCCCACAGCACACTTAACCCAACTTAACCTGAACTAATCTACTCTCTGGACTTTGAACCACAGACTGACTAAACAGGCTGGGTTTGTGTTGCATATTTAGTTATACCCTCCCAGAAACTAACTCAGTTATGTCGGCTACGTAACCCTGGACTTAATGCGTTGTGTGAATGGACCTCCTTGGGTCTTTCTGTAATCTAGGTCAGCAGGGATTGGGAGAGACCTACCCACTTTGCAAAAACCAACCAAGTTTTGTTTTGTTTTTTAATTTATGCTTCTAACTTTACTTAGAAAATTTTTGTTCTGACTAAGGCTTCCGAGACTGTAATTAAGCACACGCTTAGTCCAAACAACTCTTGTTTTATTTCAAGGCTGGGAATTATGTTCATTCCCAGCCTGTAATGAGTCCCAAACAGTCCCTCGAGATAAGCACCCACTTTTCTCTCCTTTGAATTGCTGCCAACAATTAAAGTGCCAAATTAACTGTAAAAAGCCAACTGAAGTACAAAGTCCACACAGAGCTTCAAGGATTAATCCGAACAGAACGAACGACTTTGCTTCCTGCAAAGGTTTATCTACCTTTGCATTTCCTTTATACCTTAGGGGAGGGGCAATTTCCTTCAAGCCTTACTATCAAGTCGCCCCATTTGTCTCAGCTGCTCTTGCCTTCTAGCAGCTCTGTGCATACGCGCACTGGGAACAGGCTCCCCTTATACCTCTTCCTCGCTGCTGCCAGACCCTGGAGGCTCCGGAGTCAGCACCCCGCTTCCAAATGGTCCTGGCCCCATCACTGCATTGGATGCAGGACTCTCATCCGAATCCTCTCCAGACTCCCGGACTGGTCCCCTTTCTTCCCCACGGTCCGATTCCGCTGCCGTCTGCACCGTCCGCCGGCGAACCACAACAATTTATGCTTGTTTGATGTTTGATTTGGACCCGCTTTTCATTCATTCAGAAGACCAAGGCGGGGTTCACAGCACACCCTTCTCTTTTTCCCTCCATGACAATCCTGTGAGGTAGGACAGGCTAAAAGAGAGAGAATGAGCTCAGTCACTCGATCAGTTTCTGTAGCTGGCTGTGGGCTGTAACTTGGCCCTCTCCAGCGCCAATTGGATGCCTTAACCACTATACCACACTGCCTCTGCTTTAGACCCCAGTGCGGTGGCCTAGAGGCGGAACTCTCGCCTCACAACCAGGAGGCTGTGAGTTCGATCCTAGGTAAAGGCTTCTCTAGCAGGGGGTTTGGCTAGATGACCTCCAAGGTCCCTTCCAACTCTGTTGTTATTCTATTCTATTCTTAAAGTGCAGTCAGAGTGAAATCCAAAACTAGACTTTGAATTGCACACTAATCGGCATCCATTAAAATGAAATCTCGTTGCATAACAGCTCTCAAATATTCACCTCTAATCTACACTAAATAAACATGACAAAAATATTATTAAATAAAGATTACGCACATATCCACGTATATTATATGACACAGAGAAACAACACAGTCTAATTTGGATGTATAAATGTACATGGTGGGAAAATAGATCTATTTAAAAAAAAAAAAACAAATTAAAGGCCAGCTTTTTTAAAAAAAAAAACAGCGTTCCCCCCCCCCCCCCCTTTTAAATAAAAATTAACTTAAATCAATAGCGCAGCTTCAGGGAGTTAAAAAAAAAATTGCCGTTCCCATCTAAAATATATTTTGAATTCTGTTTACAGCCCTGTGCTAGCTTTGTAATGAAAAATCATCTTCCTTTGACACTGGGATTTTTTTATTTTTATATTTTATTTTTTGTTTGCTTGCCCTCAAATGCCAGTTATTTCATACGGCAACTTCCCAGGCAAATGAAATAAAGGCCAATGTTTGGATGAGAACTGCTTGGAAATGGAAATGGGGATTTGCTCTCAAAAAACAAAACAAAAAACCCCAAAACATCAGCCTGCTAAAATAGGTTGGCTTGGAGAAGCAGCTCGTTCAGTTCCGAATTTTTTTTCCTTTCTTGAAAAGACTCGGTCCCATCATTTTTCTGGCTTCTTTGAAACCTGCATTGAGGGCTGCTCAGCTTGGATTGAAATCAGAATAACAGATTAGGAAGGGACCCTGGAGGTCTTCTAGTCCAACCCCTTGCTCAGGCAGGAGACCCTATACCACTGCAGACAAATGGTTGTTCAGTCTCTTCTTTTAAAATCTCCAGTTTTGAAGCACCTACAACTTCTGAAGGGAAGTTGGTCCACTGATTAATTGCTAATTAAATCTGCAAAAGAAAAATGGACTGGTATGGATTGGAGTAGAGTAGAGTAGAATAATAGGATAGAAGAATTAGAGTAGAGTAGAGTAGAGTAGAGTAGAGTAGAAGAGAAGAGAAGAGAAGAGAAGAGAAGAGAAGAGAAGAGAAGAGAAGAGAAGAGAAGAGAAGAGAATAATAGGATAGGAGAATTCGAATAGAGTAGAGAAGAGTAGAGCAGAGTAGAATAGAATAGAATAATAAGATAGGAGAAGTAGAGTAGAGTAGGGTAGGGTAGAGTAGAGTAGGGTAGAGTAGAGTAGAGAAGAGTAGAATAATAGGAGAGGAGAATTAGGAGAGGAGAGGAGGAGGAGAGAAGAGAAGAATAGGATAGGAGAATTCAAATAGAGTAGAGTAGAGTAGAATAGAATAGAATAGAATAGAATAGAATAGAATAGAATAGAATAGAATAATAGGATAGGAGAATTAGAGTAGAGTAGAGTAGAGTAGAACAGAACAGAACAGACTAAAATATATGGCATGGCATGCCATGGCAGGGCGTGGCATGGTGTGGCAGGACAGGGAAGGGAAGGGAGCAGGAACTCAAGCAGTTGTTGGAGTCTGATTCTGGGGAGGTGGGGGAGATTGAGTAGCTGACAGGGAGTGGGAGTGTGGATCCAATGGCTGTAGAAGAAATGAGGGAAGGGCACAGTCCGGCTGGACATTCAGAGGAAGACCCAGGGCCATCCCTTCTTCATCCTAGGGCACACAGGGAGGAACAGAGAAGGGAGCAACATGGCTTATGGGAGAGGAAAAGGCCCTGATCCCTTTCATTAGTTGCAGCTGGGAGAACAGGATATAAGTGGGGCGTTTGCATAGAGCTCCTTGCTGGAAGCAAAGCGTGTATTATCTTGGTCAAGGCTTATCTGGGTTTTGGAGTCCCCCCAACTGTGGTTTCTGCATTACCTTGTGGAAGTCTGCAATTGATCATCCTGGCCTGCCGCGTTAATTACTTCAGTGTGGTTTGTGTCGGTTTCTTTAATTTCTAATTATCTTTACTTTGGGTTCGGACTGCATTTCTTCTCTTTGTAGACTGTTTTTGGAAGAGTTTGATCTCCAGCCGAGGATAACTGGACATTGGGGGCCAAGCTGGAGGCATTAAAGGGAATTTATTCTACTTTGGTGACTTTGTTATTTTTGTGTCCCGCCCCAGGTCATCACACAAAGTGTCATAAAATGGGGGGGGGAGGGGCAAAACTTGCTTAGTAATGGAAATGTGGGGCTCCGCCCAGCAGTGGGATCCTACCTGTTCTGCTACCGGTGTTGGTGATGGCGCGTGCCCCTAAGGCATGCACGCAGATTTCCACACACCAGCTGAGGCCTGCAGCGTCAATCAGCTGAGAGGATAAGGAAGAGAAAAGCACAGGGGCTGGTGGGAAGGGCCGATCCTGCGCTTTTCTCTTTTTCCTCCTCTCAGCTGACCGTCGGAGGGTCTTTTTTTTTTACTACCGGTTCGGTCAAACCGGGCCAAACCGGTAGCACCACACCACCACTGGCTCCCTCACGGTTGCAAGTCGAGGCCTATCGGTCAAACCACGCAACAGAAACGGAGGAGGAGTCGGTCTGACATCCTTCTAGGACTCCGGCATTTCAAGCTTTTCCCTATTTATATTTTTTATTTGCAAGTTAAGGACACAGAAGGGGTCCCTGGAGGCTTCAGGCAGCTTCAGAAAGCATCGCCGTTCCTTGATTATGTAACCTCTCTTCAGTCTCATTAAAAAAAAATGTTCTGATTTGCCTGCCGTGGCTCAGGTAGCACAGCAAACAAGTTAGACCCCCCCTCCTCCCAAATAAATTTTTCCGACCCCCGCTGCATTTAACCGTGCCATCCTACAACAAGAAAGTGTTTCTTTCTTCGTTTTTTCCCAATCACAGTTGCCTGATTGAAATGTGATAATCCATGCATTCACGCTTCTTCTTCTTCTTCTCTTCCTCCTCCTCCTCCTTCTTCTTCATCTTCCTCCTCCTTCTTCCTCCTCCTTCTTCTTCATCTTCTTTCATCCTCTTCCTTCCTTCTTCCTTCCTCCTCCTCCTTCCTTCTTCCTCCTTCCTCCTCCTTCTTCCTCCTCCTTCTTCATCTTCTTCCATCCTCTTCCTTCCTTCTTCCTTCTTCCTTCCTCCTCTTCCTCCTTCCTCCTTCCTTGTTCCTCCTCCTTCTTCCTTCTCCTTCTTCTTCATCTTCTTCCATCCTCTTCCTTCCTCCTTCCTTCTTCCTTCCTCCTCCTCCTTCCTTCTTCCTCCTTCCTCCTCCTTCTTCTTCATCTTCCTCCTCCTTCTTCCTCCTCCTTCTTCTTCATCTTCTTCCATCCTCTTCCTTCCTCCTTCCTTCTTCCTCCTTCCTCCTCCTTCCTTCTTTTCCTCCTTCCTTCCTCCTTCCTCCTCCTCCTTCCTCCTCCTCTTCTCTTCTCCTCTTCTTCTTCTTCCTCCTTCCTTTCCTTCTTCCTCCTCCTTCCTCCTCCTCCTCCGCCTCCTTCCTCCTCCTTCCTTCTTCTTCTCCTTCCTCCTCCTCCTTCCTCCTCCTCCTCCTCCTTCCTCCTTCCTTCCTCCTTCCTCCTCCTCCTTCCTCCTCCTCCTTCCTTCTCCTTCCTTCTTCTTCCTTCCTCCTTCCTTCCTCCTCCTCCTTCCTCCTCCTTCCTCCCTCCTCCTTCCTCCTCCTCCTTCCTTCCTTCCTTCCTTCCTCCTTCCTTCCTCCTCCTCCTCCTTCCTCCTTCCTTCTCCTCCTTCCTCCTCCTCCTTCCTTCTTCTTCATCTTCTTCCTTCCTCCTTCCTTCTTCCTTCCCTCCTCCTCCTTCCTTTTTCTCCTCCTTCCTTCCTCCTCCTCCTTCCTCTTCTATCTTCTCTTCCTCCTTCCTCCTTCCTTCCTCCTCCTCCTTCCTTTTTCCTTCCTTCCTTCCTCCTCCTCCTTCCTTCTTCTTCATCTTCTTCCTTCCTCCTTCCTCCTTCCTCCTCCTCCTCCTCCTTTTTTCCTCCTTCCTTCCCTCCTCCTTCCTTCCTCCTCCTTCCTTCTTCCTTCCTCCTTCCTTCCCTTCCTCCTCCTCCTCCTCATTCTTCTTCTCCTCCTTCCTTTCCTTCCTCCTTCCTCCTCCTCCTTCTTCTTCCTTCCTCCTTCCTTCTTCTTCCTTCCCTCCTCCTTCCTTCCTTCCTTCCTCCTCCTTCCTTCTTCTTTTCCTTCCTCCTCCTCCTTCCTCCTCCTCCTCCTTCCTTCCTTCCTTCTTCCTTCCTCCTCCTCCTTCCTTCCTTCTCCTCCTCCTTCCTTCCTCCTTCCTCCTCCTCCTTCCTCCTCCTTCCTTCCTCCTCCTCCTTCCTTCTTCTTCATCTTCTTCCTTCCTCCTTCCTTCTTCCTTTTTCTCCTCCTTCCTTTCTCCTTCCTCCTCCTCCTTCTTCCTCCTCCTTCCTTCTTCTTTGTCTTCTTTCTTCTCCTCTTTCTTTTTGCAGTAAACCTACTCAGAATCACACACACACACAGTTTTTTGTTTTCCTTAAGACTCAGGACGAATGGCGCTGTTTGAGATTTCAGCTGCTGGATATTTTGGAACGAGAAATGAAATGAAAAGAAAGAAAAGAAAAGAAATGGCGAAATTCAAGTGTAGCCGAAGGGAATTCCGACATGCCTGGGTTTTTCAAATGGTTGTTTGAATAAAAGCTGTGACAATGGTTCAGCATTGCAAGGGGAAAATATTTGTGGGGGAGAGCAAACAAATCTGTGGTTTTAGCAAGCCGGCTTCTAACAGAATCGCGTGGCCTGTGTGAGGATGGAGAGCATTGATTTAACATTTTCAACTGTGGAGGACTCAATGCCCCAAAGCCCATGTAGCCAAGCCATGTTTATTTAGGAGAGGTGAGACTACTTTTTAAAACCAACTGTTCCCCCAGATAGAACAGCTGGAGCAACCTAGTGCAAACAAGAAAGTGCATTAATATATCCATTTCGAATTTCAGACCGCGTTGGCAAAGGGCAGCGTGTTTAACTTAATTGAAAGCCCTAAGCAGCCACGTCTGTGCAAAAGCCCTTGCTTGGTTTGAAACGTGGGTTGTGGGCTTGGAGAGAGAGAGAGAAGGCAGCTCCTCAGGAGTAGGTACCATTATATTGTGCACAGCCAGGGGAGGAAAAAAAACCACAAAACAAAAGGATGTGTTAATTGATTAGCCGGGGGAAGAAAAACCAGCAATTGCAGCTTAGAGTGTTACGCAAAAATTAAGTGAAGGTTGTATTTGAGCCAAAGAAGAAGAACAAACTCAAAAGGTGAAGAGGGTTGGAATTAGATAAGCCATTCTTTGCTCTCTTAATTGTTATTTCACACGCAGTTGTGGCTCATGGCCTCTGCATAGGTAGGAATAATACAAGACTAAGCATGGATTCTGAGCCACAGGAGAACAAACTGGCTTGATTTTAGACCGAGCAAGATTTATAGGTTGAACAGTTGTTGAACTCTTTTTCCTGAGTTGGAGGTCTTAGTAAAACAGAGAATAACAGAGTTGGGAGGGACCTTGGAGGTCTTCTAGTCCAACCCCCTGTGCAGGCAGGAAACCCTCTGTCATTTCATATAAAGGGTTGTCCAATCTCTTCTTAAATACCTCCAGTGTTGGAGCATTTACAACTTCTAGAGGCAAGTTGTTCCTCTGGCTTATTGTTCTCACTGTCAGTAAATTTCTCCTTCGTTCTAGGTTGCTTCTCTCCTTGATTAGTTTCTACCTATTACTTCTTGTCCTGCCTTCTGGTGCCTTCTTCTCTGTGATAGATGCTCAAGGTTTTTTTTTTTTGTAAAAGTTTTTTTTTAAGGACAAATAACTAACAAATACAAACATAAAACATCAACCTAAAACCATCTTCCAAAATACAGCGTGTCGGTTGGTACATTTCTTTCGTGCAATGTCACAATATCAACGGTCTCCCCTTCCAAACATACATTCATATTACATAGGTCATCTACACATATTATATTACGTTATATTGTATTATTATTGTATCATTATTAGACTCAACTATGAATTTATTTATTTCTTATCGAGCAAATCTCAGTTTTAACAAACCTGGGAGCATACAATTCATTTCCTTATATTCAATTGTATAACATCATTACATCACATTATCTTACATATATCTTACTATACCCTTTCATGATATAGTTTACTCCTCTGTTTTCTCGTCTAACCATTGATAAAATAAATCCCAGATTTTATAATATTCTTTATCTTCTTGCTTCAAGCCTGGCAGAGATATCTCTGTGATAGACCCTCAAGTACTGAAAGACTGCATTCATGTCACCCCTAGTCGTTTTTTTCACTAGACTAGCCAGAACCAGTTCCTGCAACTCTTCTTCCTATGTTTTAACCTCCAGTCCCCTAATCCTCTTGGTTGCTCTTCTCTGCACTCTTTCTAGAGTCTCTCCACATCTTTTTTGTATCATGCTGACCAAAACTGGATGCAGGATTCCAAGGGTGGGCTTTCCAAGGCATTAAAAAGTGGCATTAATACTTCTACGTGATCTTGAAGAGCAAAGAGGGATAACTAAGATGATTAAAGGCTAAAACATATGAAGAACGGTTTGCAGGATTTGGGTTTGACCAGTCTAGAGAAAAGAAAGTCTAGGGTTGGGGAAACATGATAACAGTATTGCAGTATTACAAAGAAGAGGGGGAGGGGGGGGTCAATTTATTTTCCAAAGCATCAGAAAGAAGGCCAGGCAAGAACCAATAGATGGAGACTATAATCAAGAAAAGAATCAACCTGGAATTAAGGAGAAACTTCCTAACAGTGAGGACAATCAACCAAGGGAACAGAAGTTGCCTTCGGAAGTGGTGGGTAATCCATCACTGGAGGTTTTTACGAAGAGACCGGACAGTCACTGGTCTGAAATGGTATAGGATCTTCTGCTTGAGCAAGGGGTTGGATTAGAAGACCTCCAAGGTCCCTTCCAGCTCAATTCTCGTCTTATTCCATCTCTCTCTTGATGCATCTTAGGACTACATTGGCTTTTTTGGGGGGGTGTTTTTTTTTTAATGTTCTGCTGAGCTGGCTGAGGAATTCTGGGAGTTGAAGTCCACAAGCCTTCAACTCGCCATGGTTGGCTACTCCTGGTTTAGCTCATTTTTTCTATAGACTTTCTTTTTACCTTCATGCTCTCCCCTGGCCAGGGGTAATGAACTCGGAAAGGCAAAATGAATGAATGAATGAATGAATTAATTAATTCTTTATTGGGCAAGTGTGATTGGACACACAAGGAATTTGTCTTTGGTACATATGCTCTCAATATACATAAGTACACTGAGAGCATATGTACATAAACCAGGCTTATAGTGGTAGAATAGTAAAATCATAATAGAATAGAATAGTAGAATAATAATAGAATAGAATAGGAATTTAGAATATAGTAGAGAAGAGAATAGGAAAAGAGAAGAGAAGAGAAGAAAAGACAAGACAAGAAAAGAAAAGAAACAGGGAAGGGAAGGGAAGAGAGAATAAAATAGGAGAGGAGAAGAAGAGAAGAGAATAAAGGAAGGAAGGAAGGAAGGAAGGAAGGAAGGAAGGAAGGAAGGAAGGAAGGAAGGAAGGAAGGAAGGAAGGAAGGAAGGAAGGAAGGAAGGAAGGAAGGAAGGAAGGAAGGAAGGAAGGAAGGAAAGGGAAGGGAAGGGGAAAGAGAAGAGAATGGAGAAGGGATAATAGAATAGAATAGGAATATAGAATAGAATAGAATTATTTATTGGCCAAGTGTGATTGGACTCACAAGGAATTTGTCTTTGGTGCATAAGCTCTCAGTGTACATAAAGAAAAAATAAAATACATTCAGCAAGAACCATAAGATACAACACTTAGTGATAGTCATGGGTTACTAATAAGCAATCAAATCATACTAGGAAACAGTCGACATTTCTCTCTCTTTATCTCCGGCTTCTTTTAAGGGAGAGCTTGAGAAGGTGATAAAACTCCAAGGACATTCCTGAATTGAGCCATCTCTAAATTGCCTTTCCAGGGGGTGGCAGAGCTGCCTTGAGTCTCACTGATACCATCTGCCTTTGAATGCGTTTAACATACGTTTTTTTTTTCTTTTTCCCTCCTGCCTTTCTTTCTTTATCTGTTTCGAAGCAACTGATACGCTAGTAAACTGCAACGGGCTTTGTCGGGAATTTGATGCTGGAAGGCAGGAATTAGACTTCTTAAATTAAAAGGCACAGCCATCCTTCATAACCACTGCCTGGTTCTTCCAAAAAAGGCAGGCTGTCTGCCCCTGTTCATGGAGGTTTCATTTATTTTCTCCTTCTATCTTTCTTTTTTAGGGGATAAAAGGCAGGTGATCTTTGACTTATGGCCATAATGGAGCTCAAAATTTCTGTGGCTGAGTGAGAGGGGAGAAGGGGAGGGGAGAGGAAAGGAGGGGAGGGGAGAGGAGAGGAGAGGAGAAAGGGAAGGAAGGGAAGGAGAGAGGGAAGGGAAGAGGGAAGGGGAAAGGAGAGAAAGAAGGAAAGAAGAGAGGTAAGGGGAAGAGAGGAGAGGGAAGAGGAGGAGAGAGGAGAGAGGGAAGGAAAGG
Source organism: Bungarus multicinctus (assembly GCA_023653725.1). Taxonomy (NCBI): domain Eukaryota; kingdom Metazoa; phylum Chordata; class Lepidosauria; order Squamata; family Elapidae; genus Bungarus; species Bungarus multicinctus. The sequence continues at coordinate 183,474,656 of CM042836.1, read as the reverse complement.
AGAGAGCAAAAGTGAAGAGAGGGGAGGGAGAGGAGAGAATAAGAGAGGAGGGGAGGGGAGAGGAGAAGAGAAGAGAGAAGGAAGGAAAGGAGAGGGGGAAGGGGAAGAGAGGAGAGGGGAGAGGGGAGAGGGGAGAGGACAGCTTCCATGGTGAGAAAGGAAAAAAAGAAAGGAGGGAGGGAATAAAAAGAAATGGAAAGAAGCTTCCAATTTCCTTTGAAGCATATAACACAATTACAAAATTATCTTTTATTTTATAATTGTGAGGGAGGGGCAAAGCTCACTCTTTTCTATTATCTAGGTTTTTTTTTCCAATCATCAAAACCACAAATCATAAGTACAATTTTTTTCTTCCATTTCATGCAAAATCTCTTGGGCACGGCCGTTTGTGTGTGTGTGTGTGTGGAATTGGAGGAGGAAGCGCTCTGGATGATGCTTGAGGACTTAAGTGGCCAAGGATGCAAGCCTAATCAATAATTAACTGGGGCCTTTGTAGGCATTTGCCGGTTCTCCTGGTCTCCCTAGATTTTATGCTTCGAAACGGAAGACATTGACGGCCTACATCAAAAAGGACCATTTTCTCAGTCAAGATAACGCAGCACCCAAGGCCAGTCGAGTTATTCGGTGGCAAACACAACCAACTTCCTGGTTTCCTGCCGCTCAAATATCAAGGGAAATGCACGGTCAGCAAGGAATCCTAATTTGGCAGTTAAAGGAGTGATATTTCTGGAGAAACCTATCATCTTCCTACAAAATGGGGGTCATCTCAGCTGCATTAAGGGCAGGTGTGGACAGCTGAGGAGAGCGAGGACTCAGTTGAGAGGCCGGGACCATCAGGGAGTGGACTGCTGACTTTAGAGATTGTGGGGGCCGGCAGCAGCGATGAGGAGGTTCCCGAGGAGCCTGTGCTAAGTGCGCGTGCACAAAGGATTACTCGGAGGAAAGAGCAGTTGCAGCAGCACGGGCGACTTGGGAGTAAGGCTGCAAGGTTAATGGCCCCTCCTTCAAGAAGATAAAAGCCAGCTGTGAATCGGACGTTCTTTGCAGGAAGCAAAGACATTTTGAAACTCAGCCTCGTGGACATTGCGTTATTTTGGTATTTGAAGACTCTTGTGTTGTGAAATATTTCTTATCTGTGATTCTTGGCAGCCTCGCACAGCTTTGGCAAGGTTTGTGCTTATCAAAGTTAATTAGTTTGCAGCAGCCTTTTAACCGGGGATTCGTAACAATCATTGAAAAGTTTCTGTTCCCTTTGGTTCGTGTTTGTTTTATTGGAAAAGGGTTTGGGTCAGAACAAGAACTTCCAACAGAAAACGTTGAGTTAACTTGGATTCAAATCACAGCCGCAGCTGCCCAGGTGCCCAGTCTTCTGAAATTCTCTGCTACATTTCATCATTTTCATTTAACCACCCCATCATCCCTTGCGGGGTGAAGTCTGGGCAACTGAATGGAGCTAGCGTTTTAATGGCCAGATGCCTTTCCCGTCGCCAATGCGGAGTTTCATTCAGGAGATATATTCTCAGTGTGCCCCAGAGAGAGAAACATCTGCCTCCACTTAGGATCAAACTCACAGCCTTCTGATTGTGAAGCGAGAGCGCCCCCTCTAGTCCACCGCATCACTCCCAAATCCTCTGCTCCAAATCTTATGGGGAGAGATACAGAAGCAGAGGAGTCTGCAGATGGTGGTCCAAACAAGTCAAGATGCTGCAAAGGGCAACTGTAGCCTGGATTCCGAAAAGGAAGGGGCTTCACTCCAGAAGACCAAGAGACAGCGAAGTTCAGTTTGGTTGGGAGGAAGAAAGTTAAGATGGTTCCTCCCTAAGAATGTATGGGCGTGTCTTAGCTGCTTTACTTTAGCAAGATATCTGTCTATAGGTGAGGATAAAGGAAGCTGCTTAGAAGAACCTCAACATGTTTTTCTTGGTTCCTGGAGCCTGACAGCAACACACACACACACACACATACACACACAAACATATACATAGATGGAGTTTCCATCTCACCATTATGGTCACCCTCTTGACTTTTGGGGAGCCTACCCTGCAAAATGCCCCTGAATGGAGGGGACAAGTTCTCCAAAGTTCTCCAAGAGAAGACCTTTTCCAGATGTTTCTCCAACCAAGGATCTCTTCTCTTGGTGTCTTCCTTGGGGTTAGTTGAAAGGATGGGAAAGCCAAGGAGGTAGAAGATCACGAGAGAGAGGACCACACCAAGGCCATTCCTGGTTGCGTTTTTGGCTACCTCATCATCTCCAGAAGAATTCTCCAAGGTTGCCTCCTCCTTTGAAAGGAAGTGGAGAGTTCTTCTCATGCATTTTAGCAGCCAGGCAAGGAGAAGAAGGAGGAGGAAAAAATCGCTGAAGCTCAGGTCCCTCATTTAGGTGTTTTGATTCTGACAATATCTGGCAAAGAAAATGATATTGTTGTGTGTCTCTATTGTCTTGCTGGGATGATTTACAGCTCCAGATGTCAGAGGAGATAAAAAGGAGAGTAACCAAGTAGAGAGAAAATTGGGTTAGCTTATCCTCCAGGTGCAGATCCAATTCTGGTAGGGACAGACATATCGTCGTTGTTAGACTACAGTGTCCATCATTCATCCTCATCGTCCTTCACAGCACTTTGAGCTCTGCTGTGGCAGATGGGAACTGGAGTCTCTCATGGTCCTCCTCCTGCTGAAAGTCACCCGCAGAAACTATTTGCCGTTGCTTTTTTTTTTAGACTTCCCACTTTGGTGTTTTGTGGTGGTCTCCTTTCCAAGAGGGATGGGGGACCACTAAGTAATCAATCTCAACCTGCATCATAGATTTTTGAAACCAGTCAAGGTCAGATGCGGCCATCTAGACAAGCAGTTGTCCTTAAAGGTGTGGGGCCACTTCCTTAAACAGGTAGGCCTCAACCATGGTTGAACCCCAAATTTATGTTGCTAAGCGAGACCGTTGTTAAGTGAATTTTGTCCCATTTTGCAACCTTCCTTGCCGCAGTTGCTGCAGTCAATCGCTTCAGTTGTTAAGCTGAAGGTCATTAAGCGGTTTTCCCATTGACTTTGCTCCTCAGAAAGTCGCAAAAGGGAATCACACTGGGACACTGCAACCGTCATAAACATGAGTCAGTTTGCCAAGTCTCTGAATTTTGATCCCATGACCACGGGAATGCTTCAACGGTCGTAAGTGTGAAAAAAAACCCCACCCTGTCCCTTTTTTTCAGTGCCTTTGCAACTTCAAACAGTCACTAAATGAATTGTTGTAAGCCAAGGACTTCCTGTGGCTATTTCTATAACTTCTTGGTCACCGACAGATTGTGGAAAAGTCTGCTCTTAATGGCCGTGGCCATATCTTGTTGAAAACCAGGGTCCCTTAAAGGGTCCTTGAAGACCCTTCCCCAACATTAATCTTAATCTCTCTCTATAAAAGGCGAAAGACCACTCACGCGTCATCACAAAATCTCCAGAACCATAAAACCTACAAACTTGAAATCCGACCCATATGTTCCTCTTGGCTTCTAGCGGCTCACTAAGAAAGGATTTTTTGAAATGACCATCAGAGCATTTAGTATTTTGTATATTATTGTTATTATTATTATTGTTGTTGTTGTTATTGTTGTTGTTATTAACACACTCTGATGCTAAGGAGTTAAACTCTTGCTCCCCACCTGAAAAGAAATCTGTTCCAAATGCAAAAAAAATGCAGAGGAGAGGAATTTCAGTTTCAGTTTTACTTTCACAGCACCAAGCAGCTTTAGTCCAGAACAGTTGAGCTAAGCCACGCCCAGGCTCCTTGCTGTCTCCTTCTTGCTCACACAGCAAATGCTGCTTCCATTTCCAAACAGCCCTCAGCTCTCTCTCACACTGACGGGACGCTAGCCAGATGAATACCGATGGATGCTGGTAGGCAGAGGCAGAATTCCCCCCCCCTTATTTTCCTCCCCAAAAACTAAGCCGGATCACAAAGTTTCGTAGCGAAGTATGGGTATCGAGCTAGTTCTAGATATAGCGGATTGAAGAACGAGGACGAATCCCCTCAAATTATCCTGGGATGCATTTTTGTGCTTCGATTTCAAATTATAGCGATGGTGTCCCCTTTGCTTTCCTCGCATGTGAATAAATCGGCGAATGTCACGCAGGTTTCCTTTCTGCGTTTGGGTTCCTGCCCTCCATCCCTCCCTTTTGCCGCTGTATAAAATGATACCCCACACTTATGCAAAACAGCAGCCTAATTCGGCTGAATTAATGCCTTTCCGCTGGTAGAAATGGCTTATTTAAAGAACAGGCTAATCAAGCGTAAATTCTTAAATGAACTTTAAAAAAAAAACAAACAAACCAGATTCATCTGGGTTGTTATGGCTCCGGAATGGACATTCTAATCGTTTCTTATTTTTAATTGAAGGAGCTCTAATCTTCCTTGCCCGAAAATTGTACAGGGATGTTTGGAGGTGTAGAAGGAGCGGCTCGGTGGCCTAGAGGGGGGAGCTCTCACCTCACAATCAGGAAGCTGTGTGAGTTTGATCCCAGGTAGAGGCAGATATTTGTCTCTCTGGGCACACTGAGAATATATATCTGCCGGACAAAACTCCACCCCGGTGACAGGAAGGGCATCCGGCCAGTAAAACACTCTGCTAGCCCAGACTCCACCCCGCATGGGATTATGGAGCCATTAAATGATGATGATGATGATGTTTGCAGGTGTAGAAAGGAGGGATGGGGGTACTGGCTGCCATTCATCCCTAACAAGACGAAGGGGCTGTAGGTCTTTGCCAGATGCAAAAGATCAGGACATAAATCAAGTTGCAGCACAGAGGTTTTATATTGGTTTAAGTCTATCCACAAGGATCTAGTCAACCACGGTATCAATCAGCACTCAATCGACACTAGATAGGGATTGATTGTTTGTGGCAACGTAAGGACTCTCAGCTAATGACATATTTAACTCCGCCCTCTGCCGGCTCTTCTTCTACAGGACCTCCAAGGTCAGGAGAAATGATGCCTTTGACTCTGGATGGGGTAGTACAACCCCAGACAAAATTAACGCTGGAAGACCCAGAATTAAGGATACATTTCCTGATAGCCAGAACAATTCATCAATCTGCCACTGATTGGCCCCAAAACACTCAACTCTCTTGTGTATCTAAGGCAGGACTAGAAGTCACTGTCTCCTGGTTTCAAGCATGGTACCTTTAACCACTAGACCAAACTGGCCTTGCGTTGAGATAACTGGCTGGAGACAGAGACCACACAATCCATCAAATATGTTTATTTGGCCAATAAGCAGCAAAATTAAAAAGAACAAAATAAAGTGAAGCGGATAAATACATTAATATGTACTAGCAGCTAGCAAAATAAATCACACAATAGGTAAAGATAGAGGTTCCCCTCACAGCTACGTGCTAGTTGTTTCCGGCTCTAGGGGGCGATGCTCATCTCCGTTTCAAAGCCGAAGACTGTCCGAAGACGTCTCCGTGGTCATGTGGCCGGCAGGACTAAACGCCTTCGAAGGCGCACGGAACGCCATTACCTTCCCACCAAAGGTGGTCCCTATTTTTCTACTTGCATTTTATTACATGCTTTCGAACTGCTAGGTTGGCAGAAGCCGGGACGAGGAACGGGAGCTCCCTCCGTGACACGGCGCTAGGGATTCGAACTGCCAAACTGCCGACCTTTCTGATCGACAAGCTCGGCCTCTTAGGCACTGAGCAGCCGCGTCCCTAAATCACACAATAATAACGATCAAACCTGTATGGCCGTGTTAGTACAATTGCTACCCAGGAGAGAAATCTAAAGCACCGATAGAGATATAAAATAAAAATTAAAAAATAAACTATACCTCCTCTACAATTAATGGTCAAGATATAACAAACCAAGCAGTATTTTAACACAAAGGTAAATTTATTTTTTGACCAGTTATGTCTTGCCTTCATCACAGTGACCCAAAACGTTCAGCTGTTTGCACATACAATGAATGGTTTTAAATCCCGAAGGAGAAGAATTTATGGGGCCTCCCTGGGAATTGATCTATTAGGGGCACGATGTAAATTGACCTAATGTCTGGGTAAAAATTTACAATGCAGTATTACGTGTGACACGGTTTCCACCACCCCCAACACCAGAGGGGCAAATAGACTCAGCTGCAGGGAATTTTTTTAACTAGGTTTAACTAGATTTTTTTAAAAACTAGGTTTTTTAACTAGATTTTTTTTAACTAGAAGTGTGGGATGGAAGCATTGAGAATTTTTAAAGAATACTGTTTCTCAGCTGAGGGAAAGTCAGAGACCCCCAAAATGTCTGGAGTTCTGCTGTTAAAGGATATTTTGGCTTAACACTCATGCTAAAATCTAAAAGATTCTTGGTTGAGCCCTCTGCCTCTCCCTCTCCCTCTCTCCTCCTCCCCTCCCATTACCTCTCCTCCCCTCTGCGTCTCTCTCCTCCTGTCTTCCTCTCCTGTTTCCTCTCCCTTCTCTCTCTCCATCCCCTCTCCTCTCCCTCTCCTCTCCTCTTGTTTCCTTCTCTCCTCTCCTCCTCTCCCTCTCTCCTCCTGTCCTCTCCTGTTTCCTCTCCCCTCTCCCTCCCCTCTCCTCCTCTCCTCTCCTCTCCCTCTCTCCTCCTGTCTTCCCCACCCATTTCCTCTTCCATTCTCTCTCCCTCTCCCCTCCTGTCCTCTCCTCCTGTTTCCCTCTCCCTCTTTCCTCTCCTCCCCTCCCTCTCCCTCTCTCCTCCTCCCCTCCCATTACCTCTCCTCCCCTCCCCTCTGCGTCTCTCTCTCTCCTTCTGTCTTCCTCTCCTGTTTCCTCTCCCCCCCCTCTCTCTCCATCCCCTCTCCTCTCCCTCTCCGCTCCTCTCCTCTTGTTTCCCTCTCTCCTCTCCTCCTCTCCCTCTCTCCTCGTCGTCTCCTGTTTCCTCTCCCCTCTCCCTCCCCTCTCCTCCTCTCATCGCCTCTCCCTCTCTCCTCCTGTCTTCTCCACCCATTTCCTCTTCCATTCTCTCTCCCTCTCCCCTCCTGTCCTCTCCTCCTGTTTCCCTCTCCCTCTTTCCTCTCCTCCTCTCCCTCTCCCTCTCTCCTCCTGTCCTCTCCTGTTTCCTCTCCCCTCTCCCTCCCCTCTCCTCCTCTCCTCTCCCTCTCTCCTCCTGTCTTCCCCACCCATTTCCTCTTTGATTTTCTCTCACTCTCTCCTCCTGTCCTCTTCTCCTGTTTCCCTCTCCCTCTTTCCTCTCCTCCTCTCCCTCTCCCTCTCCCCTCCTGCCCTCTCCTCCTGTTTCCCTCTCCCTCTTTCCTCTCCTCCTCTCCCTCTCCCTCTCCCCTCCTGTCATCTCCTGTTTCCTCTCCCCTCTCCCTCCCCTCTCCTCCTCTCCTCTCCTGCTCTCCTCCTGTCTTCCCCACCCATTTCCTCTTCGATTCTCTCTCACTCTCTCCTCCTGTCCTCTCCTCCCCTGTTTCCTTTCCCCTCTGCCTCTCCTCCTCTCCTCCCTTCCCCTCTCATCTCCCAGCAGAGAAAAAAAAAATCAGAAAAGATCCTCCCTAACTTACCAGCATAAAAAGAGAGGTAAAGACCATTATACATCGAGACCGGCTAGGTTGATGTCAGCCTTCCCAAACAGACCGGGCAGGAAACACAATCAGATGAGCGAATTATACTTTATTGTAAGGCTACGCTAACAGACTATTGCAAGTCTGAAAGTACAAATCCCCCACCGGTCTTTTTTAATAGCCTGAGAAGTTTAGGAGTTTCCTTCTCTGCCCATTCTGCAGCTGCGGGGTCTACTCTCTGTTATCTTATCCTTCCCTAACAACCTCTCTTCCCATCCCAAGGACATCCGCACACGCCATTACATTAGCCTATACGTTAGGCTAGGGCTTCCCAATTTTTCTCTCTCCTTCCTCTCCTCGTGCATTCCTCCAGGAGACATCAGCCCAAGCTAAGCTATGAATGGTAGGCTATTTCTTCTTCCTCTCTTCCCTGTACCTTCTCAGACTTGGCAACAACAGATGACAGTGAATCACTCCAGGGGGGGGGAGGGGGGGGGGCTTATCTCTGCACCGCCTGTTGCCTCCTGCAAAACCCACCGTACGGGACAAATGTCCCTTACAACCCCAGTGCTCAAAAGAGCCCTTCTCAGCTTTCGGCCATTCCTGTGAATCAAGAGACAGATGGAGGCTGGATCAGAAGCGCGTTGCTACCTCTGCTGTCCTCCGAATAGAACTGCAGTAATAAATCTCTCCCCGTTGCAGCACAATTGAAAGGTTTTGAGTGACTCTCCTTACTTCTCGGTTGGATCTTTCTTGGGTGAGCTTCCACCCATTATTTCTTGTCCTGCCCCAGTGGTGGGATTCAACCTGGTGTAACAACCGATTTGGTGAGCGCGTGATTTGAAAACCGCCCATTTTTCTGTCATAAGTCACTTTTTTCAGCAGAGGCATTGTAAATTTGAATGGTCAGGTAAATGGACTGTTGTAAGTCGAGGACTACCTGTAGCCAGTTCTTGCAACTATTCATTATATGCTTTGGTGCCCAGTTCCCTAATCTTTGCTTCTCTTCTCTTATTTTATTAAATTCAATTAAATTCTTTTATTCTCTTATTTTATCAGTTATTGGGGGAATATAAAAGGGGGAGGGCTTCATGTGGCACCACCATCTCTACCATTCAACCTAGAATGAAGGACACATTTCTTGCTATTCAGAACAATCAATTGGTGGAATGGCTTGCCTCCTGGAGCTGTGGGTGCTCCATCACTGGAGGTTTTCAAGAAGAGACTGGACAACTATTTGTCCGGGTGATATAAGGTCTCCTTGTTGGAATTCATTGTTGCAATATATTTTGTATGCAACAACTACAGTAGTATTCAGCCAATAGAGGGCAGTGTTTCGAAGTTTGGATCTATAGTATATACTCTATGCTCTTTTGTTCTAAGCAGAGTTTCCTGTTTCCTGTTACAGTTAAGCAGTTGAGTAGTAAAGCACATGGTGATTGTACTCTTTGTTTGCTCTGTAGTGCTATGGTGCTATGGTTCTATCTATCTATCTATCTATCTATCTATCTATCTATCTATCTATCTATCTATCTATCTATCTATCTATCCACAGAGAGAGAGAGAATTTCTAACACTCCTACCTTGGACTGGGGATTAGACTAGAAGACCTCCAAGGTCCCTTCCAATCCTATGATTCTATGTTCTGTGTACTATTTTCATCCTAAATAAGGATCAGCTCTTTGAATATGTAACTGATAGCAAGCATCTTTCCACAATGCGCCAAACTGTATAATTTGGGGGTCACAAGAGCCGAGGCACGTTCACGGTGCAAGTTATGTCCTAATGAATTAAGCCACACTAAGGTTTGACGTGGTCTGATTCACCCCACTTGTACAAACAACTGGCCTCTCACAGTGTGATAAACCCAATTTTTATTCAGCCTCTTCTTTCGTCCTCTCTAATGAATTGTGACAGGCCCAGAAAATTAAAATTAAGAGTGAAGTCTTTCCTTGTGATTACGAGAAGAAAACGCTGCTGATTTTTATCTCTACATAAATGTGCACAGGCAGCATTGCAAAAAAATAAATTTCTCTTCCCCCCCCCCCCACCTCAATGTGAGGACTTTGTCCAAACTGATTTTTGGTCATTTCCATTCTCGTTAACAATCCTTCTGGTTCTTCTTCTCTGTCATTATTAATAGTTAAAAGAATAGAATAACAGAGTTGGGAGGGATCTTGGAGGTCTTCTAGTCCAACCCCCTGCTCAAGGAGGAGACCCTACACCATTTCAGACAAAGGGTTATCCAATCTCTTCTTAAAAACTTCCAGTGTTGGAGCATTCACAACTTCTGGAGGCAAGTCGTTCCACTGATGAATTATTCTCACTATCAGGAAATTCCTCCTTAGTTCTACATTGTTTCTTTCCTTGATTAGTTTCCATCCATTGCTTCTTCTCCTGCCTTCTGGTGCTTTGGAGGATAGCTTGACTCCTTCTTCTTTGGGGCAGCCCCTCAAATATATCACCAGGCTTGAGATATTGGGCTTGGACAACCTTGAACTACGCTGCCTATGACTAGACTTAAGCGTTAGCACACAAAATTATCTGCTACAATGTCCTACCAGTCAATGACTACTTCAGCTTCAACCACAACAATACAAGAGCACACAACAGATACAAACTCAATGTAAACTGCTTCAAACTCAATTGCAGAAAGTACAACTTCAGCAACAGGGTGGTCAATGCCTGGAATGCACTACCTAACTCTGTAGTTACATCCTCTAACCTCCACTCCTTTAACCTCAAACTATCCACTATTGACCTCACCCCATTCCTAAGAGGTCTGTAAGGGGCGTGCATAAGTGCACCATCGTGCCTACCATCCCTGTCCTATTGTCCCCATTTATTCGTACCTATTTCCTGTATTCTTACTCATGTTTATTCTTATACCTATTATCCTGTAAGCGACTGACAAATCAAATAAATAAATATTGGAAGACTGCTATCATGTCACCCAAGTCCTTCCTTTCATTAAACCAGACCTACCCAATTCCTGCAACCATTCTTTGTATGTTTTAGCCTCCAGTCCCCTAATCTTCTTTCTTGCACTTTTCTAGAGTCTCAACATCTTTTTTTTATAAATGTGGCAACCAAAACTGGATGCCATATTTCAAGTGTGGCCTTACCAAGGCATTATAAAGTGATATTAACACTTCACGTGATCTTAATTGATGATCCTTCTGTTAAGGCATCCTAGAATTGTGTTGGATTTTTGGCATTTAAAGCTCACATTTAAATGATTATCCAATAGGACTCCAAGATCCCTCTCGCAGTTATTATTGTTGAGCCAAGTACTTAGTCCAGAAAATACACGAAAGCCTAAAACTATATAAAATCTCTAATCCTAACAGAGTAGGCGTTTCCTAACTAAAATAGATGAAGCATTTCAAACGTAGCCTTAGGAGGTCGTTTTCCTTATCGGCTCCTGCAAAATAGATCTCAAAGTTTCACCTCGCTTTATTCCTGGCTAAGCAACTGATTTGAAAAATGAAAAGGAAGCAAACAAGCAATATTTCAAAGTCAGGCCACCTCCACCCCTTAAAAGAAAGAAAAATGAGACAATTACAAAGCAGCAAATCTCTGGATAAACAGCACAGATTAAGAGATTCTCGCTAATGCGTTTTGGACCTCCCTAAGATCAGCAAGAAAACAGAGGGGAATCTGTATTCTCTTAATTTTTGCAACGGGAATTTCTCCTGCAAATTTCTCCTCATTGCATTCCCTGAACGCAATCAAGGGAATTCCACAAGAGACATTGCTGTCATTGAAACTGTCGGATGGTATGGGGGCAATTTATTGATTTATTACATTTACATGCCACCTATCTCACGCCAAGAAATGATTGGGAGGCTTGTTCGGGATGCAAAGAATAGGAGACTGTTGCCACTTTTTCTCAAGGGATGAAATATCAAACTTTTGATATCCCTCTCTTCGATTGAACACATTGCTTTCGTGGCTGCCAGGGAAATTCTGGGAGTCCTTGCGTCTTAAAGTTATCGAGGTTGAGAAAAGCTGGTTTACATTGTACTGTTTGATACCATGTATTTTATTACTATGGACATTATTACTTATCATTAGTAGTAGTAATATCTTTTAACGCTTTTGTAAACAGTGATAATTTTGTCTATTGCTGGTCTGTGGTAGTAATAAAGTTGTATTATTATCATCATCATCATCATCATCATCATTATTATTATTATACACAAAAATGACAGTATACACAGCAAATGAGATAACCATGCTGGGTTTCATATCACAAATCACTAGTTGAACACTTCCCAAGTGTTTAGGACTGTGTTGTTGTTGTTATTATTATTATTATTATTATTATTATTATTATTATTATTATTATTATTATTATCTGGTTTACATTATACAAGTTGTAATTACAGATAGTTCTATAAAACTCTACTTTTGGAGCATTTACAACTTCTGGAAGTAAGTTATTCCACTTTCGAATTCTTCTCACTGTCAGGAAATTTCTTCTTAGTTCTTGGTTGGATCTCTCTTTAATTGGTCTCCATCCATTGTTTCTTGTCCTGCCTTCACTTTCTTTGGAAAACAGCTTGGCTCCCTCTTCTCCTTTGTGACAACCCCTGAGATATTGGAAGACTGCTATCCTGTCACCCCTAGTCCTTCTTTTCATTGAACCAGACATGCCCAATTATCCCAAATATTCTCTTGTATTAATTCTTGGCTGCTCAGGATGGGCATGGTGGCTATTATATTATTCCAAGCCAGGGTTGGGGAAAAAGTTTTGCAACAGAGAGAGAGAGAGAGAAAGGGACATGTACTTGGGCAGGTCATGTTGAAGGTGCTTTTAAAATATTGCAAGATAATGATCAGGTGGAGAACTGGAGTGGAGACAAGATATATCGTGAGACAAAAAAAGACTCATCCGTGTCAGGCCTTGGCATGTGGCAACCTGGCAGGAAGGAAGCAGGAGTGATATCGGGCATCACCGCCAGTGCATAGTTGTCTTAAGATGTTCTTGTTTTTTTTTTTTCTGCTATCAAATCAGCTTTTTCTTATCTGTTTCTATAAAATTGAAACAGAGGAGTGGAATAGAGGAACAATCAAACCACAACTTCTCTTCCTAGAGTCCAAAAGTCCTCCAAAATCTCAGGTAGTCCACAAATAGAGAGTATCTTAACTTACTGCACCTGTGTATGATTTGTCAATTGCACAGGGGCAGATAGGAAAGCACTCCAGAGGGTGAACATCATTGCCCAGAGGATCATGGGTTGCCCTCTCCCCTCTTTGGAAGAGCTTTATAGCTCCCGTTGCCTTAAGAAAGCTCAAAACATTCTCAAAGATCCATCTCATCCTGGGCACCCTTTTTTTTTAAACTATTACCATCTGGCAGATGGTACAGGATAATAAAAACAAGGACAAACAGGCTGAAAAACAGCTTCTATCCCAGGGCAGGAACTCTATTGAATTCTACTGCATAATGCAATATTATTGCAATATCAGGGGTTTTTCAATTCAATGTATAGAATGTGTAGGATGGGTGTTTGTGTTTGTTTTCATAGTCATCATGTACACTGAAGATGGCGTTTAATTTTGTTGAGGTGCAATGACAATAAACTAAACTAACTTAATAGCACAATTGAGACCGGTGTCAATTCGTGCCTTGCCGTCTGGTGCTTCGGAAAATAGGTTCATTCCCCGCCCCCCCGCCCCCCATCTTCTTGGTGGCAGCCCCTCCAATATTGAAACACTGCTATCATGTCCCCCCCTGGCTTTTCTTTTCATTAAACCAGGCAACCTTTATTTGTAAGCTGTAGTCTCCAGTCCCCTGATCGTCTTTGTGGCTCTTCTCTGCAATTCTTTTCAGACTTTCAACCTCTTTTTTTAATACTGTGGTGACCGGTTGTTGTTAACGGCGCATTGCATGGTGTGATTCACAAAGGGTTGTGGGGTTTGTTGTTGTTTTTTTGCCCTTTTCAATCATCTGAAATGTGATTATGTGCCACACCATCTTCTTCACCGCTCCCTCCCCGGTAGTTGCTTTCCATCACCCCTGTCTTGGGGGCTTGCCAAATGCATTATGCATTGGATTTGAGGTGTCCGACATGCAGCAACTCCACCAGGTGAGGTGATAGGTCTGTTGTATTCATATCTGGGTACTTTGTTGGTCTTTGTCCTTGGGTAAGCAAGGCGCTGTCGCAACAAGAGAGGGGAGAGCGTTTTGAGATATTGATATTTTGAGGGGCATATTAAAGTCTGCAGAGGTGCGAAGGATGAGCTGGGAAAAGGAAAGAATGAAAAATTTATCATGCAATATTTGGCTAAAGGTGATCCTCAATAGAATAGAGTAGAATAGAAAAGAAAAGGAATAGAATAGAATATGAACAGAATTATGAAAGACTAGAATAACAGAATAGAATAGCAATAGAAGAATAAAAATTTAAAATAGAATAAGAATTTAAAATAGAATAAGAATAAAATAGAAACATGAAACAATAGAATAGAATTATGAAAGAATAGAATAAGAATAGAATAAGAATTTAAAATAGAATAGAATAAGAATAGAATAGAATAGAAATATGAAAGAATAGAATAGCAGAATAGAGCAGGAATAGAACAGAAGAATAAAATTTTTAAATAGAGCAGAATAAGAATTTAGAATAGAATTAGAACAGAATAGAAATATGAAAGAATAGAATAACAGAATAGAGCAGGAATAGAAGAGAAGAATAAAAATTTAAAATAGAATAGAATAAGAATTTAGAATAGAATAAGAATAGAATTTAGAATAGAACAGAATTAGAAAGTAGAACAGTGTTAACCACAGAAATTTTGGGTGCGGGATACTGCAACCATCACAACTATGAGTGACTTGCCAAACATCTGAATTTTGATCACGTGCTGCAACGGTCATAAGTGTGGAAAAACAATCCGAAGTCGCTTTTTTCAGTGCCGTTGTGTACTTCAAGCGGTCACTAAAGGAACTGTTCTAAGTCCTGGGGTTACCTGTACCCAACTAGAATCAAGGCGGAATTCGCTTGACCCTCCTCCTCCTCCTCACCGTTTCCACTGCCCCAGGACTGAGTTGTGTTTCCTTCTCCCTTAATGGTTTCTCTGTCCCAAGGATTACCTCCCTTCACATCACGCCACTCAAACTCTTAACAGCTTTAATCCAAGGGAGCAGGGATATGAATCCCTAAGCTGTCAACATTCATCCGACTTAGTATGAGAATGACAGCTCCATTTTTAACCGCTGTCCGCTGTGGGATAGATCTGACAGGATCCTGTGCCTGCTGCCACTTTTTTTTCACTGATGGAAGGAAAAGTCTTCTCAGCAGGGAATAAACTCAGTTGCAAACTTCTTGGTGGCTTTAGCTAAATTCAGTGCCGCTGGTCCAAGTGCAGATTAGAGGAGCATCTTCTGTTTTTCACAGCCTATGTTAAAAATAAAAACCAGGAAGAAGGCAGAAAAATCCAGCAATGTTCCAGGATTCTCCTCACTCAGTTCATTAATTTCAAACTGGCTGGATCTGAGTCTTATGGTAACAGATAATCAGAGTTGGAAGGGACCTTGTAGGTCATCTAGTCCAACCCCCTGCCCAAGCAGGGGATCCTACACCATTTCTGACAAATGGCAGTCCAGTCTCTTCTTGAAAGTCTCAAGTAATGGCACTCCCACAACTTCCAAGGGCAACTTCTGTTCCACTGGTTGATTGCTCTTACTGTCAGAAAGTTTCTCCTTATTTCCAGGTTAAATGTCTCCTTGTTCAGTTTCCATCCATTGTTCCTTGTCTGGCCTTCAGGTGCTTTGGAAAATAGCTTGACCTCCTCCTCCTCTCTGTGGCAGTCCCTCAAATATTGGAACACTACTATCATGTCTCCCCTGTTCCTTCTTTACACTAGAGTAGCCAAATCAATTCCTGTAACCGTTCTTCATATGTTTGAGCTTCCAGTCCCCTAATCATCCTGATTGCTCTTCTCTGTACTTTTTCTAGAGTCTCAACATCTTTTTTATAGTGTGGTGACCAAAACTGGATGCAGTACTCTAGGTGTGGTTTTACTAAGGCTTTGTAACATGGTATTAGTACCTCAATTGATCTTGATTGTATCCCTCTGTTAATGCAACTTAGGATTGCATTGGCTTTTTTGGCTGCTGCTGCACACGGCTGGCTCCTATTTAGCTGGTTGTCCACTAAGACTCCAAGATCCCTCTCACAGTTATTGCTATTGAACCTGGTTTCACCCAGTCTATATGTGTACTTTTGGTTTTTCTTGCCTAAGTGTAGGACTTTCCTTTTCTCTACATTGAATTCTCTACATGGTCTAGTGGTTAAGGCACCAGGCTAGAAACTAGGAGCCGGTGAGTTCTAGTTCTGCCTTAGGCATGATAGCCAGGTGGATGACTTTGACCCAAATGGCCCAACCACTAGGAGACAGTGAGTCCTAGTTCCGCCTTAGGCATGAAAGCTGGGTGAGTGGTCCAATCACCAGGAGATAGTAAATTCTAGTCTCATCTTAGCCATGAAAGCTGGATAGGTAATGCTCCACCAATCACCAGGTGATGATGAGTTCTAGTTCTGCATGAAACCTGGGTGGGTAACTTTGGCCCAATCACCAGGAGATGGTGAATTCTAGTCCCTCTTTAGCCATGAAACCTACCCAGGTGACTTTGGGCTAATCACCAGGAGTAGGTGAGTTCTAGTCCTGCCTTAGCTATGAAAGCCAGCTGGGTGACTTTGAGCTAGTCTCTCTCTCTCTCTCTCACCACAAACCATCTCACAGAATTGGAGAAAATAGGAAGAGCATTTTGTGTCTTCGCTGCCTTCAGTTATTTATAAAACTAACGATGGTGGGATATAAATTAATTAAATAAATCCATTTGCTTCTCTCTACGTCCCTTTCTCCTGTAGTTTCTGGAAACTCTCTTAGTCTTCCCAAGGAATGTCACAATCAGTTTGTTGGCAGGGTCTCTTGTGACTTTTATTTTTCTTGTATACAACAAGGTCTCTGGGGGTTGTGCAGCCTTAACTCATTTTCATCCTTATGGAAGATCAACCTCGGAAGAGAAAGCTGAAATCTACGAAACGGGGTTTAAAAATGGAAGGAAACATCTGTTTGGTTCACCATGGATTCGTAACTCAGGCTGAATTACCAAACGCGGAATTGCAGTGAATTCTGAATCGCGCAAACGGAGATTTTGTCATCGTTCCACAAGTTTGCGGTCTTACCAATTTAGCCGGGCAATTTGTCAACAATAATGTGCATGTTTAGAAAAGCGTCGGCGAAGAATTTCACGTTACTGGAAACAATCTCGTCGATGCATTCTCTTCGAGAAAACTGCTCACAGGAAATGAGTTTTAGATTTAGAAACACGTTTGGAAAAGAGGGAACAAAGCATTCCCAAATTAAAGCGCAAGCTTTTGTTTGCTGGATTGTGCATACTTGCAAAAAATGAGAATCTAAGCAAAACGCCAGAAAGAGAAAGGGAAAATTGACAAGGGCTCTTGGATCCTTATAACTGCAGCATTTCCTTCTAATTCCTCCACCAGAAAACTCTTCCGTTTGGTCGTTTCTTTCAGGTGAATTTGAATGTGGAGAAAAACAAAAGCTTTACATTTAGGGAAATCAAAGGTCTAAGCACAGGTTAGGTGAGACCTGGCTCAAAAAACAGTAACTGTGAGAAGGATCTTGGAATCCCAGTGAATGATCATTTGAATGTGAGCCAGCCGTGTCAGCAGCCACCGCCAAAAAATGCTAACACAATCCTGGGTTGCATGAACAGAGGCATAGAATCAAAAATCACCTGAAGTACTATTCTGATTATATTATTAGCACTGCTTTATAAAACCCTAGCAAGGCCACACCTGGAATCCTGCAACCAATTTTGGTCACCGTGCTACACAAAAGAGGTTGAGGCTTTGGAAAAAGTTCAGGGAAGAGCAGCTAAGGGGAATCAAAGGCCTGGAGACTAAAAGATATGAAGAATGACTGCAGGTTTTGGGCCTGTCTAGTCTAAAGAAAAATAGAATTAGGGGTGACATGGTAGCAGTATTTCAGTATTTGAGGGGCTGCCGCAAGGAAGACGGGGTCAAATTATTCTTCAAAGCACCAGAGGGCAGGACAAGAAACAATGGATGGAAACTGAACAAGGAGAGAAGCAACCTGGAATTAAGTGAGGACAATTAACCAGTGGAACTGCTTGCCACCAGAAATTGTGGGCATTCCATCACTGGAGGTTTTCAAGAAGAGACTGGACAATCCCTTGTCTGAGGTGGTATAGGTTCTCCTGCTTGAGCAGGGGGCAGGACTAGAAGACCTCCAAGGTCCCTTCCAGCTCTATTCTATTCTATTCTATTCTATTCTATTCTATTCTATTCTATTCTATTCTATTCCTATTCCTATTCTATTCTTTCTCATTCTATTCTATTCTATTCTACTCTACTCTACTCTACTCTACTCTACTCTTCTATTCTATTCTACTCTACTCAACTCAACTCTACTCTTCTATTCTTCTACTCTACTCTACTCTACTCTTCTTCTATTCTATTCTACTCTACTCTATACTCTATTCTTCTATTCTATTCTACTCTACTCTACTATTCTACTCTACTCTATACTCTATTCTTCTATTCTGTTCTATTCTACTCTACTCTACTCTTCTATTCTATTCTATTCTACTCTACTACTCTTCTATTCTACTCTACTCTACTCAACTCAACTCTACTCTTCTATTCTTCTACTCTACTCTTCTTCTATTCTATTCTATTCTACTCTACTCTATACTCTATTCTTCTATTTTATTCTACTCTACTATTCTACTCTACTCTATACTCTATTATTCTATTCTATTCTATTCTATTCTATTCTATTCTATTCTATTCTATTCTATTCTACTCTACTCTACTCTACTCTACTCTATTCTTCTATTCTATTCTATTCTACTCTACTCTACTCTTCTACTCTACTCTACTCTAGTCTACTCTACTCTACTCTACTCTACTCTACTCTACTCTACTACTCTACTCTACTCCTCTACTCTACTCTACTCTACTCTACTCTACTCTTCTATTCTACTCTACTCTACTCTACTCTACTATTCTATTCTATTCTATTCTATTCTATTCTATTCTATTCTATTCTTCTATTCTAAATTTTGGAGATCATGTTAGTTGGCCATGTCACGTTGCCCCATTCTGTTCCAGAGAGCTCCTTTCTTCAGAGGTTTCTGAAATAACCACGGAGAATGCAAGAAGAAATATCTGTGCAAAAACCCAGCTGGCTGTAAATATTTGGAACTTTTTAAAAAAGAATTAAACAAAGCTAGAAGAGACCTTTTATTTGGTGGGGGAAAGGTTTTGGCTTGAGGCTGACTTTAGCTGTGCCTTGGATTCTTCCAGCAGCCCCCACCCGTCCCCCGTCCCCCAAATTAATGGGAGAAATTATTTAACATCCCGAGGCGCTTGTCTTTCTGACACACGAGGAGGAAATAAGCTTTAGGGAGTCATACTATGACACCAATTTTCAACTGTTCATTAAATGGAGATGAGAGGAGGGGGAAAAAAAGGGGTCCCCGAACAAGGTCATTCATATTTTATTTCATTTTACTTAAAGCTGTCTGGAGGCAGAGAGAGATTTGTTACGAATTGGTTGGGAAACAAAAGGCAGGAAAATGAACTCGTTCCTGATCTGCTCTCACTTCCTGCCTAATTTCGTCAAAATATATATACATATTTGCAGCAGGGAAAACAGATATTGGTGGCGTCTTTATGAACTCGCAGAGTGGCTGGGCACACTCTGTGCCATGAGGTCAATTAAAGAATTTAGCAGATGCATTAACCTTGATACGTTGATGGCTTAGCTAAATTAAGCATGGGGTGCGAATAGAGCTAAGTAGAACAGAGCAGAATAACAGAGTTGGAAGGGACCTCCGAGGTCTTCTAGTCCAACCCCCTGCTTAGGCAGGAAACCGTTTACCAGATAAATGGTTGTCCAATCTTTTAAATCTTTTTAAAAACCTCCAGTGATGAAGCACCTACAGCTTCTGGTGGCAAGCAGTCCCACTGGTCAATTGTTCTCACTGCCAGCAAATTTCTCCTTAAATTCCAGGTTGCTTCTCTCCTTGATTATTTTCCATCCGTTGCTTCTTATCCTGCCCTCTGCTCCTTTGGAGAATAGCTTGACTCCCTCTTCTTTGGGGCAGCCCCTGAGATATTGGAACACTGCTATCCTGTCTCCCCTAGTCCATCTTTTCATTAAACTAGACATACCCAGTTCCTGCAACCGTTCTTCGTATGTTTTAGCCTCCAGTTCCCTTATCATCTTTGTTGCCCTTTTCTAAACTCTTTCCAGAGTTCTCAACATCTTTGCTATCATATGGTGACCAAAACTGGATGCAGTATTCTAAGTGTGGTCTTACTAAGGCTTTATACAGCTGTACTAATACTTCACGTGATCTTGAAGTATTAGTACTGGAACAGAAGTTTGCCTTCAGAAGTTGTGGGACCCAACAGGACAGCCACAGACTCCAGAGAGTAACTAGGACTGCAGAAAAAACTATTACTACCAACCTGCCTTCCATGGAGGACCTGTATCCTGCACGAGCCAAAAAGAGGGCTTTGAAAATATCTACAGACCCCTCACATCCCGGACATAAACTGTTTCAACTCCTTCCCTCAAAACGACGCTATAGAGCACTGCACACCAGAACAACTAGACACAAGGACAGTTTTTTCCCAAACGCCATCACTCTGCTAAACAAATAATTTCCTCAACACTGTCCAACTATTACAAAGTTTGCACTACTATTACTATTAATCTTCTCATCCCTCCTTATCACCCATCTCCTCCCACTTGGGACTGTATGACTATAACCTTGTCACTTGTATCCTAACTATTTATATTGACTGTTTCCTAGTATGATTTGATGGCTTATTGTACCCTATGACTTTCATTAAGTGTAGTACCTGTTGATTTTTGACTCTTGACGAATGTATCTTTTCTTTTATGTACACTGAGAGCATTTGCACCAAAGACAAATTCCTTGTGTGTCCAATCACACCTGGCCAATAAATAATTCTATCTATCTATCTATCTATCTATCTATCTATCTATCTATCTATCTATCTATCTATCTATCTATCTATCTATCTATCTAGCCATCCATCTAGCCATCCATCCATCCATCCATCCATCCATCCATCCATCCATCCATCCATCCATCCATCTATCTATCTATCTCATCACTAAAGCAGGAGGCCATTCATAAAACCATATAACCCAACTTGGCTGCCATCCAGATGACTGGATGAAAATCATAGGCAATGCAGGTGCTTCTTGACCTACGACCAAAATTGCAATACAGGTAGATCTCTGCTTATGACTGTAATAAAGCCCAACCTTTCCATGGCTAAGCCAGAGGGTGGTTCAGTCAGTTTTTGTCCCGTTTTATGACCCTTTGCTTGCTACGGCTGTTAAGTCAATCACTTCCATCATTAAGTTAGTAAACCTGGTTGTTAAGTGAATCTGGATTTCCCCATAGATTTGGCTGGTCAGGTGGTTGCAAAAGGGGAATCAGGTGACACCTGGGACATTGCAACCATCATAAATATGAGACAGTTGCCAAGCTTCCAAATTTTGACCATGTGACCATAGGGATGGAGGCTGCAATAGTCAGAAGTGTGAAAAAAAATGGTCTTAAGTCACTTTTAGTGAAAATTAACTTAACTTAATTCGGGATTCCAATGTGGTCATAAGTCAAGGATTATCTGTACTCATGTTTCTGGCAATCTTTTAGCTTCTTCAACCCTCTTTGAAGTTGGTTGTCATGCCCCTGGTGGAAACTGACTCTGAGGGAGAGAAGGAACAGCCGACAGGGAATGGAAGTGTGGCTCTGGAGTTTGTGGAGGAGGCTGGGGAAGGGCAGATGCTGGCTACGCAGTCAGAGGAGGACCCAGGCCCATCCCCTCTCCATCCTAGGGATGCAGGGAAGAGAGGATAAAGGAGAGATGTGGTCTACTGGGGAGGAGAGGGCCTTGATCCTCTTCATGGGCTGCAGCTGTAACAACTGAATAAGGACGCTCATGCGTATGGGTGAACGCTGGAAGAAAAGCATGGGAATATGGTTCCTTTCTGAGTTTGGCATCCTTCCCAGCGTGTGTTATCTGTGGACGTCCTCCAGCCCTTATCTTGCCTGGTTTGTGTTGCTTTTTTCCTTCTTCTTGTAACTGTTTGTGTGGGAGTTTTTTGTCTTCCGTCAAGAATATTCACAGCTTGGAAGCAACGTGAAGGAATAAAAGGGGCTTCACCTGTTTTCTGTGACTGTATTTATTTTGTATCCCACCCTGGATCATCACATTGGTACATCAGATGGATCATTCCTTTCTCTGACCATTCAGAACTTTCCCCTCTTTGGGCTTCTGAATGTTTGATGGGCCCTTCCACCCAAACTCAGCTCATATTTCCTTGCCATCAAAGGAAATCAATTTGACGACGAGGCCTTCACAAAATGCTTGCTGCTGGATTATATTCCATCAGATTCCCCTCATCTATTAATTTCACAGTGCTAATTGTAACGAGCCACCCATTAAAGTTTCCTTGGCAATAGACGGACGCGATCACCCATGGTGCTTAATTGCTCATAAAACCATCTTGCTAAAGTTCTCCCTCTCGGATATATGCAAATCGGGGGCTGAAATGAGACGTGTCCATCAAACGTATGAGCTTCTTCATCTTACCTGGAAACAGAGCTCGGGTTTTTAGTTGCTGGCAGAAGAAGAGGAGGGTCAACTTATTTTCCAAAGCACCAGGAGGCAGGAGAAGAAGCGAAGGATGATAACTCATCAAGGAGAGAAGCAACCTAGAACCAAGGAGAAATTTTCCTGACCGTGAGAAAAATTAAGAAGTTGTAGGTGTTCCATCACTAGAAGTTTTTAAGAAGAGATTGGACAATCGTTTGTCTGAAATGGGATAGGGTCCCCTGCTTGAGAAGGGGTTGGACTAGAAGACCTCCAAGGTCCCTTCCAACTCTGTAATTCCGTACTTCTGCTTCTCTCTCAATTGCAAGCTACCGAAAAAATAATTTAATTACAGTTACAATATAATACAGACCAAATTCCAGCCTCTGGACTTGCCTTAATAACCATGCCATGGGTTTTTTTTTTTTAATTTCCATTTCAATTGATCAAACTCTTCACTAACTTACAATATGTGTTCTTTTTCATTTTCCATTGGTCTTTCAAAATACTTTTTTCAAACAATTCTTTGCCCAGTTACGATAGCTGAAGGAACAATATATTATTTAAAGCCCCTAGGCTAGAACTCAGGAGTTTGTTTATAATTTTATTTTACCTGACACTTTTTGTTCTCTTCATTATTTATTTTGTGATGTAACCCAGAAGAGTGTATACAAAGGCACACTGCAACTCTATCTCAACACACGCTTATTTAATGTTCCCCAATACAGCTATGAACTGGTAAGTTCATTTAACAATAAAGAGAATTAAGTATGTAAAGTAACATATTGAGCCCAAATGATCTAATTAGTCCTTCAGAAGAAGAGTCTTGGGATCCAAAAACAGAGTTTAAATCTTTGATCCATTATATAATTGATGGAGAACGAATATTTTCCACCCCTATCACTGTGCAGTAATGAACCCATGTAGAAGAATCTATTCCTGCAATCCACCGTTTAGTTTTCAGACTGCCAGAATATAATTCAGAAGAACTGACACGCCTGCAGGGAAGGAAAAAAAGAGAGAGAGAGAGAGAGAGAGTCTTCTAAAGTAAAATGAATAAGAGAAAAAAAGGTGCGCGTTGCGCGGACAAATGCTGCATTTGAAGCCCTGCGATTGTTATAAACCCGTATAGATGGAAATTACAACTTCACCTCCTTTTAAAACAATGGACATCCCCATGATGTAATTGCTTTGGAAATTATGTGTCTTTTAAGGTTGTGCTGGTGAGACGCGGTGGCTCTGTGGCTAAGACGCTGAGCTTGTCGATCAGAAAAGGTCGGCGGTTCGGCAGTTCGAATCCCTAGTGCCGCGTCATGGAGTGAGCTCCCGTTACTGGTCCCAGCTTCTGCCAACCTAGCAGTTCGAAAGCATGTAAAAAATGCAAGTAGAAAAATGGGGGCCACCTTTGGTGGGAAGGCAACAGCGTTCCGTGCGCCTTCGAAGGCGTTTAGTCCTGCCGGTCACATGACCACGGAGACGTCATCGGACAGCGCTGGCTCTTCGGCTTTGTGACGGAAATGAACAGCACCCTCTAGAGCCAGAAACAACCAGCACATATATGCAAGGGGAAAACCTTTAACTTTATCTTTAAGATTGTGCTAAAATCCTCACTAGGGTTGTTCAGAAGGTTGTTTTCCCCCACTTTCCATCTTTCTGCCTTTGACTGTACTTTGGCTTTGATTTTTGGTTAGAAGTGACCAATGCAAGAGAGACATTTGCCTCAGCTGCCAAATTGTTTCGCTTATAGAATCACCTAGTGGCCTACTTTCCATGACTCCTGCTATTGTTGTAGACATACAAGGGTTAGTAAGTAATCTTTACTCAGTCAAGGGCCAGCAGAAACCATTCATTAGAAGAGGGTTCCTAAAATCAAAAGGATAGACAAATAGCTTCTTGGCCTTTGGGCTAAAACCAGAGGATTTAAACAGATTTAATCTGGATTAATTGAAGATATTTATGTGAATTAGCCACAGCCTTGTTTTCCCTGCTTCTGCAAAAACATAAATAGATAAATAGATGGAATGTTAAGCCTGTAACTTCCTTGCTTTTCCTCGCTTTTTGTCCTGTTTTTCTAGTTAAGTGATGTTGATGTTTGCTAATGTTTAATAAATAAGCATCATCTACTGAGTTGCGCGCCGGAGTAATGCGCTCGTTCTAATCGGAACATCGGGATCGACTGTGAGTGCAATGTACAGAGGGCAGATCTATAGGGAATTCATCCATTGTCGTTCTGTTTTTTTTGTTTTTTTCAACCACAAAAGGGGAATCCGGTGCCATTGCGGTAAAATTTGCAATTCTTTTGTCATTTTCTGCTCCAAGCTTTCCACGTCTTTAAAAAAAGAAGAAGAAAAAAGGCCCCAGGGAAGATTTGCATTTTACTTTGGCTTCTCTGGGGATTGAATGAGAACATAGCAACCAGCAGGATTCAAATTGCTGGAGATGTTAGGATGACTTCGCACACCCTGCGTGAGATGCCTGGTCGTGCAAATAAGTGCAAAGACATCTCGCTTTGCCCAGGAGAATTTCAACCAATTCCTTCCCCTCCTCCTCCTCCTCCTCCTCTTCTAAAGCAAATTTTTTTCATTTATCTGAGAACTGGAGAGGAGGGAAAGGGGAGAGCCCTTCCTAAACCCTCCGCTGGTTTGTTATTATTCGTTAAATTCTTTGGGGGTTTCTTTGAAAAGGGGTTTCATTTCTCATCTCTCTCTCTTTCTCTGTCTCTATCTATCCATCATCTATATTTAGATCTATCTATCTGTCTATCTATCTATCTATCTATCTATCTATCTATCTATCTATCTATCTATCTTTTATCTGTCTATCTATCATCTATCTAAACTATCTATCTCTATCCATCTCTATCCATCATTTATATTTATTTCTATATCTATCATCTATCTACGTTTTATCTATCTATCATCTATTTATCTTTTAAATATTTATCTAACTGTCATCTATCATCTATCTATCTTTTATATATCATCTATCTATCTATCTATCTATCTATCTATCTATCTATCTATCTATCTATCTATCTCCATCTCTATCCATCACCTATATTTCTCTCTCTCTCATCTCTCTCTCTCTCCTGCCCTCTGTGTTTCTATCAATTTCTTTCATTTCTCTTTATCTCTTCTCTCTCTCTCTATCATCAGAGAGATGATCTCCCTCCTCTCTCTCTCTCATCACCCTTTATCTCCTGCCTCCTCTCTCATCACTCTTTCCCTCCCTCTCTTTCTCTCCCTCCTCATCAATTTTCATCTCCTCTCTCTCTCCTCTCTGTCTCTCTGGTCTCTCTCTCTCCCTCCCTCTCTCTCTCTCTATTTCATCTCTTTTTATCTCCTCTCTCTCTCTCTCTCTCTTTCTGTCTCTGTCTCTCTTTGCTCTCTCTGTCTCTCTTTGGTCTCTCCCTCCCTCCCTCCCTATCTATCTATCTATCTATCTATCTATCTATCTATCTATCTATCTATCTATCTATCCTATCTCATCTCATCTCATCTCATCTCATCTCATCTCATCTCATCTCTTTTTATCTCCTCTCTCTGTCCTCTCTCTCTCTCCTCTCTTTTTGGTCTTTCTCTGTCTCTCTCTCATCTCTCTTTATCTCCTTTCCTTTTCTTGTTCTCTCCCCCACACCTCTCTTTCTGTGTAAAAGAGAAAATGCAGAACTAGTTTTTTGATATATTCTCATTTTAGCATCCTTGCTTTAGAAGTAACACATGGAACCCAGTACTGAGTACAGATGGTAACCCTGGATGATACACAATTATGTGGTCTCCAGCAGGCACCCTCTGCATTCCCATGCAGTTCTACGCGAATCCTTTACAAGGCATCAGGTTTGGGAATTGGGATTAATTGCTGCTGAGCTGAAAGGAAGGAATGGGTGATTGTTGTCAGAGAATGGCTATTTGCAAAAATGCTGAACTCAAAGCAACCGGGGGCTCAGATTCACAGGGCAACAGTTTGACCTTGAAACCTGGAGTCTTCCAATATTTGAAGGGCTGTCCCCGAAAAGAGGGGAGCCAAGCTATTCTCCAAAGCGCTTGAGGGCAGGACAAGAAGCAACAGATGGAAACTAATCCAGGAGAGAAACAATTTAGAATTAAGGAGAAATGAGCTTCCCTTCTTCTCATTTTCTCTGCAGAGATCCGTGAAGCCTTCAAAGTCTTTGACCGAGATGGCAACGGCTTCATCTCCAAGCAAGAACTTGGTACCGCCATGAGGTCTCTCGGCTACATGCCCAATGAGGTGGAGTTGGAAGTCATCATCCAGAGACTGGATATGGATGGTAAGGTGGTCTGGAGATTAGTAGGCGAGGAGAGCTGTCCTTTTCTCATCAACTTTCTTCATTTCCACCACTTCTTCATTCTCTAGTTTCGGGATGACTGTGGTGGCTGGGATTGTTGGAAGTCATAGCCCTATATATCTAGATGGTGGTGTGAAGAAGCCTCCATTTCCTTCCTTCCTTCTTTCCTTCCTGTCAAGGTGGTGCAATGGTTCAAATGCAGTACTGCAGGCCAACTCTGCCCACTGCCAGGAGTTCGATCCTGACCTGCTCAAGGTTGACTACCATCCTTCTGAGGTCGATAAAATGAGGACCAGGATTGTTGGGGGCAAGGTGCTGTCATTGTAAATCCCTTCCTTCCTTCCTTCCTTCCTTCCTTCCTTCCTTCCTTCCTTCCTTCCTTCCTTCCTTCCTTCCTTCCTTCCTTCCTTCCTTCCTTCCTTCCTGTCATGGTGGTGCAATGGTTAGAATGCAGTACTTCAGGCTGACTCTGCCCACTGCCAGGAGTTCGATCCTGACTTCCATCCTTCTGAGGTCGGTAAAATGAGGACCAGGATTTTTGGGGACAAGATGCTGACATTGTAAATCCTTCCTTTCTTTTTCTTTCTTTCTTTCTTTCTTTCTTTCTTTCTTTCTTTCTTTCTTTCTTTCTTTCTTTCTTTCTTTCTTTCTTTCTTTCTTTCTTTCTTTCTTTCTTTCTTTCTTTCTTTCTTTCTTTCTTTCTTTCCTCCCTCCCTCCCTCCCTCCCTCCCTCCCTCCCTTCATTCCTTCCCATGGATACTGCAACCACCAGGAATACATGCCAATGGCCAAGCACCTAAATTTTGATCGCATGATCCTGGGGATGCTGTGATAGTCATAAGAGCAAGGACTGGTTGTCAGTCCCTTTTTTTTCCAGTGCTGTTGTGACTTTGAACAGTCTCTAAATGAATTGTCATAAGTCAAGGACTGCCCGTATCCTCTTTCACAAACAACGGACTCTTCAACTGGATGCTTCCTTCAGATCACCTGTCATTGCTCCTCTCGTTTCTAGGCGATGGGCAAGTGGACTTTGAAGAGTTTGTGACGTTACTTGGACCCAAACTTTCCACGTCCGGCATCCCCGAGAAATTTCATGGCGCTGATTTCGACACCGTGTTCTGGAAGGTAAGGAGGGACCCCATTCCAAGATCTCTGTGACTCTCTTCTTAATTTCCTTGCAGACGTTTGTACTCTAGATATATTTGATTTTTTTTTTTTTGCATTTTTCCTGAAGGTAGATGCACAGTGTCAATCATCCACATCATGGTTGTCCCAAAAGTGTCGCCCCCCCCTCCCAAAAAAAAAGCAATGGGATTTTCTTAGTGTTTTCTTTGGAAGCGTTTCGTTTCTCATCTAAGAAAATTTCATTCAATAATTGAGAGGCGATGGAGGACTGAAGATGTTGAGTTCTTGATGTTCTCTGAGCTTACAACACCATGAACCCATCCACACTCCATATTTAGATACCTTCTCTGAAAGACCAAAGAATGAAGATGTTGGGTTCTAGATGTTCTCTGAGTTTGAAACACCACGAATCCATCCATTCCATATCTAGATAGCTTCTTTGAAGGACCAAAGAGTGAAGCTGTTGGGTTCTTGATGTTCTCTGATCTTGCAATACCATGAACTCATCCTTCCATATCTAGATACCTTCTCTGAAGGACCAAAGAGTGAAGATGTTGGGTTCTAGATGTTCTCTGAGTTTGAAACACCATGAACCCATCCACTCCATATCTAGGTAGCTTCTTTGAAGGACTGAAGAGTGAAGCTGTTGGGTTCTTGATGTTCTCTGATCTTGCAATACCATGAACTCATCCTTCCATATCTAGATACCTTCTCTGAAGGACCAAAGAGTGAAGATATTGGGTTCTAGATGTTCTCTGAGTTTGTAACACCATGAACCCATCCACTCCATATCTAGGTAGCTTCTTTGAAGGACCAAAGAATGAAGATGTTGGGTTCTCGTTGTTCTTTAACCTGGAATACAATGAACCCATCCATTCCATATCTAGATAGCTTCTCTGAAGGACCAAAGAATGAAGATGTTGGGTTCTAGATGTTCTCTGAGTTTGAAACACCATGAACCCATCCACTCCATATCTAGGTAGCTTCTCTGAAGGACCAAAGAATGAAGATGTTGGGTTCTCAATGTTCTTTAACCTGGAATACAATGAACCCATCCACTCCATATCTACATAGCTTCCCTGAAGGATCACAGAGTCAGGATCTGCAGTGTAAAAGTGAAGAGCAGGTTCACCAAGAAAAAAAAAAATCCAGGCAGGTTCTCCATCCAATATTTTTGGCCCGTGCCTCCTCAACATCAAGCTCGCTTACGGCATCGGAAGTTGTGCAATAAATACCCTTCCTTCCCTCTGCAGTGCGACATGCAGAAGCTGACGGTGGATGAGCTGAAACGGCTGCTGTACGACACCTTCTGTGAACACCTCTCCATGAAGGACATTGAAAACATCATCATGACAGAGGAGGAAAGTCACATGGGGAATGCAGAGGAGTGTCCAGTCGACGTGGAAAGTAAGTGAACTTGGTCTTGGGGCTCAGATCATTGGGGGTGTCAGCATTCAAACTAACCAACTCCAAACCAATAAACTCTAAGACAAGCATAATAATTCCTCAAAGTTCCATTTTATTAGAGTTGTCATAGTGGCACATCTGGGAAAACCCGAATCTTAGAGTTCCGGGCAGGGGTGGGATTCAAATTTTTTAACAACCGCTTTTGTGGGCGTGGCTTAGGTGGTGGGAGTGGTTTGGTGGTCATGTGACTGGGTGGACATAGCTTGGTGGTCATGTGACTGGCTGGGCGTGGCCAACTCAACATCACTCCCATCGAGGCACACATCTCCTCGCCTGGCCTCTCATGATTGTGGGGATGCTGCAACAGTTGTAAGTGTGAAAAAGGGTCATAAGTCACTTTTTTCAGTGCCGTTGTAACTTTGAATGGTCACTCCACACAAGCAAAGTACCAGCAAAGGAGGGGAAAAATACTCCAGAGAAGTTCCTGAGACAGGAAGTCCAGTTCTGCCAAGAATGTAATCAGGGTTAACGGAGAGGCAATTTCTGTAAGCAACACTAGAATGTTTCCTTCCTGTCTTCCTTACAGGATTAGGCCAGTCATTTCTTCTAACAACTGGTTCTCTGAACTGCTTAGAATGTTAACAACCAGTTCTAGTGAATAGGTTTGAACCTGCAGAATCCCACCCATGGTTCCGGGTTTTCCCTTCCCAAAAGAGAAATCAAAGATCCATCCCCTTCACCCATCAGTCCATCATATGGCCCAATCAAATCTTCTTCCCAACTGGAGATATTCTCCCAGTCGCTCCCCTCCAGGTGCAGGGCAACATGTCCTTGACTCTCTGAGAAAAAGTTGTTGTGTCTAATCTTCTACCCCACTAGGAAACCCCCCCTCCCAAATTTCCAGGCACTGAACATGGCAGCCTCGGAGCTTCCAAGTATAAAAATATAGCTTCCAAGGCTGACATCCTGCTCATCAAAGGCCCCAAAAGGAGCTTCTAGCTTCTAGCTCGACGATGTCCAACCTTGGAATGCCGCATAAGATTGGACTTAAGCATCGTACATAAAATTATGAATGTCTTACCAGTTAATGAATATATCAGCCTTAACCACAACAACACAAGAGCACACAACAGATATAAACTTAATGTAAACCACTCCAAACTTGATTGAAGTATGACTTCAGCAACAGAGTGGTCAATGCCTGGAACTCATTAGCTGACTCTGTTGTCACGTGCTCAAACCCCCACTCCTCAAACTATTTTTATTTTATTTTATTTTGTCAATTGCTTACAAGGTAATAGGTATAAGTAAAAACATAGTTATGAATACATGGATTCATATAAGAAAAATAAAAAAAGAAACAATAGGACAGGGATGGTAGGTACATTGATGCGCTTATGCACGACACCTAACTAACCTCTATTGACCTCACCCCATTCCTAAGAGGTCTATAAGGGGCGTACATAAGCACACCATCTTGCCTACCATACCTGTCCTATTGTCCCCAATTATTTGTACCTGTTTCATGTATTTATAATTATGTTTATTCTTATTTCTATTATATTGGAAGCGTTTGACAAATCAAATAAATCAACGTTGACATTCTTGATGATAATAATCCAGTGTTTCTCAACTGTGACAAGTTGAAGATGGGTGGACTTCAACTCCCAGAATTCAAAGCAAAGCTGGCTGGAGAATTCTGGGAGTTGAAGTCCACCCTTCTTCAACCTGCCGAAAAGGACAATGGTAATCTCTTCTTCTTCTTTCTCTTGCCAATCTTTCCCTCCCTTTCTCTTTCTCTTTCTCTTTCTCTTTCTCCTCTTCATCACGGCCTTGCCCCGTTCTTCTCCTCCTCCTCCTCCTCCTCCCTTTTTACTTCCTCCTCAGCGTGCTCGAACCAACAGATCAGGCAGACCTGCGTCCGGAAAAGCCTCATCTGCGCCTTCGCCATCGCGTTTATCATCAGCGTCATGCTCATCGCGGCCAACCAGGTTCTGAGAAGCGGGATGAAGTAACTTCTGGAGAAGGAACCGGGTTTATGGACCCTTGGACTTCCCTTGAAGAACCAAGGGAAAGACATCTCCAGACCTACCTATACATTCCCTTTGAGCCACCAGGAGACGTGCCTGGGAGGGAAACTGTCGTTCCTCCATGGCAAAACAGTGTGTGCGCGCGCGCACACACACACACACACAAAGTCACCTTCTTCCCTTTTGCCTCTTTTTGGGGTTCTCCCCCACCCATCGAACTGGAGAGTCAACTGTCTTCTGAACAGATAGCATGGTTTCCCCCAGACAGGGTCCCACTTGGCCAAGCCGAGGGGCATTTTCGGGACCCGCCCAAAAAAGGAGAACTTTTTTCAACCCCCAACTTTGAAAGCATGTCCATGTGCATGGAGACCCTTTTCCAGCACTCCCTTCCTGATCTGAGTAATGCAATACCCTGTGCTTTTATAATCCGATAGTAGGATCTGACAAAAATATATATAAAATATTCTCTCTATATATATAAAAATAATATAACATATATATATATATATATTTATGATAAACCGAATAATCAGTGAAGCAATATATACACGCGTCAGGATTTTCTATCCAAGATTCAGGCATTTGCATGACCATCAACACAACAAGGGCTGGACCGCAAATCAAAATCAGTTTGTAACTTCCTCCTACCTCCTCTCGGGAGTTTTTTTTTCTTTTTGCCACCTCCCCCAGCATCTATGCACTTTTTTTCCTGGGGTGGGGTGAGGTGAGAAGGAGGGGGCTTACTGGAGCCTGTTGAATATCCATCCAGGGTTGTTTGGATGGAAGGCACCAGAAATGTTGGCTTGGGAGGAGGAGGAAGAGGAGGAGGAGAACGAAGAAAAGGAAGAGGAGCAGGAAGAGGTGGAGGAGGAGGAAGAGGAGGAAGAGGAGGAGGAGGAAGAGAAAAAGGAAGAGGAGGAAGAGAAGGAGGTTGAGGAAGAGGAGGAGAAAGAGAAAGAGGAAAAGGAAGAGGAGGAGAAACAGTTTGGAGGAGGAGGAAGAGGAGGAGGAAAAGGGGAAAAGGAAAAGGAGGAGGAAGAGGAGGAGGAAGAGGTGGAAGAGGAGGAGGTGGAAGAGGAGGAGGTGGAGGAAGAGGAGGAGAAACAGGAAAAGGAAGAGGAGGAGGAAGAGGAGGAGGAAGAGGTGGAGGAAGAGGAGGCCCACTCGGGGGTGGGGGGCGTAGCCTTAGGGGAGCTTCTCTTCTTCAATGCTGGTGGATTTTCCACAGCAGGCCACACAAGGTGTGTGGACCACGTCTGAAGTCGTCCACGGGCCACTCTGTTCCTCAAGATCTCAGAGTCTCCACTTCTGACTGAGCCTTCTACCTTCAATTCGCAACATCAGCAGAAGCCAACGTTCCTCAGCTCGGAGAACCTCCAACGATGCTGGAACTTCTTCAACCCAACCCAGTTTCCCTGCTGGCTGAGGAACGCAGAGCGCGCAGAGGTCCACGTTCCCCGGACCCCCGAACCAGGTTGAGGAGAGTGGCAGCACTGTGTATATAAAAGATCCCAGGGCACCCCCTGAAAAAACCATTTGTTTTGCCCATCGTTAAGACCAACATTAGCACCATCTGGCTAGGCTGGGGTGTGTTTCTTGCGTAACCGGAGGCTTTGGTGTGACGGAGAATTTCGGATCCTCGCTGTGTGTCCGGTTTCCGCCCCATCCCGGTGGGGTTGAAAACGTTGAAGCATTTCAAAACTGACAAAACTAGCTACTGTGCCTTATTTCTCATGTGACTCTGTCCAAATGTCGAACTTGTAAGCGGGTTGGTTCATGTACTAACTGTGGCCGGAGGAAAGAGACTGATCACAACTCCCATGCTTTCTCGCCATGAATGTATCGTTGTGCCACAATGAATCAATTGTGAAACTGGAAAACAAAACAAAGAAAAACAAAACTTGCTGATCGGAGTTTGTTTGTTAAGTCTGTCTCTGGCTCTTCTCAAATTTATGATTATTATTATTATGATTATTCATTGCACAGTCAGCCAGATATTCAGATTGAGGTTTGGCATTTTGGTCTACCTCTCGAGTCCTTACCAAGGACCTGGGATAGGCAAATCTGGGTGTTGGATGGTGTTACTGATCTCGCCGCAGGATGGAAGCTGTTCCAAGGAAAGCTGCCTTCTGCAATTGACTGGTGGCAAATGTGTCAATGCCACTGATGCTGTTCAAGTCGTGCTCCAGTTCTTCTGGAACTTCCCCCAAGGCGCCTATGACTATTGGTACTACCAGTGGTGGGATTCAAATTTTTTTACTACCGGTTCTGTGGGTGTGGCTTGGTGGGCGTGGTGTGGCTTGGTGGGTGTGGCTTGGTGGGCGTGGCAGGGGAAGGATATACTGCAAAATCCCCCTTTCCTTCCCCATCCCGCTAACCTGCTTTCCAGCTCTATTCTCCGGTGCAGGGCAACCAAAGGAGACCCAGCTAATCAGCTGTGGGCATGGCTTGATGGGTGCGGTGTTCTGTGGGTGTGGCTTGCTGTCTTGATGGGCGTGGCAGGGGAAGGATATACTGCAAAATCCCCCTTCCCTCCCCACCCCCTCTAACCTGCTTTCCAGCTCCGTTCTCCTGGGCAGGGCAACCAAAGGAGACCCAGCCAATCAGCTGGGACTTGATGGGAGGTGGAGAAGAGATGAGGTTGGCAGGCCCAGTCAGAGGGGTATTTGCCAGTTCTCCGAACCACCCAAAATTTCCACTACCGGTTCTCCAGAACTGGTCAGAACCTGTTGAATTCCACCTTGCTTTTGTCATAGTTGTTCTATTTCTATTTGTAAGTCTTTGTATTTTGTTATCTTCTCCAGTTTTCTCTTCTCTTTTGCTGCCACATCCATTATTATTAGTAGTAGTAGTACTATTGTTAAACTTTGGTGAGATTCACAGCCTTTGGGGCTGGTTGGTAGCTCAACAGCTTGAGTCCTAACCAAGGACCGAGGAACTGTTCAATTATTATTATTATTATTATTATTATTATTATTATTATTAGTAGTAGTAGTAGTAGTAGTAGTAGTAGTAGTAGTATTGTTAATCTTTGGTGAGATTCACAGTCTTTAGGGCTGGTTGGTAGCTCAACAGCTCGAGTCCTAACCAAGGATCTAGGAACTGTTCAGGTATTATTATTATTATTATTATTATTATTAGTAGTAGTAGTAGTAGTAGTAGTATTGTTAATCTTTGGTGAGATTCACAGTCTTTAGGGCTGGTTGGTAGCTCAACAGCTCGAGTCCTAACCAAGGATCTAGGAACTGTTCAATTATTATTATTATTATTATTATTAGTAGTAGTAGTAGTAGTAGTAGTAGTAGTAGTAGTAGTAGTATTGTTAATCTTTGGTGAGATTCACAGTCTTTAGGGCTGGTTGGTAGCTCAACAGCTTGAGTCCTAACCAAGGACCGAGGAACTGTTCAATTATTATTATTATTATTATTATTATTATTATTATTATTATTAGTAGTAGTAGTAGTAGTAGTAGTAGTAGTAGTAGTAGTAGTAGTAGTATTGTTAATCTTTGGTGAGATTCACAGTCTTTAGGGCTGGTTGGTAGCTCAACAGCTCGAGTCCTAACCAAGGACCGAGGAACTGTTCAATTATTATTATTATTATTAGTAGTAGTAGTAGTAGTAGTATTGTTAATCTTTGGTGAGATTCACAGCCTTTGGGGCTGCTTGGAAGCTCAACAGCTTGAGTCCTAACCAAGGACCTAGGAACTGTTCAGGTATTATCATCATCATCATCATCATCATCATCAAGGGCACGGGAGACAGATTCAGGAGGAGCACATGCTGCACACCCATTGCTTGGAGCTACCATTTTTCTTTCTATTACTTCTCCAAACACGCAGCGCACCGATGCTGGGAAGCAATTCACGGAAATGTCAAGTTATTTAAAAGAATAGATGCAGACCCGAGATTTATGGGAAGACTGAGCAGGTGGAGTATGCATGAGCCTTTTTTGTTTTAAAGGAAAAGTGTGTGTGTGTTGCTTAAAATATACCCGATAGACAGAGCAAAATGTTCCATTGTTATAGCCAAGAGACAGAATTGCTCAATGGCATTTATAATAATAAAAGGGAATAAATCAAATCCTTTTATTTCTTGACACAAAACTCAGGGTCCTTCCCTCCCTCCTCCAAATGACTTAATAATTCAGCTGCTTTGCATTCTCACACATTAATTCTACACGTTGATTAGTTTTTATCGCTACGATTCCTGCTCTGGAAAAAAAAAAAAAAACCCAGACGTCTGTCAATATGATGGACAGGCTGCAAGGGAGATGGGATGTCAGGTAGTCCTCGGCTTACGACCAAAATGGAGAGGTGCGAAATTTCCGTTGCGAAGCCAGATAGCCGTTAAGTGAATTTTGCCCCATTTTACAGCCTTTCTCGCCACCGGGGTTAAGGGATTTGCTGCAGTCATTAAGTGAAGAACGGGGTCTTTGAGTGAATCTGACTTTCCCGTGGATTTTGTTTGTCTGGAGGTCGTAAAAAGGGATCATGTGACTCCGGGACACTGCAACTGTCATAAGTACATGCCAGTTGCTAAGCCTCTGAAGTTGGATCGTGTAACCATTGGGGACGCTACAACGGTCATAAATGCGAAAAATGGTCGTAAGTCACTTTTTCCAGCACCGTTGTAACTTCGGTCACTAAATGAACTGTTTTAAGTCATGGACAACCTGCCCTACTTCTGAAGTCTGTCTCTGGGCCTGGCCCCCACCTTGGGCAGGGGTTGGACTAGATGACCTACAAGATCCCTTCCGTTAATCTATAATCTATAAAAAAAAGAGTTAACAATGTTTGCACTGTTTGAGAATATTTTAGAGGCTCTGCAATCTGTTTTTTTTTTTTTTTAATTTTCTACATTTATCCATTTTATTTATTTGCTCACTTGTTGTCCTCTGAGCTCTTGCAAAATCCTGGGAGATTCTGAGCAGGCAGCTTTCTCTTATTTCAGCAGAGGAAGGGAATAAAAAATGAAAATAGCAAAGCGTATCACAAAAGGACCCGCGATCGATAACAAGCTCTGCATTTTGACGCTTGGTTTGATGCTGTCGTATTTATCTGAACTTCAGCACGATCGATTGGCTTAGCATAATAACAAAGTCACGTCCAAGCCACGTGTAGCTTTTGCCTGAGAAAAATCGGGGTGTGTGTTGCAAAATATTGGTGTGTGTGTGCGTGAGAGAGAGAGAGAGGGGCTTCTATTTGGGGTCACCTTCTCCCCAGACTTCTATATCTTATTGCTGGCTTTTTTTAATGGTGCTAAAAAAAAAAAACATTTTAAAGCTATTTTTCAAGTTAACCTCACACACACACTCTTTGCACCCTCAATCACACTCATCCCCAATTCTCTCTACATCTTGAAAATAGTTTGAAGGTTTTTGGCTTGTCTTGTTAGGCCAGGAATATAGAAATCACCTTCAAGCCAAGCCTTGTAAAAAATATAACAATAACATTCACGGTATGTATTTGTATATTCATTGCCGAAACTAGATGCAGTTCCTTCGATCCAACTCAAGTTTCTTGATCAAATTCCTGAAGCTACCTGAAAGCAGTTGAATTTGCAAGGGTTGGGGTTGTTGTTGTTTTTTTTTAATTTTCCAAATCTTTAAAATTGTGCAATTGCCATTCCGATCGGATGGGATTGAATCGCACCACAATTTGTGCAATTTTCCGTAGTGTGCCGTGCTACACATTCCAGGTAATCCTTGTGGGAAATTCA
This sequence comes from Bungarus multicinctus, assembly GCA_023653725.1. Lineage (NCBI taxonomy): Eukaryota > Metazoa > Chordata > Lepidosauria > Squamata > Elapidae > Bungarus > Bungarus multicinctus. The sequence goes on along the minus strand of CM042836.1, from coordinate 183,437,850 downwards.
TCGTTAAGCGGTGCAGTTGTTAAAATGAGGTCATGGGTGTGACTGCGCCCAATTTTACAATGGTTGTGGCCCCGGTTGTTTAAGCGAATTGCCAAAGTTATTAAGCGAAACATCGCGTGAACACAACTTGTGACTTCCTGCCGGCTGCTCCGTTGGATTTGTTGGGATGAAGCTGGCTGGGAAGATCTCAATTGGAGATCAAGTTGCTCCTGGATGATGATTCCCTACCCTAGAGTGATCTCCTTCCATGCAATGTGGAAAAATTGGGCAATTTAATGGTTTTTCAAAAGCCTTCTCCAATCCGGTTTCTGACCCAGTTTCCAAATCCAAAGCAAACTAATGTTTCAAATAGATCCAAAAAAATCAAGAGTTTGATCTGAAGCCCTCAAATGGTGTCACGGTATAACTTTGGAGCTCTCCATGGTCCTGCATCTCTTAAAAGTAATCCTGAACTAATCCTAATCCTTGGCCTTCAATAGTGGTTTATTACGATGTTCCAGTTCCAGATCCAACCCAATCAGGGATCCAGCCAACTTCTGCCCTTGTGATGACCCAAAGGGGTGTGGCACAAAGGCAACGCAGTCAGATAATCAATAAGAGTCCCTTTATTATCTCCAGCTTTGCCCCCAATGTCCTTGTTACTTTCTGGACTGGAAAAAAACTCTCCCAGGAACAGCCTTTAGCTGTAGAAAATTAAGTCCAAAACAGGGTAAACACAAACTATAACTTAAAGTCCAAACAAGTCAAACTGAAGTAATTGGCAGGGCAGGAGCAAGAATTTCAGAGTTGAAAGCATGGCAAAACTCACACGGTTGGGAAAACGCCAGGAACACAGATAAGCCACAAAAACACAAGAAAAAGTCACCTTTGCTCCTAGTAGCTGCCACTTTCAGCATGCATTTCTTTTAAACTCTCATTCCCAGGTGTGGCTAATGAAGGGAATCAGGGCCCTTTGCTTCCCCATAAGCCACACAACTCACATTGCTCCCTTCTCCGTTCCTCCCTGTGTGTCCTAGGATTAAGAGGGGGTGGACCTGGGTCTTCCTCCAAACTCCCTCTCCCTTGTTCTACCTCTTCCCTGCTCTGCCCAGCTGGACTTTGCTCTTCCCCAGTTCCTTCCACAGCCAACGGAGCCATACTCCTGCTCCCTGTCAGCTATTCGTCTTCCTCCTCGGATTGGGGCACGACAGCCCTTGGGAATGGCCATGGGAGTAGAAATCGATTCTTTGTGGATTTATTTCTGTACGTTTGTAAGCCACGGGCTCCAGGCAGCTCCCCATAAAACATAAACCACTAATGATAAAAGCAGAATATTCCAATGCAAAGCCGTCAAGCTAAAATTCAGAGGCATACATCAAAAATCTATTTTCTAAAAGCCCGGGAGGAAAATAATCATCACTAAACTCTTTGGTACAAGAAACTGGGATCATCTTCACCTTGAATGCACAGAGTGTTTCAAGGGGCCAGGAGGACATTACCTGAGAAGGTACACAGAAATTGCCTCTGGAGGCAATTACAGGTAGTCCTTGACTTATGACAGTTGAGCCCCTGCTTCTTGTAAGCGAGACAATGAGTTGTGACCCATTCTGCAGCCTTTGTTGTTCAAATGAATCACCGCAGTTATTAACAAGGTTTTTAAGCGAATCTGGCTTCCCCGTGGCTGCTTAGAAGGTTGCAATTGGGGATCATGTGATCCCAGGATACAATGACCGTCACAACTATGAAACCAAAGCATCTGAATTTTGTCTCCGGTCCTTGGCTGCCGAAGGTTGGACACCTCTAGGGGACTGGAGACTAAAACATATTTAGGGGACTGGAGACTAAAACATATGATGAACGGTTGCAGGAACTGGGCCTGGCTAGTCTAGGGAAGAGAAGGATCAGGGGAGATAGGAGAGCATCTTCCAACATTTGAGGGGCTGCCCCAGAGAGGAGGAGGGGGTCAAGCTATTTTCTAAAGCACTCAAAGGCCAGACAAGGAGAAACTGAACAAGGAGAGATTCAACCTGGAAATAAGGATAAACTTTCTGACAGGGAGAACAATCAACCCATGGAACAGAAATTGCCCTTGGAAGTTGTGGGAGCTTCATCACTTGAGACTTTCAAGAAGAGACTGGACTGCCATCTGTCAGAAATGGTGTAGGGTCTCCTGCTTGGGCAGGCGGGGTTGGACTAGATGACCTCCAAGGTCCCTTCCAACTCTGATTATCTGTTAAATCTGTTAAACCTCCGATTTGGAGGTCTAGTTCTTACTTCCACTTTTACAGTTATTTGCAAAGATTCAGAGCGGTGTTAAGTTTTGAGCCATCCCTCTGTGCATTTCTGCCCTCTCTCTGTGATCTCACAAGTTAAAACGGTCATTAAAAGGATTTTTTTTTTTTTAAGTCAAACTTCTGATGATTTAAAACTCTTTTCCCTCCGGACTTTATTAACAAGAAATAGACACACACACAAACACACACACACACACACAAAGTGGGGCCTCTTTAAACAGAAACACGATTAAAATAAGTTTGCGTCTTGGCCATTTGGCGAAAAATGTGGTGAGTAGAGATTTGCAGAAAGCAAGCGGTGTATTTTCTCAGGAGTTCAGTATTTGCCAATTCGCTGCTCGCTGTGATTTTATAGTCCATACCTAGCAATAATAAGAATTTGCTATATTTATTCTTTGGCCCTAGCAGGGGCCTATTAAGAGAATTAATCCTCATTAATAGGTAACTTTCCTTTGCTGATGCTTAGATTGAGCAACTCCTGGGGGTTGGTGGAGGGGGGGAAACGGGACAGAGAGGTGGCAGGGCAATAAAACCTGCCCATCGAAAGCAACCTCTTTATATGATGAATTTTGGGGATTGTCCTTGCTACTTGGGCTGAGCACTGCAGATCGAGCGAAGCGCCCCCTGGCGCTGAGTGTAATTATATGAGACAATTTAAATAAATTATTATTATTATTATGTTTGATGCTTGAATGTGCTTCCTTTTCAGTATCCTTTCTGCAAATTCTAAACGGAAAGAAATTCGAAATGGAGAGAAATTTGCAGGGATTTCTGGAAACGGGTTCGCTTAAAGTTCTCTGTTTTTCTCCAAAGGCTCACGCAGAACTCCTCAGCCTGAAACGGTCCGTCGTTTCCTCTCCATCCCGTTCTCAGCCCCAGTGGAGACCTGGGGGGATGGTCCATCCGCCAGGAGGGGGCGCTCTCAGGGAGGGTGGCAATTCCTGGATCGGGGGCCAACCAGGCGGATACCGGAAAACCAATTCTTCTTCAGAAAGTGGACTAGGAGGAAAGAAAAATCTGATTTAGGGGGAGGGAAAATGTTTTCACAATCCCACTCTGTACACTTTGGAGCACACACAATTTCTGTTGCTGAGCAAAACGGTTTCCGATGACTGAAAGGGGCGTGGCACAAAGGCAACACAGTCAGATAATCAATAGAAGTCCCTTTATTAGCTCCAACTTTGCCCCCAACGTCCTGGTTACCTTCTGGGCTGGGGAAAAACTCATGTATCTCTATGAAACTCTCTTCCCAGGTGTGGCTAATGAAGGGAATCAGGGCCCTTTCCTCCCCCATAAGCCACCCAACCCACGTTGCTCCCTTCTCCGTTCTTCCCTTTGTGCCCTAGGATGAAGAGAGGGTAGGCCCGGGTCTTCCTCTGAACTCCTTCTCCCTTGTTCTACCTCTCTCCTGCTCTGCCCAGCCGGACTTTGCCCTTCCCCAGTTTCCTCCACAGCCAACGGAGCTACTATCCCGCTCCCTGATGGCTGTTCGTCTTCCTCCTTGGATTCAGATTCCGACAGGGGCATGACACGGTTGCTAAGTGAATCCTGTCCCGTTTTACGACCTTTCTTGCTACCGTTAAGTGAATCGTTGCAGTTGTTTGGTAAGTAACCAGCTTGTTAACTGAATCTGGCTTCCTCATTGATTTTGCTCGTCAAAAGGTGCCCAAAAGTGATCCCATGACCCTGGGACTCTGCAACCATCATAAATACGAAGCGGCTGCTGAAAGTCTGAATTTTGTTCATATGATTATGGGGCTGTGTGGTACGGTGGCCTAGAGGTAGAGCTCTCGCCTTGAAATCAGGAGGCTGTGAGTTCGATCCTAGGTAGAGGCAGAGATTTCTCTCTCTGAACACAACGGAGGATATATATCTGCTGAACAAAACTCCACATTGGCGACAGGAAAGGCATCCGGCCAGTAAACACTCAGCTCCATTCAGTTGCTCAGACTCCATCCGGCAAGGGATTATGGGGTCGTTAAAAAATTATGATGATTATGGGGCTGCTGCAAAGGTTGCAACTGTGAAAAAGAACGTCCCCTTTTCCGGTGTCATTGCAACTTTCAGCGGTCACTAAATGAGCAAGTTGCAAGTCAAGGACTGCCAGTATACACCCTCCAATAATAAAGCCGAGTTCTGAAAATTTATTGGCGGTACCCGTTTTGTGGAGCCGGGATACCTCGAAAGGCCGGATAATTTCCGGCTTCTCTTGCCAGTGGCGGAAAACACATACCTGTCTCTCTCAACCGCCCGTAGCTTCTTGGCACGCTTCTCCAACCATTCTTCGATGGTGCCGGCCGGGAGCACCGTGCCGTTCTGCTGCTGCTCTCTCGCTCTCCTCTCCTCTGTTTGGAGAGAAAGAGTAGAGTAGAGTAGAACAGAACAGAATAGGAATAGAATGGGAAATAATAGAATAGAATATAGAATGGAATGGAATGGAATAGAACAAGAACACGAATAGAACAGAGTAGAGTAGAGTAGAAGAGAATAGGAAATAGTAGAGTAGAGTAGAGTAGAGTAGAGTAGAACAGAACAGAATATAGAATGGAATATAGAATGGAATAGAACAGGAATAGAACAGGAAAAGAATAGAACAAGAATAGAATAGAATGGAGAAGGGGAGAAGGAAGAAGAATAGAATAGAAATTTAAAATGGAATGGAATGGGAATAGGAGCTAGAAGGGACCCTGGAGGGCTTCTAGTCCAGCCCCTGCTCAAACAATAGAACCTATTCCACCTCAGACAAGGTACTGTCCAGTCACCCAATTGGCTTTCATGTTTAAGACGGGACTAGAACTCCCCGTCTCCTGGTGATTGGCCCAAAGTCACCCAAGTGGCTTTCATGCCTAAGGCAGGACTAGAACTCACCATCTCCTGGTGATTGGCCCAAAGTCACCCATTTGGCTTTCATGTTTAAGATGGGACTAGAACTCCCCTCTCCTGGTGATTGGCCCAAAGTCACCCAAGTGGCTTTCATGCCTAAGGCAGGACTAGAACTCACAATCTCCTGGTGATTGGCCCAAAGTCACCCAATTGGCTTTCATGTTTAAGGCGGGACTAGAACTCCCCGTCTCCTGGTGATTGGCCCAAAGTCACCCAGCTGGCTTTCATGCCTAAAGCAGAACTAGAATTCATTGCCTGCTTTCTAATTTGGCGCCTCAACCACTAGACCGACTGTCTCTCCACTTTCCACCTACTGAAGTTCGGCTCGCCTGCCCGGTCTCGGTGGGGAGGGTGGGGTCTTCCTCCTCTACTTCTCCCCCTCCTTCTCTGCCTGCCCCACCTGTCCGAGCCCAGCCAGGCCTGGATGTTGAAAATGGTAAACATTTCCCGACAGGGTGTGAAATTAACACCCCTGTTCACGCCGAGTGACAGATTGTGCCGGTTTGACAGTGGCAGCCAATTCATCTTCTTGCCCGTTGAATAATAATGAGAGCCAGGCGCCGGGAGATTGCTAGCGTGCCAGAACTTTGTGTGGCCAGGCAGAGGCGAGGCTGAAATAGCTATCACGTACAAGTAAGGGATTCCATTCCTTTATGGTTCTTTGGATCAGGGGTCACCAACCTTTTGGACCTCAGGGACCACCAAAGTCATAATTTTAAATCCCGCGGACCACTAATATGAATTTTGGCTGACGGTGGCTGTCTGACATTGGTGGGAGAGAGAGAGAGAGAGAGAGAGAGAGCAAGAGAGACTTTTGGCTCCATGCAAGGAAAATAGCAGAAACAGCAGAAGTCTTTCTTTCTCTCCCCCGAACTCCGCCAGAAATGAGTCTTTGCCAGCGCAGCCTCTTGGAGCAGGAGGCATTGCAGGGTCCCAAAAATTTGTTTCTGGCAGAGTTTGGGGGAGGGAAAGAAAGACTTTGGCTGCTTTTCTTGCATGCAGCCAAAGGCAGAAGGAAGAATATATAAAATAATGCAAGTCTTGGCGTGTTCGGGTCTTTTCCCATGTAAGATTGAGACTATCATGGCAACGTTTCAACGTTTCGCTCACCATCTTCAGGCTGGTGCTTTCGGCTTCGTGCTTGTGCGAGCAAAGTGTGATCTGAGCTGCTGTCTCCCTATATATACTGGTGGGGAGGTTGGCTGTGTTGTCATTTCTTGATTGGTTGATGGAGTTGATGTTTGCAGATTGGCTGGCTTTTTCTTAAGAACATGTGCGGCTGAGGTATTGGCTGTGTGTCTATCAGCCTCCTGTGTTGTAACGACTTGGATAATGGGCTGTGTGATGACCTTCTGAGTTCTATTGTTTTGACATCCTGGGTCTTGTGCTATAATCTCCTGGGTCGTAATGACCTGGGTGATTACGACCCAGGAGATTACAGCACATGACCCAGGATACATATATATATATATATATATATATATATATATATATATATATATATATATATATATATATATATATATATATATATATATATATATATATATATAATTTTTCTTACATGTATCCATGTATTCATAACTATGTTTTTACTTATACCCATTATCTTGTAAGCAACTGACAAATAAAAATAAATAAATAAAAATAATAAACAAATAAAGCAAATCAAATCAAAACAAAATGAATGGCTATGAGGGTGCAGCTTGATAGTAAAGACTAATCTTTTTTCTTGGGAGAAATTCTATATGCTTCCTGGTGGGCTACGGATTAGGCGGGGAAGGATACCCACAATGTCTCTGTCTTAATGACTGCCGCGGTTTTATCGATTCCTGTTCTAGCAACATAACACACAGTTCCCTGGGCGGCCTGCGACACAGAGCCGTAAAAATTAAAATGCAACCATCAATCAGGAGGGAAGGAAAAAAAATAATCATGCAGCATATAAATTGTAGCAGCAGGCAGTAAAACCAAAGCACTCGAAGCCACCCTTCCTGGCCCAGAGTAATGGGAAACGAAGGAAAGGAAGAAGGAAGTTCAGCTGCTTAAAAACTAGAAGAGGTTTGAAGAGTGCAGATAAGAAAGAGTCAATCCAGGATTAAGGCCACTCGGGATGTAAGATTGACTCTGATTTAAAGCAAGCTCCTTCCCAATGATTTCTGGTATTGAGTGGTTCACTTTCAATATCTATTTAACATGCTGTGTGAAATATTAACCACTAGTTTGATATCCGTGCTTCGCTACGAAACTACGTGGTCGGGCTTAGTTTTTGGGGAGGAAAATAAGGGGAAAAAATTATGCCTCTGCCTACTAGCATCCATCGGTATTCATCTGGCTTGCGTCCTGCCAGTGTGTGAGAGAGTTGAGGGCTGTTTGGAAACTGAATCAATATTTGCTGTGTGAGCAAGAAGAAGACAGCAAGGAGTCTGGGCGTGGCTTAGCTCAACTGTTCTGTACTAAAGCTGCCTGGTGCTCTGAAATTGAAACTGAAACTCCTCTGCTTGTGTTTTGCATTTGGAAGAGATGTCTTTTCAGGTGGGAAGCGGGAGTAGAACTCCTTAGCATCAGAGCGTGTTAATAATAATATAGAAAATACTAAATGCTCTTATGGTCACTTCGAAAAATCCTTTCTTAATGAGCTCCTAGTAGCCAAGAGGAACATAGGGGCCAAATTTCAAGTTTGTTAGGCTTTCCAGTTCTGGAGATTTTGTGATGATGTGTGAGTGGTATTTTTCGCATATATATATATATGGATGGATGGATGGATGGATGGATGGATGGATGGATGGATAGATAGATAGATAGATAGATAGATAGATAGATAGATAGATAGATAGATAGATAGATAGATAGATAGATAGATAGATAGATAGATAGATAGATTTAATTAAAGATGGCTCTGATTCAACCACTGTGGGATAGCAGGGAGGGTTAACACTGCATGGGTTAAAAATATAAACAAACGTTTTTCAAATTGGACCACTTTAGAATTAAAACTTTCACTTGGAATTCTGCGATCGGTTTTGCTCAGCGCAATATAAAAAACATGTTGAGACTCTAGAAAGAGTGCAGAGAAGAGCAAGAAAGAGGATCAGGGAGCTGGAGGCTAAAACATACCCAAAAAAGCTTGCAGGAACTGGGGATGTCTAGTTTAACGAAGAGAAGGACTAAGGAAGACATGACAGCAGTGTTCTAATATTTGAGGGGCTGCCCCAAAGAAGAGGGAGTCAAGCTTATCTCCAAAGCCCCTGAAGGCAGGACAAGAAGCAACGGATGAAAACTAGTCAAGGAGACAAGCAACCTGGAATTTAAGGAGAAGTTTGCTGACAGTGAGAACAATTAACCAGTGGGACTGCTTGCCACCAGAAATTGTGGGTGCTCCATCTCCACCCAAGAAGAGATTGGACAGCCATTTCTCTGGAATGGTAGAGGGTCTCCTGCATGAGCAGGGAATTGGAGTAGAAGACCCCTACAACCTGTTTCTCACTTCACCCTTCTCTTACCTTGTACCTGCATGTTCAGCTTCTCGAGATCCACCCCCATCATGTGAGAAAATCTGCAGTTGGAGCCAAAATCACAGTGGCCTGTCAGGAAGGGATCAAGACAAGCATTAAGCATTAATTAAATTAATTAAGTTAAGAACCTCGGGGGCGTAGTGGTCAGAGTGCAGGACTGCAGGCTACTTCTGCTGACTGCCGGCTGCCTGTAAATTGGCAGATCGAATCCCACCAGGCTCAAGGTTGACTCAGCCTTCCGTCCTTCCGAGGTGGGTAAAATGAAGACCCAGATTGTTGTGGGCAAGAGGCTGACTCTATAAACTGCTTAGAGAGGGCTGGAAAGCATTACAGAAGTCTAAGTGCTGTTGCTATTAAGTCCTTAGGAGGACTGCCTGTACTGGGAGATTACCGGGAGAGTCAGAAAAAAAACAAGCCAGTATTATAAACAAGCCAGGATGGATAAATTCTCACGACCTTGCCAGCAATCAAAAAAACTTCAAGCGTTAACATGACATTAGCTTGTCCTGCATATCCCAAAGGTGCTTCTGCCCCCCCCCCCCGCCCCCCTCAGAGGCAACTGGATTTCCTTATTTTTCCTTTGAAGACGTTTTACTTCTCCTCCAAGAAGTTTCTTCGGCTCTGACTGGACGGTGCGGAACGAAAGGATTGATACTCCTTGCAGACAACTGGTCATTTGCATCCTTTGAGAGGGTCGTTGAGGCCACTTGGAGGTTTGATCTGTGACCTCAGAGACTGGGAATCTCTACAGACACTTGCTCGGCATACCTGTTTGCAAAAATTTCCGACAGGGTTTCTTTGTCTGTTCCTCCTGTAAGATGGTTGCAGCATCTGTAAAGAAAGAAAAAAAAATCGCCAACTGAAGGGGGAGGAAGAGCTGGATTGTATTTTAAAAAGAGAACAGCTGTGATTCCAATAACAGACTCTTTTTCTGGGCGCAAAAACAGGCGGAGCTACACACAGTTGTAGGTTAAAGCCTATGGGTAGCCCTCGATGTACAACCCTCGAACCCAAAATTGTCATTGCTACGCAAGACAGTTGTTGAATTCTGCTTTGTCTTACGACCTTTCTTGCCAGCGTTGTTAAGCGAAACACTGCAGCGGTTAAATTATTTACACCGTTGTTAAATGAATCTGCCTTCCCTGTTGACTTTCCTTGACAAGGTCACAAAAACGGGATCACGTTACCCCAGGACACTGCAAATGGTCATAAATATGAGTCAGTTGCCAAGCGTCCGAATTTTGGTTGGGGATGCTGCAGTGGTGTGAAAAACGGTCCTAAGTCATTTTTTCTCAGTGTTATTGTAACTTTGAATGGTCACTAAATGAATGGTTTGCAAGTTAAGGACTCTCTTTTTATGGGGAGGGGTGCACACCATGTATCCCAGTTGCAGGAGAAGGATCTACGGCTATCCCATCCCACCCTACCCCATCACCCCGGTCCTACTGACAAAAGTTTGCTGGACTCTGGGGAAGGCTCGGACGAGGGCTCTGCGGCAGAGATAAGTGGGGAAGAAGAACAGCTGGAGCCTGTTCCCAGTGTGTGTATGCACAGAGCTGCCAGATGAAGGGAACAGCTGAGGAACAAGGGCCGACTTGGGAGTAAAGCCACAGATGGACAGTGAATGCCCCTCCTCTAGAGAATAAAAGAGGAGCAAAAGGGGAGTGGGGCTTTGCAGAGACAATTAGTTCATTCCGGTGTGCTTGCCAAGTACTGCGGCTATCAGGATTCCGGCAGTTCCCCCAATTAAATCATGAGTCTCGAGACAAACTTCCAAAATTTCAAAAGGATTTATTGGGAGTTAACATGTCCGGCATTGCCTGGGTGTAGTCAACTCTGAGACGCATTCATTGTCACCCTTGACCCTGGTTTTCTCCCACCCTCTGGGTGTATCGTAATTCACATTCTCCAGTGGGACACCTCCATAGCCCAGAGTCATCCATCAGGTTCTCCAGTTAGAATTTTGCATGGCAGAAACTTCAGTCGCCTAGTTACTATCTTTGAAAACATTTATCGAATGCACTTTCGGTTTGCAAGCTGCCGCACTGCTCGCCCCTTTCTCCCTTTCTGTTGGCAACTCTAAAAAAAGACCACAGAAATATTTTATGAGTTGAACATTGGCGTTCTGAAAGATATCGGCCTGGCCCCTCTCCAAGCCTGATAAAGGTTTGTAATTGGGAACTATCTTGAAAGGCTGTTAGCCGGGACTTTGCTGGAGAGAAAATCCATTGTAAATCAAATAAAAAGGAGTTGATCGGGACAAGGACTCCGCTTCGTGCTGCCGGGGGGAAGCCTAGGTCAGAACACTTACCTCGAAAGAGATCGTACCAGACTTTCTTGGATCTTAAATGCTGCACCCCATTCAAGTGCTTTTTCCTGTTGTGAAGATTGTCTTGGAAAGTCCGGTCACAGTAATCGCAAAAGTATCTCTTCCCCATTCTGAATCTGCTAAAACAAAATTAAATCCCTTGGGAAAAGTGTGTTTTTCAACCTCAGCAGCTTTTAAGATGAGCGTGGACTTCGATTCCCAGAAGTCAACATTTTAAATTCTCTCTCTTTTTTTTTTCCTCATTTCCTATCTTTTTTTCCTCCTTCTTGTACACTTTTATTTTAAAATTCTGAGAGAAATGTGTGTGTGTGTGTGTGTCTTTTTTAAAACTATACAAATACACACAACGTTTGGCTTCGGCAGCCTAAGCTCGGAAATCATTAGCTAACACAAGGGCGATCGTGTTCCAATTTGCTGGGCTTCGATTGTAACTGGCAACTTTGGGATTTGACGTGTAGGAACGCTACTCCTAATTGACTGCGATGGTGCCCGCGGTTTGCAGAGAAGTGTTTCTCCTAACCACCTGCAGGGCTGAAAATTGAATCTGGGAACTTCCTGCAGGCAAAACCAGAAGTTACAACTCTTTGTCAGGATGACATTTTAACATCTATTCCTCTGAAAGAAAGCCCTGTTTTGCTTTCCGAGCATTTATGTGTAGGTTAGCTGAGATGCAAAACAAGTACAACAAGATTGGTTTGAATTATCATCATTGTTCTAATTGCATGGAGAATTTATTGTGTGTATTACAGCAGGCTAGATTCCAATTTCATGGATAAATAAATAAAATGGTGGCATTTCGGTGCAGCATAGAATTGTACGTCCAGCCCTCACGCTGCTTCTATTTAATCACGGCATCAAAGTGGGACTTGCAGAAATTAATACATATCGGGCGCAAACAACCAGATCTGCAGGTCAAGAGTTCAATTCACTATTTTATTGTTCATGCCTATAGTGCAGGAATCTTCTCAGGCTGGCAGTTTGCTCCTGGGCCAGACTAGCTAGCCCCAGGGAGTAAGTAAAGGAGGAATTAGCCTGGAATCTCTACGTAGGCATCGGAGGGAAACAAGAAATCTACAAGAAATTGCCGAAGAAGCCAAGAGCAAACAGCCCAACCAAAGAATCTCTAAGACCAACCTGCAACCACTAGAATGTAAACGGAGAGCAAAGCCCAATCCTTACTAGCACTGATGATGCTACCTAGTTGGGTAATGAAACGTCTGCAAGAAAACCACCAGGCTCAGAGAGTACTAAGGACCCCACAGTCTTTTTCCTCTCTACAAACCCCACTGCCTTCTAGCACTGATGATGTTACCTAGTTGGGTCATGAGACGTCTGCAATAAAACCAGCAAGCTCAGAGAGTACCAAGGACCCCACAGTCCTCCTTCCTAGCACTGATGATGTTACCTAGCTGGATCATGAAACGTCTGCAAGAAAACAACCCAGCTCAAAGAGCACCAAGAACCCAACAACCCTCCTTCTCCTCCTTCCCTTTCCTCCTCCTCCTCCCCGCCAACCCCACTCCCTTCTAGCACTGATGGTGTTACCTAGCTGGATCATGAGAGGTCTGCAAGAAAACCACCAGGCTCAGAGAGTACTAAAGACCCCACAGTCCTCCTCCTCCTAGCACTGATGATGTTACCTAGCTGGCTCATGAAACGTCTGCAAGAGAACCATCAAGTTCTGAGAGCACCAAGGACCCCACATTACACCTTCTCCTCCCTGTCCTTCTCTTCTTCTTCTTCTTCTCCACAAACCCCAGAGTCCTTCTAACACTGATGATGTTACCTAGCTGGATCATGAAACGTCTGCAATAAAACCACCAGGCTCAGAGAGCACCCAGGACCCTTCATTTCCACCCTGAGCTACAAATATTCTCCTTTATCAATGATGGGAACTGTAGTACCTGCCCTACCTCTCCAGGACCCTAGATAACCCTCCACGCCGGGTCCCTTACTCACCTTCTCGCCCTGCGGTCCAGATGTCAAAATTGTCAGGATTCAACTCTCATTACTCCCAGAGGCCTCCACGGTCGGGCTTCGAGCCAACGAACGGCGGGGCATCTTGGGAAACGTGGTTCAACTTACCTTAAGGAAGAGCGCGCCGCCTGCGGGCACCGGACTTCAAAGCCCAGAATTCAGTGCGGCGCTTTTCTTTTTTTAAGATGCGGACGTTCCGGTCGCTGCATTTTTGAAGGCAGCGGTGCGCCTGCGCAGTAACCTCAAGCGTCCAAGATGGCGTTCGTGCAGCAGCTGTACCAGGCGGTGTTCCGTCGGACGTCCACGTTGGTTTTCACGGTCGTGGTGGGCGCCGTGATTTTCGAGAGGGGCTTCAACCAGGCCACGGAGGTGATTTTCTGCCGCCTCAACGAGGGGGTAAGTCAGCCAAGGTGGGCGCGCAGGCCCCAGCCGGGGACTTGCGTGAAAGGCGGCCGGAGTCAGTTGAAGGTCAGGCGGGCTGGCCTCCAACTCGAGGCCGCGGCTTCGGCCTATCGCGCTGCTTCTAGGTATAGGCCAGTGCACCTTTTGTGAAAGCAGGTGCTTCGCTGCCGTCTGCCTTTCTGGGCTTGCCAGCTGTGCGCTTTCGGCCCCAGGTCTTCTGCAGCCGCATTGTAAACCTGCCGAGGCTGGGTGCCTTGGGGTGAAACGGGGCGTCGCGTCTGCAAGAAAACGAAGCTCAGAGAGCACCAAGTACCCCACAGCCCTCCTCCTCCTCTTCCTCGTCTTTTCTGCAAACTCCATTACCTCCTAGCACTGATTATGTTACCTAGTTGGGTCATTAGACGTCTGCAAGAAAACCACCAAGCTCAGAGAACAACCAAGGATCCTTCACTTCAACCCTGAGCTACAAATACTTGCCTTTCTCGGAGCTTGCTTGGCCACATGGCTCTGCAGTCTCCTTGGCAAGATTTCAGGATTGGTTTGCGCTTGCCTTCTTCCTGAGGTGGAAAGAAAAATCGCTGGCTGGAGGTCACCTCGCTGACCTTGAGGCTAAGGCAGAATTAGAACTCGTGGCCTCTCAGTTTCTAACCCCGATTGGTTTAACTGGCTCTCTCTCTCACACACACACAGACGTATACATAAGATACACGGCGATGTATATGTGCACGCTGGAAATGGTATAGGGTTTCCTAAAAGCCTGAGCAGGGGGTTGGACTAGAAGACCTCCAAGGTTCCTTCCAACTCCGTTATTCTATTCATACACACAGATGCAAGGAAGTGCACATAGACTGTATGTATACACACTCGTACATCTTCTTTTTATCCTTGAAGGTACTTTCCTTTTTTATGTACCTTAAGTACTTTGGGGGAGGCAGGGAGTAGGGTGCTAGTGAATTCCATTCAACATCCTGAGTGGGTTGCAATTGAATGATTTTACAGATTAACGCTATAGAGCACTGCACACCAGAACAACTAGACACAAGGGAGAGTTTTTCCCCAAACGCCATCACTCTGCTAAACAAATAATTCCCTCAACACTGTCCAACTATTTAGAAAGTCTGGACTTCTATTACTATTAATTCTCCCATCACTCCTTATCGCCCATCCCCTCCCACTTGTGACTGTAGGACTGTAACCTTGTTGCTTGTATCCTTATGATTTATATTGACTGCTTCCTAGTATGATTTGATTGCTTATTGTACCCAATGACTATTATTAAGTGTTGCACCTTATGATTCTTGACTCTTGACGAATGCATCTTTTATATATACTGAGAGCATTTGCACCAAAGACAAATTCCTTGTGTGTTCAATCACACTTGGCCAATAAAGAATTCTATCTATCTTCTATTCTAATTCTATTCTTATTGTACCCTATGACTATTATTAAGTGTTGTACCTGATGATTCTTGACTCTTGACAAATGTATCTTTTCTATTATGTACACTGAGAGCATTTGCACCAAAGACAAATTCATTCTGTGTCCAATCACACTTGGCCAATAAAGAATTCTATCTATCTTCTAATTCTAATTCTATTCTTATTGTACCCAATGACTATTATTAAGTGTTGCACCTTATGATTCTTGACTCTTGACGAATGCATCTTTTCTTTTATATACACTGAGAGCTTATGCACCAAAGACAAATACCTTGTGTGTCCAATCACACTTGGCCAATAAAGAATTCTATCTATCTTCTATTCTAATTCTATTCTTATTGTATCCTATGTCTATTATTAAGTGTTGTACCTGATGATTCTTGACGAATGCATCTTTTCTTTTATGGAAAGAAAAGATAAAAGATTCTTTTATTGAGAGGATATGCACCAAGACAAATTCTTTGTGCGTCCAATCACACTTGGCCAATAAAGAATTCTATTCTAACAAGGGTTGGAAGGGACCTTGCAGGTCATCTATTCCAACCTCCCCACCCACCCAAGCAGGATGTTTTGTGAAGTTACAAGCGAGCAATCCCCAAGTGTCATCCGTATCTTAACTCCATGCTTGTTTGTGTCTCTCGCTCTGCAGAGACTGTGGAAGGACATCAAGCACAAATACGAAGTCAAGCAGGACTGAGGTACGGCAAGCAGCCCTGGATTCCGGTCGGCTCCTCCGCCATCTTCACCAACAGACCTTTTTGTGGCCAGTTACTCGTCCAGATTTCATCCTTGTACGATGGCCCGGTGTGCGCTGCTCCCAAAGGATGAAAAGATTCAAATGACTTTTTGGTTTTTTTGCTGAGAAAGCAGCTTAATAAAATGCACTCTCCAAGACAAGTGTATTCTGTACTATCTGTGTCACTTGGGAGTTGCAGAATGCTTTGGGGAACCCATTTGCAAATGCTGTGTTGGGTTGCTGTTGTTGTTTTTTTAACTTTTCTTTCAGTCCAGTCATCAAGCAGTGAAGTTGGTAGCACAAGATGCAACAAAAGTTACATTTTGATTTTCCCATTTCAAGTCACAGGTAATTATTTTGTCACAGGTAATCCTCAACTTACAACTATTTGTGTAGTGACCCGAATTCCAGCGGCATTGGGGGGGAAAAATGACTTCGGGCCAGTTTTCACACTTAACTTTTGTAGCATCTCCACAATCGCAATCAAAATGCAGGTGCTTGGCAACTGACATGTACTTTGTGATGAGTCCTAGGTCACGTGGTCACCATTTGTAACCTTCCCAGACGGTTTCCAACAAGCAAAGTCGGTGGTGGAAGCCAAGATTTGCTTAATGACCCGTATGGTTCACTTCAAAACTGCAATGATGCGCTTAACGACAGGCAAAAGGGTCTTAAAATGGGACAAAACTCCACCACCACGTTGTTTAATGATGCAAATATTGGGCTCAGTGATGGTTGGGAGTTGAGGACTCTGCCTGTAATTCTGTATTAAGCGTTCATGTAGGCTTTCTGCTGTCCCCTTGCATGGGACACTTTTGATTCAAACAGGCTGTTCCATTTCTTTTAATACTTAACATACCCTGGGCATGCATGCCTATGCACGTACACACTGTTCTGGGGAGATGATATTTAAGAATTGTGGTGGTTTTCAATAAGCTAGCATGAGGGTAGTTTTTAATCAACATTGTACTTTGATGCTAATAGGCTGAAATAAATTCTGCGTTAGTTTGGGTGGGAGATTAGGAAAGATCTGCCCTCGTAGGTGTTACTAACAACCTTGAAGTCTGTGTCTGTCCTGTTGGTTTGGCTCTGCAACCCAACAGGACAGACACAGACTTCAGAGGATAATTAGGACTGCAGAAAAAACAATGGCTACCAACCTACCTTCCATGGAGGACCTGTATCCTGCACGAGTCAAAAAGAGGACTGTGAAAATATCTACAGACCCCTCCCATCCTGGACATAATCTGTTTCAATTCCTACCCTCAAAACAATGCTATAGAGCATTGCACACCAGAACAGCTAGACACAAGGGGAGTTTTTTCCCCAAAACCATCACTCTGCTAAATAATTCCCTCAACACTGTCCAACTATTGACAAAGTCTGCACTACTATTACTATTAAATATTCACATCATTCCTATCCCCATCCCCTCCCACTTGTGACTGTATGACTGTAACTTTGTCGCTTGTATCCTTAGGATTTATATGGACTGCTTCCTAGTATGATTTGATGGCTTATTGCATTATGACTACCATTAAGTGTTGTACCTGATGATTCTTGACTCTCGACGAATGTATCTTTTATGTCTACTGAGAGCATTTGCACCAAGACAAATCACACTTGGCCAATAAAAGAATTTTTATTCTAAATCAGTAAGTCACACAACTTTTGAGGAGTAGAACTTTGGCCCCTGGATTTTCTGTTAGGTTGCAGGAAAACGTCCACTGAAGCGAAGATTTCAGCTGAAGTGAATTGGAGGCGATTTGCTTCCTTGGGAAGTCGTTTTGCGCCAATGGAAACAGTCCCCACACAATTTCGAAATGTATTTATTTGCTGACCATCTCGCCATGGGGCTTACAAATTAAAGACCACCAGAAGCCAACCTTGTGCAGTGCAGTGTCAAGTTGAGGTGGAAGCTTTGCTCTGCTAGAAAAGACCCATGCCCCCAAAGGAAGAAACGTGATCCAGCAAAGCAACTGGCTTCTCAGCAGGACTGGTGCCCTGCCATCAATCGGGGAAGGGAGAGGGAAACACAAGGCCAACAAAGCTGTATACGTTTTATGATGGGAAATTGGGGAGGAGGGGGATTGACAGTTGAGGAAGAACAGAGTGGTTTGGAATCTGGTTGGTGTTGACATCCTGGCATCTTCAAGGCCGTTTACCCTGAGAGTGGAATTTCACCAGCGTTTCCCACAACATCTCGGTGGCACCGGATTGGCTACACAAGGGGGTGGGCTATGGGGGCAGGGTTAGGGGGAACACCAGGGGGTTCTGTATGGGTGCGTGGGAACTTCAGGTTCCACCTGATTCTACTGTAATCAGCATCTCTAAATTAAAGTGCCTTTCCACTTCAATCAAACGGAGTCGAGGGTTTCCCTTTCCTAGGAGATCAGACTGAGGCAGGCCTGACAGATGCAACCTATACAGGACAACTCAAAACAGCAAAAGTTTCCGGAGGAGCATTTTAAAGAAAAGCATTTCTCAACAACGCACAATTTCCCACCAGTTGCTCAGCGCAGCCCTATTGCAGGTCTGCAATCATCACCTGTTCTTGTGTGTGGATTTGTGCTTCCCTCCCTAGGAAAATCATCATTGTGAAAAGGCAAGGTGCTTTCTCTCTCTCTCTCTCTCATGGGGGGCTGGCGTGGGGACCTCCCTGAAAAAGGAGCAATTCCAAACACATGCCTCCCTGGCGCGCCACTGTTTCAAGACGGGATCATGCCTTTATTGCGCTTCCGGTCGGCCATTGCGCGTCTGTTGTGATTCGCCCTCGTCCCCTTGCTGGCTTCTTTCTTCCGTCGCTCCTGGACTGTCTCTCGGCTTTGGCCGCGGCCCTTGGCAACGCCCGTCACCGCTGCTGAGTTATCTGGCTTTTGCCTGCAGGAGAAAGCTGGACAGTTAACATCAACCGGCGAAATTTCACTGGGGTGACATGTTATCAGGGTTTCAATATCTCAGGGGTTGCCCCGAAGAAGAGGGAGCCAAGCTATTCCTCAAAGCGCCAGAAGGCAAGAGAAGAAGCAATGGATGGAAACTAATCCAGGAGAGAAGCAACCTAGAACTAAGGAGAAATTTCTTGACGGTTAGAACAATGGACCAGTGGAACGACTTGCCACCAGAAGTTGTGGGTGCTTCATCACTGGAGGTTTTTAAGAAGAGACTGGACAACCCTTTGTCTAAAATGGCACACAGCTTCCTGCTTGAGCAGGGGTTGGACTAGAAGACCTCCAAGGCCCCTTCCAGCCCTATGTCCTAAATACCTGGTGCCCTCTAATTGGGTGAGAACTGCTACTCCCAGGCTACCAAGCCAGCTTGGCAAGTCGCAATCCTAGGCTGCACGCCCGGAACTCGGCACAAAAATCAGGAGAGGGGGGAGGGCTTTGGGGGGGGTGGGTTGGGAACCCTTACCCCTTTCTTGCCAGGAAGGTCATCCGCCTGGCTTCGGCTCGCTCCCGCAGCACTGCTGGATCTTGAACGAAGTGATCCTGTTAACCAAAGGAGAAGAAAGATCTTTTGAGAAGCAGGGATTCCTTTCCTCCACTGTCCCACGAAAACATCGGGAGCTTTTCCCGACGTGGCACAGCAACGGGGACAAGATAACTTGGAGCAGCTGCCAACTTCTGATCTCTTCCGCTCTCTCAGGAGCTGCCTCTCCTTTCTCCGAACCGCAGGATTGCTCCACCACCTCTTCCCTCCCTCCAGAATTCCAGATGGCTCACCTTTGTCGCCTCTCTGTCCTCCATCGCCTCTTCTTCATCCTCCTCCTCCTCCTGCTCCTCCTCTTCTTTGGGCCTCAGGACTTGAGGGATGGTGAACGGCCTTCGGGAAGATGGAACAACCACACGGTGAGACTCATCAAGAGTGGACAACTCGCCACGGCCAGTTGGCCCCAGACAATTCACCACGAGCAGCTCACCATGGCCGACGACCCATGAGACAACTTGTTGTAAGACAATTCAATTATTTAAATATATATTTTAATTTTTTTATCATTCCCATTTCATTGGGCCCCTCCTTTGGCTTCCTTTCTTTAATGATTCTATTCCAGTATTTCTTCAATCATAGGGTCATTCTTGTCCCGTGGCGAGTTGGCTAGTGGCAAGTTGTCACACACACACACACACACACAAACCCCATACATTTCTACTCCACATTCCAGGCTTTCTATGGCTAATCCATCACCTACAAAGACTATTTATTCTGTGAGTTGAAGTCCACAAGCCTTAAAAGGTTTCCAAGCTGGGAGACCCCTGGTCTAACTGAATTGCGTTCCCCTTACACCCTGTGCCCAAATATGTTGGTCTTCTTTGAGCAACCTTTGAGCAAGGAAAGCGCTGGATTCCGCCAACATGCTAAACCACGAGTCGGCCTTCGCGGGTGACTTAATAGCAATAGCTCTTAGACTTAGATACCGCTTTATAGTGCTTAACATCCCACTCGAAGTGGTTTACGGAGTCAGCATATTGCCCCCCCAACAATCTGGGTCCTCGTTTTACTGACCTCAGAAGGAAGGACAGAAGGCTGAGTCAACCTTCAGCTGGTCAGGATCGAACTGCTGATAGTGAGCAGTGAGTTAGCCTGCAATGCTGCATTCTAATCACTGTGCCACCATGGCCCTTCCTTCCTTCCTTTCCTTCCTTCCTTCCCACTTAGCTCTTAGACTTATATATCGCTTCACAGTGCTTTCCAGCTCTCTCTAAGCAGTTTACAGAGTCAGCCTCTTGCCCCCCAACAATCTGGGTCCTCGTTTTACCCACCTCAGAAGGAGGGAAGGCTGAGTCAACCTTGAACTGGTCAGGATTGAACTGCTGGCAGTGGGCAGAGTTTGCCTGCAAAGCGGCCCCTTTTGGAATACAGGTGGCACACGGAGGCTTGGGAAGGGCAAAAAACGGGCCTCCCAGAAGTTCGGGAAGGGTGGAAATGAGCCCGTTTCCGGCTTCCAGAGAGTCTCTGGAGTCCGGGGGAAGCCGTTTTCGCCCTCCTGGAGGCTCGAAGAAAGCCTCAGGAGCCCAGGGAGGGCAAAAATGACACACACACACCCCGCCGTGGTGCAGGAGGCCGATTCGGCCACGCCCACCCAGCCACCGGGCAGAGAACCCCTGGCTAAAGGTTTTGAATTCCACCCGCTGGAATTAAGCACTGGCGCAGATGGACATTAGCTTACCTTCTGCTGATCAGCTCGTCATCCGAGTCGGCATCGTTTGCTCCCACCTGGTTGCCGTCGTAGGTGTCGTCATATTCGTCCTCATAGTCTTCCTGGGAGAAGAGGTGATCCCCGCTCGGCTCGGGAATCTCCTCAACGATGACGGAGTACTGGTTGTAGCGTTCCCTCTGCTCCTGCACCAGGCGCTTGTCGTTCAGCAAGCTTTTCGTGGTGGCTTTGTCGCTCCTGCAACCATGGAGAGGAATACTGTTGCGGTTCGCCGGCAGCAGGTGCAAAGGGCTGAGGTCTCGGAGAGCGAGGATACGGATGAGGGGGCCTGCGTGTGAGGCACGGATGGAGCCAGGACCATCAGGGAGTGGAGTGCTGCCTTCGGAGCTTGTGAAGGCTGGCAGCAGTGAGGAAGAGTTTCCCGAGGAGCCTGTGCTCAGAGCGCGTGCGCGCAGGGCTGCTCGAAGGAAAAGAGCAGCTGCAGCAGCGCGGGTGACTCGGGAGTAAGGCTGCAAGGTGATGGCCCCTCCCTTAAGGGATAAAAGACAGCGGAGAAACTGGAGTTCTTTGCAGGAAGCAAAGAAGTTTTTGCATTCAAGCCTTGTGGACTTTCGGATTCTCTTCGTTTGCGACTCGGGAGTAAGGCTGCAAGGTAATGGCCCCTCCCTCAAGAGATAAAAGCCAGCTGAGAAACCGGAGATCTTTGCAGGAAGCAAAGAAGTTCTTGCACTCAAGCCTTGTAGATGTTTGGAACATCTTGACTGATGTTTGGAGACTTTTTGGGTTTGAAATATTTCTTGGCAACTTTATCTAGTGTTCTTGGCAGCCTCACACAACCTTGGCACGGCTCCTTCTTATCAGAGACAATTAGTTTTAACCAAGAAGGAACGGAATTCGCAGAGAAAGATTAAAGGTTTCGCTTTTATCTCTATTTGGTGTTTGTTTACTTGGAACAAGGTTTGGGTCAGAACAAATACAAACAAAACTTGGGTACACAACTTGGGGTCTTGGGGATGGGGGGGGGCTTCCTTTTATTCGAACATTTGGCTTCTACGGATTGGAAAAGAGCTCGGGGGATGAACTCTGGGCTCCTTGGTGCTGTGGTGAGCTTGGTTGTTTTCTTGCAGACCTTTCGTTACCCAAATTAGGTAACATCAGCAGTGCTAGGAGGGAGGGAGTGGGGTTTGCGGAGAGGGGGAGAAGGAAGAGGAGGAGGAAAAGGAGAAAGAATTGTTGGGTACTTGGGGGGGGGGTCTCTGAGCTTGACTGTTTTCTTGCAGATGTTTCATTACCTAAATTAGGTCACATCCTAAGTGCTACGAGGGAATGGGGTTTGCAGAGAGAAGGAAAGGGGAGGAGGAAGAGGAGGAAGAGGAGGAGAAGGAGGATTGTTGGGTGCTTGGTGCTTTCTGAGCTTGGTTGTTTTCTTGCAGATGTTTCATTACCCAACTAGGTAACACCATCCGTGCTAGAAGGCAGTGGGAAAGGAGGAGAAGGAGGATGCTCTCTGAGCTTGGTAGTTTTCTTGAAGACTTTTCATTACCCAACTACGTAACATCATCAGTGCTAGGAGGGATTGGGAGTTTCCCCTTTTCCCTGATGATGTCCCCTAGTTGGGGATGAACTCAGGGTTCTGGAAGTTGAACTTCCCACACCTTAAAGCTGATAACGGTGGAGGAATCCTGGATTGGAGGGGGAACGGCGCAAACTCACCTTTTGCCTTTCTGAATCCGAGAGACATCCACCGTATCCTTGCTGAAAACATCAAACTCGTCGTCTTGGAAAACGTTGCATCGGGAAGTGACAAGAGGAGTTGGGTCTGGTTTCACAGGCCTGGCAGAAACAGTTGTTTATTTTATTTATTTTTTTTATTTTTATTTTTTAAAAGAAGCAACGAAAGTCTTCATTTCCAGAAATACAAGACAGATCTTTCAGGAAAGATGCCACCGTTTTTGGGCACGAGTGTCATGAGGTGGTGGATCCCCAGGAGGAAGTGGGGGGGGGGGGCATTCCAGAAGAGGATGAGACAACTCAGCTGAGATATCAAGTGTGAGAGAGAGAGGATGAAGACGGCTCCTCCTTAACAGTTCCCGGAGCATATATTGTGGATATAGAGAAAAGAGTCCTCAAGTCTGGCAAGATTCTGTCTACCGGTGTGAAATGATAAGGAACTCGGCTTCGGAGAATCACCATGTGTCATTCTTGGTTTGGGACCTGACGTATGGTGACTGAGGAATCCTGGGAGTTGAAGTCCACACACGGTGGCTTGTGAATTCTGGGAATTGAAGTCCACAAATGATATGATAGTGATATTGAGGTGGGTCCCTAGGAGGGAAGGAGTGCATTCCAGAGGAAGAAGAGGCAACTCAGTCTGGACATTATGTGTGAGAGAAAGAGGGTGAGGGCAGCTCCTCCCTAAGAATTCCCAGTGTATACCATAGATGCAGAGAATAGAATCCTCAGTCCGGCAAGATTCTGTCTACAGGTGTGAAACAATAAAGTGCTTGTGGATGGCCTGTTAATGAACACAACTACTAATCAGAAGACATGATGGAAACTGCTTTAATTTCACAGTACGTGGACAGACTCAACTGTAGTTTCAACTGGGAAACTGTGACCATCTTAGATCAAACCAAGTCCAAAACCTTCAAAGAATTCCTGGAGGCCTGGCATTCTAACAAATCGGCCATCAACAGGCACATAGAGATAAAGGACATCTCCATACTACTCAAAAGAGATTCACATCCCTGATTTTTTTTTAAAAAAAACGTGTCCTTCCAACTTTACCTAGGCATGGTTCTGTCAAGTGTCTGTAGGGAGGCCCCCAACTTGTCCTCTAGAAGGTTGTTGATGACATGCTCCACGTTGTAGTTGTACTCCTCCAAGCAGGCCAGGACAAAGCCTTCTCCAAGGTCAGGGAGCAGATCCTTCACCTGAGAGATCAGGGAATCCAACTCTACTCCAGAGACGGGAGCTACGGGAGCTGCAGCTGCTCCAGCACACTAGACAGATCAAATCAATAAGCCATGTTACATACACCAGGAGGATGAAAGAGTCCAACCGAGAGGCACCCCGAATACATCTAAATCAAATGCGGCAACCATCCGCTAACCCCAAATTCTGATCTTCTGTCCCACTGCAAAGCAGCGTCCATCCCTGGGTAGACTTTGGTGCTCCACAAGGTTACAGTAGATGCCCTCAAGAAGAAGGCAAGCATTATTTTCTCTCGCAGGAACTTTCATATATACTTCAAGCCTCCTTCTCCTACTCTGACCTGGTACCCTGTTGGAAATGTCCCTTCCAGAATTCTCAGTTGGCCAATGTTGACCTAGATAGGTCTCCTCTTTAGGAGAAGAGCCAGTGGTGGGATTCAAAAAATGTTTATTAGCGGTTCTATGAGAGGGCGCTTTGTGTTTGCAGCTTTCAAAATACACCAATTTCAAGCACTACAGATTACTTTCTATGGCGGTGGTCACCAACCAGTGGGCTGGGGACCACTGGTGGTCCATGAGAAAATATTGGTGGTCCACAGAGAAATGCCCCCCCCAAAACAATTAATCCAGGCTGCGCGGAACACGAGGCTGCGCTGCCCACATGGCCCGCGGGAACACAAGCCTTGTGTCGCTTGTATTGCGAATAACACGAGGTAGTGAGGGGAGGGAGGAAAGGGCAGAGGTGGGGAACTTGCCCCACGCACCCCACGTGCCTGGCCTGGCCACCGGACTGCTCCTTTCCACTTCTTTCTTCTTCTGCTTTTGGCTGCACGCAAGGAAAGCAGCAAAAGTCTTTCTTTCTCTCCCCCAAACTCCGCCAGAAATGAGTCTTTGGGATCCTGCAAGGCCTCCTGCTCCAAGAGGCTATGCTGGCGCGACAAGTCTCCTTTCTGGCGGAGTTTGAGGGAGAGAAAGAAAGACTTCTGCTGCTTCTGCTGCTTTCCTTGCATGAAGCCAAAAGTCTCTCTTTCTCCCCCTGAGAATGGAGCTGGAGATGGTATCCTGCGATCCCAAATAAAGAACGATTGATCGGTAGGAAAACGGGGTTTGGGAATTTTCCTGCAGACTTTTTTGGGGATTTTCCCAGAGTCTCGTCCGCAGGATTTAAAATTATGAATTTGGTGGTCCCTGAAGTCCAAAAGGTTGACGACCCTGGTTCTAGGGCAGCCCCGGTAATTAAAACAGCTGAGGCGCGGGAATCCACTGTGCCGTGCGAATCAGCTGAGCTGAAAAACGCAGACATATAGGACAGGGCGGGGGCAGCTGATCATCACAGCTACCGGTTGGCTAGAACCGGTCCAAACTGGCAGCATCCCACCTGAGAAGAGCCTAAATCAGCCACAAAGCTGCCATCTTGGTTGCAGGCTGCGGCTCTGCTCCAAACACTTACCTCCAGGTGATCCTGTTCCTCAAAGTGTTCCATTTGTTCTGAGGCACTGGGGGCTGTAACGGCCCCGGTTGTGGTTTCAGAGACAGATGGACCTTGGACCGTTTTTCTCCTTCTACCTGCTTTGTCCCAGGCACTTTCCACAGCTTGCAAAATGTAAGACGTTCGAGTTTCGTCTCTGTCCAATGGTGTCAAGGGCAGATTCACGATTCTCCATAGACACAGAACATTGGACGATAACGCTTAGACTTATAGACCTCTTTATAGTGCTTTACAGCCCCCTCTATGTGGTTTACAGAGTCGGCCTCTTGCCCCCCAACAATCTGGGTCCTCATTTTAACCACCTCGGAAGGACGGAAAGGCTGAGTCAACCTTGAGCCGGGCAGAGTTTGCCTGCAATGCTGCATTATAACCCGTGTGCTTCCAGGGGGGGAGGGAGGGAGGGAGGGAAGGAAGGAAGGAAGGAAGGAAGGAAGGAAGGAAGGAAGGAAGGAAGGAAGGAAGGAAGGAAGGAGAATTTAAAGAGAAAGATTATAAGGGAGAAAAGGAAGAAGGGAGGGAGAAGAAGGAAGGAAGGAGAAGAATTGAAAGAGATAAAGAGAAAGATAAGGGAAGGAAGGAAGGAGAATAACTGAAAGAGATAAAAGAAAGATTTTAAGGGAGGGAAGGAGGAAGGAAGGAAGGAAAAGAGTTGAAAGAGATAAAAGAGAAAAATTATAAGGGAGGAAAGGAGGAAGGGAGAGAGGAAGGAAGGAGAAGAAAAAGATAAAAGATTATAAGGGAGAAAAGGAGCAAAGGAGGGAGAGGAAGGAAGGAGAAGAATTGAAAGAGATAAAGAAAAAGATTATAAGGGAGAAAAGGAGGAAGGGAGAGAGAAAAACAAAGGAGAAGAAAGAAAGAAAGATTATAAGGGAGAAAAGGAGGAAGGGAGGGAGAGGAAGGAAGGAAAAGAATTGAAAGAGATAAAGGTTATAAAGGAGGGAAGGAAGGAAAGGAAGGATGAAGGAAAGCAGGCAGAACAATAAGAATAGATCTTATATACCACTTCATGGTCCTTTCCAGCCCTCTCTTAGCGGTTTGCAGAGTCAGCCTCTTGCCCCCCAACCATCTGGGTCCTCATTTTACCCACCTCAGAAGGAGGGAAGGCTGAGTCAACCTTGAACTGGTCAGGATCGAACTGCTGGCAGTGGGCAGAGTTTGCCTGCAATGCTGCATTTTAACCGCTGCACCCCCCGGGGCTGTAGCTCTGTTGCTCGACGTGCAAACAGTTCCTTTAGTGACGGAAGTTCCAACAGCACAAAAGTGATGCATGGCCATTTTTTTCCCACCCCGATGGGCATTGTGGCATCCCGACGGTCACGTGATGGAAAGGGGACAGGAGAACTGAGCGTTCACACCGGTGCCAAAGGATACAGCGCTGAAGAGGCTTGTTGGAGGAGGCTGACATCATCTGCCAGAGGGAACAGCTCGTCGTAATCGCGGAGAAACCTGAAAACAGAGAGATGCAAATCCCATGATTTATAAGGAAAAGCAGTGTTAGAAGGGACCGTGGAAGGTCTTCTAGTCCACCTCCCCATGTCATTTCAGACGAATTGCTGTCCAGTCTCTTCTTAAAAACCTCCAGAATAGAATAGAATAGAAGGGAATGCAATGGAATAGAAATAGAGTAAGAGTAGAGTAGAGTAGAATAGAATAGAATAATAAAGAATACAGTAGAGTAGAATAATAAAGAATAGAGTGGAATAAAATAATAGAGTAGAGTAGAATAGAATAATAAAGAATAGAGTAGAGTAGAGTAGAATAGAATAATAAAGAATAGAGTAGAATAGAATAGAATCTGGAAGGGACTTTGGAGGTCTTCTAATCCAGCCCCTGGTCAAGCGGGAGAACCTATACCACCTCAAACAAGGGACTCTCCAGTCTCCTCTTAAAAACTTCCAGTGTTGGAGCATCCACAACTTCTGGTGGCAAGCAGTTACACGGGTTAATTGTTCTCACTGTCAGGAAATTCCTCCTTATTTCTAGGTTGCTTCTCTCCTTGATTAGTTTCCACCTGTTGCTTCCTGTCCTGCCTTCTGGTGCTTTGGAGAATAACTTCCAGGGGGGAGGGAGGGAGGGGGGGAGGGAGGGAGGGAGGGAGGAAGGAAGGAAGGAAGGAAGGAAGGAAGGAAGGAAGGAAAAGAATTGAAAGAGATAAAGAGAAAGATTATAAGGGAGAAAAGGAGAAAGGGAGGGAGAGGAAGGAAGGAAGAATCGAAAGAAATCTAGATTATAAGAGAGGAAGGGAAGGAGGAAGGAAGGAAGGAAGAAGAACTGAAAGAGATAAAAGAGAAAGATAAGGGAGGAAAGGAGGAAGGGAGAGAGAGGAAGGAAGGAGAAGAAAGAGATAAAGAGAAAGATTATAAGGAAGAAAAGGAGGAAGGGAGGGAGCAGCCCCTCGAATATTGGAACTCTGCTATCCTGTTACCCCTTAGTCCTTCTCTTCATTAGACCAGACCTCCCCAATTCTTGCAACTGTTCTTCATATGTTTTAGCCTCCAGGTCTCTATAAGGGGACAAGCTTTGTGACTACCGACCAGAGATAATGGGCTCAAACGTCTGAAAACATCCACACACAAGGGCTTGATTTTAATTAATTAATTTAATTTAAACAGATTTAATTCAGTCAAGGAGCCAGCAAAAGGGCTTATAATAGCACGCTAAACTTCGCTTAGTGTTCAGTTTAATTCACTGGCGTTTTTTGGTAGAGTGTGGCTTATTGTGTTTTATAAACCGAGCATTTTTTAACTCCACGGATTGCATAAATTTCAGAAAAGGGATTCATTTGTGTTAAGGGTTCCAGAGTTGCGCCCAGATCTCTCACCTGGTCTCCTGAAGCACGGAGGTGAAAATCTGCAGGAACTCTTCAATGTAAGCCTGGATGTTGTCGCAGCTGTAAAAACAAGGTTAATTGTTGCAGATGATCTGTGAAAACGATACGGGTAGAAAATCCATGTTTACCTATTTCTAAGGCTTTAAGGAAAGGGGGACACTAATTCTAAAATGGAGGTCAGTTCTGCTGCTGTTGTTGTTGTTTTCTTCCTAACTGCTAAACTGATCCATGAAGTCACTTCAGGCCGTGACTACAACTTCCAGAATCCCCAGCTGCATTGGCGTGGGAGCTTTGCTCTACTTATTGATTATAGTCGATAATCCCAATTCTGTATGGGAGTGTTTGGGACACAAATGTTAAGAACAGAATAATAGCGTTGGAAGGGACCTTGGAGGTCTTCTAGTCCAGCCCCCTGGTCAGGCAGGAAACCCTATACCATTTCAGACAAATGGTTGTCCAATCTCTTCTTGAAAACCTCCAATGATGGAGTACCCACAACTTCTGAAGGCAAGTTGTTCCACTGGTTAATTGTTCTCACTGTCAGGAAATTCCTCCTTGGTTCTAGGTTGTTTCTCTCCTTGATTAGTTTCCATCTGCTGTTTTCTTGTCCTTTCTTGTCCTTTGGAGAATAAATTGATATCCTATTCCTGTGGCAGCTCTTTAAGTATTGGAAGATGTCTCCCCTGAGCCTTCTCTTTTAGAGAATAGGTTGGTCCCTCTTCTCTGTGGCAGAAGAAGATATTGGAAGGCTGCTGTCATGTCATCCCTAGTCCTTCTCTTCATTAGGCTAAGCCGAGGGTCTTCAAACTTGGCAGGTTTAAGACTGGTGGATTTCAACGCCCAGAATTCCTGAGCTCACATGACTGGAGGAGGAATTCTGGGAGTTGAAGTCCACAAGTCTTCAAAGCTGTCAACGCTTGAAGACCTCTGGGCTAAACACTAACATTAGTTCCCTTAGCCGTTCGTTGTAGGGTTTGGCCTTATCCTCTTCGCTGCTCTTTTCTGCGCTGTTTTTAGGGGCTCCATATCTATTTTGTATCATTTTTGTATGGTTTGCTTCAACGGGAACGCAGCTCGCCCGAGGAGGTGGGCATTTCCCAATTTCCAGCCGAGGTTCGGCAAGATGGGGATACCTGCTTTCCAAAATGGGCTGAAGGCACAGCTGGTGGACCATCATATGAAACATCTCCACCATCTTCTTCCGAGAATGGGACAGCCTCCTCCATAAGTCCGACAGTACTCTAAAGGGCAGAAAGAGAAGCCACACAGTCATGGACAGGACCACAAAAGAACTTCGCGGCATTAAAGGGCAGGAGAACCCGATCAAAATGTGTGCCCGCTCCCCCCAGGGGTGGGATTCTACCGTTTTGGACCGGTTTGAATGAACCAGATGTTAAATTTGCATCTGGTTCGCCGAACTGGAAGTTGAACTGACCGGCTGGCCCCGGAAGTACGGAAACGGGCCTGTTTCTGGCTTCCGGAGGGACTCCAGAGCCCAGGGGAGGCTATTTTCGCCCTCCCAGAGTCCCGAGGGAAGCCTCCGGACTCTGGGAAAGGCAAAAAACAGTCCTCCCAGAAGTACCGGAAGTTGCAAAATGGGCCGGTTTCTGGCTTCCGAAGGGCCTCCAGACCCCGGGGGAGGCCGTTTTTGCCCTGCCAGAGACCTGAGGGAAGCCTCCGGACTCTGGGAAAGGCAAAAAACAGCCCTCCCAGAAGTACCGGAAGTCACGAAATGGGCTGGTTTCTGGCTTTCGGAGGGCCTCCAGGCCTGAGGGAAGCCTCCGGACTTTGGGGAAGGTAAAAAACAGCCCTCCCAGAAGTACCGGAAGTCATGAAACGGGCCTGTTTCTGGCTTCCGGAGGGCCTCCAGACTCCGGTGGAGGCTGTTTTTGCCCTCCCCAGAGGCCTGAGGGAAGCCTCCGGACTCTGGGGAAGGTGAAAAACAGCCCTCCCAGAAGTATCAAAAGTACCGGAAGTCACAAAACAGGCCTGTTTCTGGCTTCCGGAGGGCCTCCCAACCCCGGGGGAGGCTGTTTTCGCCCTCCCCAGAGGTCTGAGGGAAGCCTCCGGACCCTTGGGGGGGTGTAAAATGGCCCTCCTGCAAGTTCCGGTAGGCCATGCCCACCATGGCGACGTCCACCCAGCAACTGGGAATTTTGAATCCCAGCCGCCCCCGCCCTCCAAAAAAACACCAGCTGGCTCAAGCAGAGTTTCAAAGCCGGGTGGAGAAAAAGATGACAGAAAGGATAAAAAACGAGGCCCTCGCTCCAAACTACGGACCTGATATTTTCGGGGTGCCGTTTCTTGATAGCAGATTCCAACTCGGGGATCACCAGCTCGTAAAAAGAAGCCAGCCTGCCAACCCAAAGAACAAAGGAATGAGTGGGCTTTTGTAGAACGGCCAGTCAAATGGCCGGAAGTAAGGAGCGGGTAGGAAGGAGAGAGAGTGGGGAAAATGTTAAGATGGAACTCGGAAGACGCCGGAAAAACCAAGAGCATAACTAGCTCTACCGGCAGCGAGGTTCTGGGTATCTCCTCCTGAAGACCCATCTCGGCAGGCAAAGAATAGCAAGCTTCAGATCAGAGGTGTCCAACCTTGGCCACTTTAAAGACTTGTGGACTACAACTCCCAGAATACCCAACTTTTAAGACTTTTGGACTTCCGTTCCCAGAATTCCCTATCAAATTTAAGAATTTGTGGACTTCCGTTCCCAGAATTCCCTACCAACTTTAAGAACTTGAGGACTTCAACATCCAGAATTCCCAACCTTTAAGACTTTTGGACTTCCATTCCCAGAATTCCCTATCAAATTTAAGAATTTGTGGACTTCCGTTCCCAGAATTCTCAACAACTTAAGAACTTGTGGACTTCAACGTCCAGAATTCCCAACCTTTAAGACTTGTGGACTTCAACTCCCAGAATCCCCCACCAATTTTGACATCTATTCCTCCTTGAATGAAAACCGCCCCACCTTTAAAGGGGCTGCCTACAAGAAAGCTTTGGAAGGAGATCTGGGAAACTCACAGCTTGGATATCATTCTCAAGCACACACCGCCTTGTACCGGACACAAAAAAACCCCAGCGGCCTAAAGGAATACCTGAAACAAAAATCATGCTTCTGAAAAGTCTGGCAAGCCAAGGGAAAGATATCGAGAAAGGCAAACAGGGTGATGCAGCTGTCGCAGATGTAGACGACAATATCTTTCAGCTCCTAGGAGGAGAAAGAAAAGAGGCATTTCCAGAATTTGGATTCCAAATATTGCCCTCTCCCCTCTTTGGAAGAGCTTTATAGCTCCCGCTGCCTTAAGAAAGTTCAAAACTTTCTCAAAGATCCATCTCATCCTGGGAACCCTTTTTTTGAATTATTACCATCTGGCAGATGGTACAGAATAATAAAAACAAGGACAAATAGGCTGAAAAACAGCTTCTATCCCAGGGCAATAACTCCATTGAATTCTGCTGTATAGTGCAGTGTTGGTGTGGTGTCAGGGTCTTTCGGTTCAATGTGTGAAGGGTGAAGGATGTGTGTTTGTGTTTATTTTCATGGTCATGATGTGCGCTGAAGATGGTGTTTGATTTCGTTGTACGAGGTGCAATGACAAGAAAGTAATTTAAACTTTAGAGCTCCCGCTGCCTTAAGAAAGTTCAAAACAATTTCAAAGATCCATCTCATCCTGGGAACCCCCCCTTTTTTTTTTTTTGAACTATTACCATCTGGCAGCTGGTACAGGATAATAATAAAAACAAGCACAAATAGGCTGAAAAACAGCTTCTATCCCAGGTCAGTAGCTCTGTTGAATTCTACTGTATAGTGCAGAGTCGGGAGGTATTCGGTTCAACGTGTGAAGGGTGAAGGATGTGGGTTTGTGTTTATTTTCATGGTCATGATGTGCACTGAAGTTTGATTTCGTTGTACGAGGTGCAATGACAATAAACTAAACTAAATGTGAAAAACCAGTCATTACTTGGTTTCTTTTTCAGGCCTATGATAACTTTGAGCAGTCACTAAATGAATGGTTGCACAGTGGAGGACTTTGTCAGCCTTGGAAGCCATGTTTTTAAGGAGCTTTGCGGCTGCCACATTTAGGTAAAGGTACAAGTTCCCCTCGCACCTACATGCAACTTGTTTCTGGCTCTCGGGGGCGGTGCTCACCTCCGTGACAAAGCCGAAGAGCCCATGCTGTCCAAAGACGTCTCCGTGGTCATGTGGCCGGCAGAACTAAATGCCCAAAGGTGCAAGGAACGCTGTTCCCTTCCCATCAAAGATGGTCCCTATTTTTCTACTTGCATTTTTTTTTACGTGCTTTCGAACAGCTAGCTTGGCAGAAGCTGCTGGGACAAGAAACGGGAGCTCACTCTGTGACACGGCTATGGTAGGGATTCGAACCGCCGAACTGCTGACCTTTTCTGATCGAAAGCTCGGCATCTTAGCCACTGGTCCCTGAGCCACATTTAGTGCCTGGGAATTTGGGAGGCGGGTGGGATTTCATAGAGAGGTGAAAGGTTAGACTCAACAACATTCTTTTCTCAGAGAGTCAAGGACAAGTTGCCCTGCACCTCGAGGGAAATGTCTGGAGAGATATCCCCAGTTGGGATGAAGATTTGATTGGACCATGTGATGGACTGATGGGTGCAGGGGATGGATCTTGGATTTCTCTTCTGGGAAGGGAAAACCTGGAACTCTCAGATTTGGGTTTTCCCAGATGTGCCGATATGAGAACTCTTAATAAAATGGAACTTTGAGGAATTGTTTGTCTCAGAGTTTGTTGGTTTGGAGTTGGTTAGTTGGAGCACTGACAGACTTCCTCTATTGCCTGTCTTGACATGCCAACTTCTTGAATCATCTCAAGGCCCACCCCCACCCCCATAAGATAAACACAGAGCTGAGACCCAACTCAAAAATGTGAAGGTTCTTTTCATTTCCTTGGTGAGTTTGGTTTGTCTTCGTTTGTTCCCATGAAATTGTCAAAAGGAAAAAAAAAAATATATATATATATATATATATATCGTGCGTTCTTGTGGCTCGTTCAGCATTTCGGGCTCGCTCTTCGCTCTTGGACCTCAAAGAAGTCTCGTCTCTTTCACTTCTGAAACGCTCGCAGCCTGCGCCAACACGGCAAATCCTCTCCCTTGTGTCGACCATTGCCGCCTTTCGTTCTGCAATCGTTCTGCGACGTGCATTGGGAGCAAAAACGACCCTTTTTTTTTTTTGCAAAGTCTTTCGATAAATCTGCACTATGCAGTGAGATGCTAGACGTGGACGGAAACCGGAATGGTAATCGTAGGGTCGAAGAAGAAAAAAAGATGACCACGCACATGTGATAGGGAGAAAATGCCTCACCCATTGACTATATATAGAATAACAGAGTTGGAAGGGACCCTGGAGGTCATCTAGTCCAACCCCCGCCCAAGCAGGAGACCCTACACCGTTTCTGACAGATGGCAGTCTTGAAAGCCTCCGGTGATGGAAGCTCCCACAACTTCTGACCCAGTCACAGGACGGACAAGAGGAAGAATGACAAGTTGGGACAGGTAGGCAGGCAGAAGGAAAAGGGGTTTGAGATGGGGGAGGGAGGAGAGGAAGACAGACTCCCTGCGGTTGGGCAGTCCTCACCTGCAAAGGGACCCCCTTTGGAGTCATCCTGACCCTTTCCTCCAGCTTCTGTGGACTACCTGAAGCCTCTTCGCCTTGCAAGCCACAGGCACGGAGGATGTTGCTGAAAACCTGAAAGGCAAAGGACAGACAGATAACGACAGAAGAGAATATTGGTAGCTGAGGGTTGAATCATGGGATCCTTGGTGCTCTCTTGAGCTTGGTTCTTTTCTTGCTGGCGTTTCATTACCCTACTAGGTAACATCATCAGTGCTAGAAGGAAATGTGGTTTGTGGAAAGGAGGAGGAGGAAGAGGAGAAGGAGGAGGACTGTGGGATCCTTGATGCTCTCTGAGCTTGGTTCTTTTCTTGCTGGCATTTTATTATCCTACTAGGTAACATCAGTGGTAGAAAGGAGTGTGGTTTGTGGAAAGGAGGAGGAAGAGGAGAAGGAGGAGGACTGTGGGATCCTTGATGCTCTCTGAGCTTGGTTCTTTTCTTGCTGGCATTTTATTACCCTACTAGGTAACATCATCAGTGCTAGAAGGGAGTGTGGTTTGGGGAGAGGAGGAGGAGGAGCATAAATAGCAGGTATTATACAGTATATTGTCTCAGAGTAGCTCTCAAATATCCCCAGAGAAGCAAACCAACCTGAAGAATTGTAGGCATGGTTTCATCCAAATCATTGAAGTAACTTGACTGTTGGGTAAAGATGTTTCCTGTGGACAAGGCAGAGAAGAAAAGGAGAGAGAGAGAGAGGACTAGTTAAATGATCAAAGGTTTCACATTAGCTATGAGCTGAAATGGTTTCACGGAGCAAGGAATACCGAATACATATTCTGTATAACTTCTCAGAGCTGAAGAAGCTCCTTGGGATTGGAAGCGAAACACCTTCAAAGAAAAACCGGAAAGCCCAGCTGCCTCTAGATAAAAAATAGCACCTTTGGGACAACGATGAGGACTGAGAATCTCCATAGACATCTGTATTCTGTTGTGTGAACCCAGTCAAGAGTTACTCACTCGCTAACAACTCAGCACAATAACTGTTTAGCCGTGGTGTGTGAAGAGGCTGTTTTGGGGCAAGCATTCTGGGGAAAGACATCAATATCGAATCCAGCCAAGTCAGGAGTTGAACCCATGAATATAGAATAACAAGAGTTGAGAGGGACCTTGTAGGTCATCTAGTCCTACCCCCCCCACCCACCCACCCAAGCAAAAGACCTTACACCGTTTCTGACAGACGGCAGTCCAGTTTCTTCTTGAAAGCCTCCAATGATGAAACTTCTGAAGGCAAGCTGTCCCACTGAATAATAGAATAATAGAGTTGGAACGGACCTTGGAGGTCATCTAGTCCAACCCCCCCCTTCCCCCCCAAGCATGGGCAGCCTCTTTCAGAAATGGGGACTGACTGGTCCAAGGTCAAACATCCATCGATTTGGAGCAATGGGGTGTTTTTTTTTTTTTAACCAAACGCATCAATCAACGGGGAAAATTCAAGCAAGGAACGTGGATTTAATTGAGTGACCTCCTGCCAAAAACCCCACCCTCTTTCCTCCTACCAAGATGTAGACTTGCATTTCAGAGACAAAACAAAGCAAAATTAGAGTCAGGTCATTTTCAAGATTGGCATTTAAACATAGCAGAAAAAAAAACCCCAAAACCTCTCTTAAGTTTCTTGGGTTTGTTTGGGGCCAGCTGGTTGAAGAAGGAAGCACCTTAAACCTGCAGACTCCCGTGAGAGATGGAAGCAGACTTCCAAAAATGAGCAACATTATCCGATGTTTTGACGCATGACTGAACAAATTTTTGAGCAGCACCTTGAAAATGCTGCTCAGCATTAATTCACCTCAAGGTAGGGAGCTAAATAAATAATGGAAGGGACTAAGGTTGTTGCTTTAGTTCAGTGAGTCATATCCAAATATTCGGTCCTGGTGAACTGAATAAATCATGCATTCCGCTGTGCGATAGATTTTTGGGTTTGTTTGTTTTTTTTAAATGATGGCTGGGTTTAATTTTTATCAGGCTATTCCAGAAAGTGTACAAAACTCTTATTAAACTAAGCAAACGTATTCACTGGGCCAATATATTCCAGGCAAGAAGCTGCCTTCCAGGATCAGTACAGATAGGTACATTTTTTAAAAAAAATGTAATTACGCTCTTTTAAAAAAAAATCATCTCAAGATAGGGAGCCAAACAAATAATTGAAAAGAGCAAGCTTTAATTCAGTGAGGGATATCCAAATATTCAGTCTCAGTGAACTAAATAAGCATGCGTGCTGTTAAGCTGCAGGGTTTTCTTGTTTTGTTTTTAACGGTGGCTGGAGTTTAATTTTTATTAGAAGATTCCAGGCGGTGTACAAAAATCCCCATTAAAGCAAGCAAACATTCACTGGGCCAACCTATTCAAGGTGAGAAGCCTGCTTTCAGTGATCAGTACAGATGTTTGCTGTTAGTTGCGAAGTTGTGTCCATCCCATTGCGACCCTCATGGACCACGTTCCTCCAGGCCTTCCTGTCCTCTACCATCTTCTGGAGTCCATTGAAGCTCACACCAATTGCTTCAGGGACTCGATCCATCTCTCTCCTTCTCTGCCATCCCCTTCTTCTTCTTTTAACCTCCATCGTTCCAGCATTCGGCTCTTCTCCAGTGAGTCCTTCGTTCTCATCAGGTGGCCAAAGTCTTTGAGTTTCGTCTTCAGGATCTGGTCTTCTAAAGAGCAATCAGGGTTGATCCCCATGGACCACATTCCTCCAGGCCTTCCTGTCCTCTACCATCTTCTGGAGTCCATTGAAGCTCACACCGACTGCTTCAGGGACTCCATCCAACCACCTCTTTCTCTGCCATCCCCTTAATCTTCTTCCTTCACCCTCCATCATTCCCAGCATTCGGCTCTTCACCAAGGAGTCCTTCCTTCCTTCTCATCAGTTGGCCAACGTCTTTGAGTTTCATCTCCAGGATCTGGCCTTCTAAAGAGCCATCAGGGTTGATCTCCTTTCTAGGACTGACCGGTTGGATGGCCCTGCAGTCCAAGGGACTCACAGTTCTCCAGGCCCAGAGTTGAAAGGCCTCCATTCTTTGGGTGCTCAGCTGTTCTTACAGTCCCAACTTTCACAGCCCTGCATTACAACTGGGAAAACCGTAGCCTTGACTCTACGCGGGTAATTCACGTTCTATTTGGCATGACAGCTCAGATTATCAGACTAACACATCAGTTATGTTTTTCAGGCCTATTTTGTAAGGAGCCAGCTCTCTGCTCTTTGGATGGACAGATGTTGAAGCTGAAGCTGAAATACTTTGGACACCGGATGAGAAGAGAGGGCTTCTTGGAAAAGATGCTGATGTTAGGGAAAAATGGAAGGCAGGAGGGGATGGCAGAGGGGAGGGGAGATGGTTAGATGGCGTTATCGACATAGGGAATGTGAGTTTAGGCGTGCTGTGGTCCATGGGTTCGCGAAGAGTCGGACACGACATAGCGACTGAACAACTCAAGCCCTCTTGAAAAGGCCCTCCTGGCTGGGAAAGGTAGAAAGAAAGAGCAGGATGACCCACCCGCTCTGTTTAATTCTGCTCTTGACTATGGGGAGGCAACCTACCCTGTTTCCCTGAAAATAAGACCCAAAGCATGGTTTTTCAGGATGCTCGGAATATAAGCCCTGCCCCGAAAACTGCATTTCCCCGAAAATAAGACTTAATGTATCTTTTGGAGCAAAAAAATTAATATAAGATTAAATTAATATCGTAATATAATTAATATAAAATTAAACTAATTAATATCTTATTTTTGGGGAAACACGGCATTTATCTCTGCGTGGAACTCCATGCCTTTTTGCTTAGCTTGGTCAAAGCCTAGAGATGTTAAAAATACGGGAATGTGGGAACCATCAAGATATGACACGTTTTATTGCCCTGTGAGTTATGACGTGCTTTTAGGCCGATACGTATTCTTCCTTTATTAGAGAGATTACCAGGGAGGGCAGACAATTTTTATGTAGGCTATCTCCCTCCGGGAGTTCAAACCCAGTTACTATGCAGGCAGTAGCAAATGACCACTATTCAATTACAGAATTAAAGATGATTACATGTACCGATTTTTTGTAACTATCTCTTAACGATTGTCAGAGAATTGATGTTTACACACCTACTTAGCAGCTCTCCCATCATGTAAACAAGAGCAACAGCCATACTGTTTGATACTATGAAGGACGGCCAGAAGTAAAGGGGTGATGAGGCCACCAATGGGAAACTTGAAAGAACAGGTTCGGGTTAGGACCCCAATTCTGGGATCTTTTAATGCACTGAAGTCCTGGGGTTCCAATCGTTGAAACCCAGAAAATTCTCCTGGATGTACTTTAAATGAATAGCAATAGCACTTAAGACTTATATGCCACTTCACAGAGCTTTCCAGCCCCCTCTAAGTGTTCTCTGGGTTCTCATTTTACCCACCTCGGAAGGACAGAAGGCTGAGTCAACCGTGAGCCGGTCAGGATCGAATTCCTGGCAGTGGGCAGAGTTAGCCTGCATACCGCCTTCTAACCACTGCGACATCAGGGCTCCTAACCTCCCGTCGCTTTGCAAATTAATCGAACTCCTACCTGTGGGGCAGAGTCCGCCTGCAATACGGCATTCTAACCACTGTGCATCATGGATGAACTGATGGATGGATGGATAGAAGGAAGGAAGGAATAGCAATAGCCCGTAGACTTATATACCGCTTCACAGTGCTTTCCAGCCCTCTCTAAGCGATTTACGGAGTCAGCCTCTTGCCCCCTTTTTGTACAGGAGGATTGAAAGCTGCAAACTGCTTTGATAAACAAGGGGAGGGTTTTAAAAATAATTAATGCATCTAGTATCTTTCGGATAGATCAGAGATCTTGTTTTAAGAGATGCTTCCCCTGTGAACTAACCGATCATCTTCTGGAGTAAGGAGCCATTGCCTTTTCCAAACAGCACGCACAGATCCAAGATCTTGGGAATGTCGAATAAGAAGTTATTGTAAAGGATCTCTCCAAAAACCGATGGGGTGATGTAATGATCCTGCAGGAGAAAGAAAGGAAGGGAAGAGAGAGAGAGAGAGAGATTGGAAGACATTTATTGACAGCTGCCCAAATGGTCTCTCTTGTAAGTGATGAGCGCAGGACAATGTCTACTCAACGGAAGAGAATATTTGCAGCTCTGGGGTTGAACGGTGGGCTCCTTGGTGCTCCTTGAAGCGGGTGGTTTTCTTGGC
This sequence comes from Bungarus multicinctus, assembly GCA_023653725.1. Classification (NCBI taxonomy): domain Eukaryota; kingdom Metazoa; phylum Chordata; class Lepidosauria; order Squamata; family Elapidae; genus Bungarus; species Bungarus multicinctus. The sequence goes on along the minus strand of CM042836.1, from coordinate 183,399,070 downwards.
AGACGTTTCGCTACCCAACTAGGTAACTTCATCAGTGCAAGGGAGGGTGGGGGTTTGCTCCTGAGCAATGTCTGCAAAACAACAGCCAGAGCTCAGGGTTGAACTGTGGAGTCGTTGGTGCTCTTTGGGGAATTTCTTGCAGGGATTTTGTTACCCAATTAGGTAACATCATGAGGAGGAGGAGGAGGAGGAGGAGGAGGAGGAGGAGGAGGAGGAGATGATTGACTATGAGATCCTTAGTGTTCACTGAGTTTGTTTTCTTGTAGATGTTTCATTACCTAAGAAGGCAACGTCTTCAGTGCTAGGTGATAGCACTGATGATGTTACCTAGTTGGGTAATGAAACATCTACAAGAATGGCCCCGCAATTGTTGCCTTCCTCCTCCTCGCACTGATGATGTTACCTAGTTGGGTGAGGAAACATCAACAAGAAAACAAGCAAGTTCAGAGAGAACCAATGGCCCCACAGTCTTCCTCCACTCCCTCCTTCTCCTCGCATTGATGATGTTACCTAGTTGGGTGAGGAAACATCAACAAGCTCAGAGAACACCAAGGAAAACAAGGCTGCCACTGTAGTCAGAAGAGGGAACATGTCTGGAGGCACAAGGCCGGAGATCTCTCAAAGCATTCCGTGAATCTTGACGCCTCTTCTGCAAGCACCCTTTTGATCAGAACCAAGCAATGTGAAGGACTCTTTGGGATTAGGAATTACAGGCTTCCACATGTCTTGAAGAGAGCCCTCGGAGTGGTTGCATGACTAATTCATAAAAACAATAATCGACAGAAATTATCAAACATGTGAAGGGCCGGTCTTTGGGGAAAAAGCCTTTGTACTTTTCCAAAACAAGACTCGATGCCCGAAGGAAGGGGTTTTTTTTTTTCAGAAGGGTAAACAGATAGCTGTCTTTCCTTCACCACTTCTTTCTCCCCACACCCACCACCTCCTTAGCCAAACAGAAACATGTCTAGGTTGCATGCTTTCAAGTTGTGTTGTTTTTTTAAAAAAAGGAGGAGAAGGAGGGAGGGAGGAGGAGGAGGGGAAGAAGGGATGAAGAAGAAGAAGAAGAGGAGAAGGGAGGGAGAAAAGGGGAAGAAGGGAAGAAAAGGAAGAAGAGGAGGAAGAGGGCAAGAAGGGAAGAAGAAGAAGAGGAGAAAGAGGAGTGGAAGAAGGGATAAAGAAAAAGAAGAAGAGGAGGAGGAGGGAGGGAGGAGGAGGGGAAGAAGGGAAGAAGAAGAATAGGAGGAGTAGGCGAAGGAGGGAAGAAGAGGAGGAGGAGGGGAAGGAGGAGGAGGGGAAGGAGGAAGGAGGAAGGAGGAAGGAGAAGAAGAAGAAGAAGAAGAAGAAGAAGAAGAAGAAGAAGAAGAAGAAGAAGAAGAAGAAGAAGAAGAAGAAGAAGAAGAAGAAGAAGAAGAAGAAGAAGAAGAAGAAGAAGAAGAAGAGAAGAAGAAGAAGAAGAAGAAGAAGAAGAAGAAGAAGAAGAAGAAGAAGAAGAAGAAGAGGAAGAAGCATTTACTTTGGATTCCTTGTGGGTGGACATCCGGAGGAAGGTGAGGAAAACGTTCCGGTGAAGATGCTTCTCAAGGTCCTTCACCTCGCCAGGGAGGTCCGTCCTGGTGTCGAACTGGCGGGGGGCGTAGCGCAGGTACGAATCCAGGCATTTCTGGAGCGACTCGTCAAAAATGACCTGGTGGGAGAAAGCAAAAACTTCCAGGGAATTTGGCCAGGGAGGAGAAGAAGAACCACTGGTCAAGCGAGGTTTCCATCTCGGATTTCCCTCCCCCCTTTGCATCTACTCTTCCTGATTAATTGACTTGGGGTGGGGGTGGGGGGATTGCCAGGCCACCCCCATCAGAGGTCTTTCTCTCTTCCATCCATTCAATCCCTGAGAAACTGCCCTGGGACTTTTGCCAAAAGGCTGCTGAACTATCCTAAAAAGGGGTCCTGGGTGCTCTCTTGAGCTGGCTTGTTTTCTCACAGACGATCCATGACCAAACTGGGTAACGTCATCAGTGCTAGAAGGGAGTGGAGGAGGAGGAGAAGGAGGAGGAAGAAGAAGAGGAGGAGGAGGATTGTAGGATCCTTGGTGCTCTCTGAGCTTGGTGCTTTTCTCACAGACATTTCATTACCAAACTGGATAACGTCATCAGGGCTAGAAGGGAGTGGGGTCTGCAGAAAGGAAGAAGTGGAGGACTGGGGTGTGTGTGTGTGTGTGTGTGTGTGTGTGTGTGTGTGTGTATGTGTCATGAAACGTCTGCAAGAAAACACAAAAGTTCAGAGGGCACCAAGGACTGTCAGTCTAAGTGCTATTGCTCTAACAGTCCAGCCTTCCAAGAGGCCAACCAGGAATGGGAAAGCTGGGAAGGATAACTATGGATGCCTCCGGTGATAGACAGGTAGACAGATAATCAGAGTTGGAAGGGACCTTGTAGGTCATCTAGTCCAACCCCCCCGCCCAAGCGGGAGACCCTACACCGTTTCTGACCGATGCCAGTCCAATCTCTTCTTGAAAGTCTCAAGTGATGGCGCTCCCACAACTTCCGAGGGCAACTTCTGTTCTATTGGTTGATGGTTCTCACTGTCAGAAAGTTTCTCCTTATTTCCAGGTTGAACCTCTCCTTGGTCAGTTTCCATCCATTATTCCTTGTCTGGCCTTCGGGTGCTTTGGAGAATAGCTTGACCCCCTTCCTCCTCTCTGTGGCAGCCCCTCAGATATTGGAAGACTGCTCTCCTGTCTCCCCTGGTCCTTCTCTTCACTAGACTAGCCAAGCCCAGCGCCCTGGGAGAGCAGCTCTTCCACTGGCCCCTTCCTTCTGTCCCTGGTTAACTTGCCTCTATCGTTCTCTCTGAAAACCCTCTTTCCTTCCCATCTTTTCTCCTTTACAACGACCACCGCCACAAACAGTACCTGGCACCAGAATTTATCATGGGGCAGAGTCAGGAGCCAATCCAGGTCACGTGCAATGAATCTGGCTCGCTCCGAAAACTCCTCCACCAGAGCCGGATCTTCGGTGCCCGGGAGGGGCTTGTATACCACAAAAGAGCGGTCTGTTTTATTTCGGGGATGCTGAAAGATAACAATGGGGTGGGGGTCAGGATGGGAGGTCAGGACAGGGGTGGGATTCACATTTTTTAACAACCGGTTCTGTGGGTGTGGCTGAGGTAGTGGGCATGCCTTGGTGGTCATGTTATTGGGTGGGCGTGGCCAACTCAACATCACTCACATCGAGGCACGCATCTCCTCGCCTGGCCTCTCGCGACTGTGGGGATGCTGCAACAGTCGTAAGTGTGAAAAAGGGTCATAAGTCACTTTTTTCAGTGCCATTATAACTTTGAATGGTCACTCCGCACAAGCAAAGTACCAGCAAAGGAGGGGGAAAAAAACTTCAGAGAAGTTCCAGAGACAGGAAGTCTAGTCCTGCCAAGAATGTAATGAGGGTTAACGGAGAGGCAGTTTCTGTCAGCAACACCAGAATGTTTCCTTCCTGCCTTCCTTACAGGATTAGGTCAGTAATTTCTTCTAACAACCGGTTCTCTGAACTGTTTAGAAGGTTAACAACCGATTCTAGTGAATAGGTGTGAACTAGTAGAATCCCACCCCTTTTTCTCTTTGCTCCCACTCTGCCGTGTTTCCAAAATAACAGGCAGTCCTTGACTTACAACGGTTTTGCTTTTAGCGACCGTTTGATGTTAGAACGGCGCTGAAAAACAAAAAAGAAGGAACTTACGACCGCTTTTCACGCTTATGACTGTTTGTAGCACTCCGGTGATCACAATTCAGACCCTTGGCAACTGGTCCCTATTTACGATGGTCACAGCGTCTCCCGGAAGTCACGTGGTTCCCCTTTTGCGACTTTCCAGACAAACGTAGCCAATCATGGGGGGGGGGAGCCAGATTCACTTAACAACGGTGGTGAGAAAGGCTGCAATGTGGGGCAAAACTCCCGTAACAATTGAACAACGGAAATTGTTTGGGCTCCGCTGCAGTTTGTAAGCCAAGGACTACCTGTGTTTATGCCCGGGAATGCCAGCTCAAAACCCAAGAGAATTGAAGACTCCATATTCCATGATGGTTTACAAACTGGGAGCTGTGTCCCTGGAAATACAGGTACCTGTTTGTCCCTTCCTGGTATTTTTAACTTGGTGGCTTCTGGTTTTGGCAGCTCCGCCCCCCCCCCCCCATCCCCGATTTATGGCCATCTCTGAGGCGGCCTGGAAGAGCCCCTTCTGAAGCCTCCGAGAGGCTAGAGAAGTCAACAGAACGTACAGTAAATTGCCCTTGCAATGAATGGCTCCTCAGTCTGCAGCCTGCAAAACAACTTCAGCGAGGACACTGGAGTGTTTTCCAGATTCATAAGCAGGATTTCACTTTTTCCTGAGCCTCATCCAGCACAAATGTATACCAGAGCCAAAGAGAGGATGCTTTGCAGCTGGTCCTGTCCTGTTTTTTTCTTTTTCTTTCTCAAAAGCCGTGCCTAAGGAGGAGCGAAGTGGATTGCCATTTATTTGACAGTATAGCAAGAATTGGAAGGGACCTTGGAGGTTCTCTAGTCCAACCCCCTGCTCGAGCAGGGGACTCCATACCAGTTCGGACAAATGGTGGCCCAATCGCCTCTTAAATCGTTAAACTCTGCTTACCAGCGCAGGTAAAGTGTTTGTCTTTCCTGTCAGTGAATCTTTTTCCATAAACTGGAGTTCATCCAGAGGCAAGACCGGCATGTTTCCGGACTCTTTTCGCCTGAAAAGACACACACCCGCACGCAAGAGTCACATCAGGAAGCGCTTCAGGAATTCACAGCCCCAAACCCATGTTGATCCCAGGACAGTCGCCACGCCTAGAAGACTCCAAACTGTTTTTTTGTACAAAGAAAGAACGTGAGAGAAAAATAAAATTCTCAAGGATTTTTGGCACGAAGCTGGCAGAGCTGAAGGTCAACCTTCACAGCAGAAGAGAGCATAGTCTAGGATACTATCTCTCTCTCCCTCCCCCCCTCCTCTCCCTCCCTCCTTCCCCCTCCTCTCCCTCCCTCCCCCCTCTGTCCTTCCCCCCCTCCTCTCCCTCCCTCCCCCCTCTGTCCCTCCCCCCCTCTCCTCTCCCTCCCTCCCTCCCCCCTCTCTCCCTCCCTCCCCCCTCTCTCCCTGGAGTGGGCAGGATCTTAATTAGGGCTTATTTTGGCACACATGTAAAAATCAAGCTAGGACTTACTTTCAGGGTAGGTCGTATTTTGGGGGAACACACACACACACACAAACACACAGACACACGGGGTAGTATAGCTCTTTTGGGCACGAAACGAGCAGAATAGCACCACAGTAGAGCAGAGCCTCAGAGGAAGATGGGTACCGTAGTCTCTGCCTTCATTCATGGGAACTGTAGTCCCATGCTAATAGAGAAGCCCTCCTCTAACTGCCCTTCAAAAGTCCAGAGTTTCATAATTGGTCCCCCGTTCCCCAGAAGGGCAGAGCCAGTAAACCACGTCACCTCTCCAAAAATTGTCCCCTACACAACAACCCTGCACGACGGATCAAGGAAGCGCCAGCTGGCATTCTCCCTCCCCCCATTAGCCCCGCCCAGACCACGCCCTCTCCCGCAGCCAACCAATCCCCTTCCTTAGCCGTGTCATCACCGCGCACCGGCCGGCCAGTTCAGCCACGTCGCGTCACAGCAGGCCCCGCCCTACATCCGGGTCTTCTTGCCTCCAGCCTCGTCTGCTTACTTCAGGCCGAGTCCGGAATCGTGGAAGCCGGGCCCGGGAGACGGAGAGAGGCGGCCCGTGCTACCGAGGCCTTCCGGAGCCCTTTAGTTTTTCCCCCCGGTTCTTTTTCTTCCCGCTGGGCCACTCGAGAAATACTACCGTAATTACCTGGCACCGCCTCGGTGATAGCGTCCCGTCGGCCTCTCACTTCTGGTGCTGGGGAAAGCACTTCCGGGTCGAGAAGGCTGTCAGTCCGCTGCGAGGCGCCCCCGGTTGCTTAGTTACGGGGGAGCTTTTTTTTCGGGCCTATTTTATGTTACAGTTATTATTTTTCTTTTTTTATTTTAACCATATTTATATTAGTATTTATATTATTAATATTTATATTTATTATATGTATTTTTATTGTTTATTATTATTACTATATTACTGAAATGGTATAGGTTCTCCTGCTTGAACAGGGGGCTGGACTAGAAAGCCTCCAAGGTCCCTTCCAGCTCTATTCTATTCCAAAAATATTCTACTTTATTCAGTCATCATTATTATTAATGACCAATTCTTCCTAGCCCTTTTTCCTGGCGGGATGGGGGAAGAAGGGAGGTTGGGACTACAAGACCCATTGTTCCCAGCCCTTCTTAAGTTTCTTGATGAATCAGTCCTCTTTTCTTTGGCACACCAAATTAAAAGCTAAAAATGATGCAAAATTTAAAGGTAAAAGAAGACAAAGCTATGTTCTTCCCCTTTTAATTAAAGGAATAATAATTGGGAGGGCAATAGACAGATGAGATCCCAGGAGTTTATATCAAACCTCTGTTCTTTAAAGTTATATCTATATGAAATGCATTTCTACATACATCATTTCATAATATATAATAATTATAATATTTTATCTTGTATGTCGCATATTGTATGTAGATGTACAGTTTATATGGACAGATAGATTGGTCTCCATACAATACCCATGTATGTAAATATACAAATACATGCACCTACAGGATTACTAATTATAAAATAAATAGCATTCTCCATTACTTGAGCTACGTCAAACGATCTTTCCAAATAATCTCTTCCTTTGTAAGTAGGCAAAACAATGAGATAAAAAAACAAAGTTACAGAGAAAAAACAATGTTTCTGTCTCCCATATTTAAAACACACTTTACGTTTGTGACTAAGAGACCAAACCAGAAAGGCAGGTTCCCTCATTTCAACACTTTATATCTTTGGGCAGCATCAAGAGCAAATTCCCCACAGGAATTGTACGTGTTGGAGTTTTATGCATCCTGTCCTTTAAGAACATCTCTGGCTAAACTTGCTTACTCTGCTGCTTCGTTTTTGTTTAATTCAAGCTGCTTGCTAGACATTTCTCATTATAATTTCCCCATTGCAAATTCCCATCTAATTATCTCAATAAGTCATACAGATACCAATGTGGAGATGGCTGATTTAATTTTCAATTTCAAGTAATCCTCTAGTTCTGAAGCTCCATATTCTCCAAGTTAAGTTATATACAATGTGAGAACAAAGATTTCTGGATGGATTTTAAAATAATAATGAAAACAGTGAAGTTAATCCACCACAATATGCTTAAAACTAGTCTTAATCCTAAAGGTGCAAATCTAGCGACTGCCTTACTACTGGTACACACTCATTAACTTTTAACTTAAATTAGTTTTTCTGAGATGTGCAAAACCATCCCACTTGGTTATTTTATGATACAGTGTAATGTGTGAGAGTTTAAAACTTAATTAATCAAGTTAAGTGTGATGTGTAAATCCTAATTCTGTCTCACATTAATAGAAATGGGAAAAAGATAATTAATAATACAGAAAAACTTATTTTTATTACTTCAGCATAGAGCAGGCTGTTTCTGAATGCAAAACTGTAATATGCTATGAACAATAAAAAAAGACGAGTATTTCTGCTCTTCTGAAGATGTATTCGTAGAGAAGATTATGTTGAGAGTTAAACATTAGTATATTAGAAAAAAAGATGAGTGTGTGTTCTCTGTCTAAGAATCTTAAGAGCAATTTATTTCATACTACATCCACTTTTTCACTTTTCCCCTATCCTTAATTTACACTTAACAATCCTTAGTTTCAGAACATGCCTATTCCAAAAGGCATTCCTTACTCATTTTCATTGACTCAATTTTAATCAAAATCAGTTTGCAGTTGACATATTATTTATCACTTATATTATAAGATAATACTGACCCTTGACCTTCTGTTGTTTTATTATTTTTCATGTTCCTAAAAGGCTGCCCTCTCAGAACTTCCTAACTTCAGCAGGATGTCTGGAATCTTAAAATGGTGAGGATATTTTGAACGTTGATGGTGTGTGAAGTGTGAAATTTTTTTTTGAGAACTAAGGACGCATTGCCTTTTTGTGTAAGTGTGTGTGTGTGAAAAGCAGACCACCAACCATTCTCTCTCATCATTCTGTGCCACCAAACTTTGGGGCTCCAGGGACCGGTTCCGTGGAGAGAGGATTTTCCACAGATTGGAGGGGGTCTGGTTTTGTTTGATGCCTGTATCCTTAGGATGGGACTTTTCTTGCTTGCGCGGATCAGTTTCTGGCATGCTGTGCAGCCCAATGCCAGTCCACAGAATGGGGGATTGGAGACCCCTGCTCTAAGACCAACATGGTGGTATGGAGATCTCTTCAATCCCTATTAGTTTTCCTGATCTCCATATGAATTTCTCGCATCCTGTAGATTGATAATACTTCATCTATTCTATAGCATTGCTTTCCACAAGGCGTGCAAACTCTTGGTTGGAATTTTAAGTGCAGTTGCTTGATCACATAGGCCCACAAAGACTTGCCAACCATTCTAAATCTCTGCCTAGCTATTCATGAAGTCATGCATGTGTGTTTTGCTATGTATGTTGCCAGGCCTGACCTTACCATAAGATTGGATGCCACCTCAACAGATGCAATTACCGGATGTAGCAACAACTTCCCACTGTCCCTTATAAATCTAAGAATTAGCTTGTGTGAGACAGATGTGGTCAAAGAAGACAAATGCAACTTCCTCAATTAACAGGAGGTAAATTTCCATGATGGCAACAAACCAGTCTAGGAGCTTGGAAATGGAATGTCCGGGCACCACCGTTCTCCAATCCCAAACCAAACTAAATCCTTATTTGCAAATGGAATTGATAGAAAAACTCCCGTTCTTATCTACAGATGAAAGTATTATTATTATGAAATACTAAATGATTTGAACCCCAGTGTGGCTAGCTTGCCCCAAGAAATGGCAATTGTATAATTGTTCCAAAGGAAATCTTAGCCCAATATTTAGAAGAAAGATGTTGACGCATCTCATATTTGGGCATGAAAGAGACTTGGCCAGAATTTTAATAAGAGTTTAAAGAAATGAACTATAGGCAATACTGCAATTGATATCAAATCTCTTCTTGAGGAAAGATAGGTTTGGGGAAGTTTTTGGGCCCAACAAATGGCAACGCTTGAGTTGTTAGTCACGCTCTGCCAGTGAATGCTTCAGATAATGCCTCGGTGGGCAGGCTTTGACAGATTGTTTGCCATTAATCTTGGCTCTGTTTTAAGTGTTGGGAGAAACTTCCTGACACAGCCGGTAACAGGGTACAAAGTGGCATTTTCCTTTCAAAGACAAGAGCAGAAACACAGGACGGCAGATTTAAAGCCGGCGTTTTATTTATGCTGATCTGCTAACGAAGAGAGTCCCCCAAACCATTCCAACTTTCTAGGCTGTTTCAAGTGTCAGAAGAGTCTGCAAGGGTCATTTCCCTAATCTTAAGATATAAATCTTATTTTCTGTCCATGCAGAAAGGATGCTCTCTCTCTCTCTCCCTCTCCCTCTCTCTCCTGTTTCGGCCAACCTTGGCTGCGGTCAAATGACCTCTGTTCCTGAATGCACAGTAGCCACCATCCACTTGGCTCACTTCTCCTGTTCCTCTTACTTTTATTTTCAAGGGAAATGACAAAGAAACACTGGCAGAGTGAAGGGTTGTGAGTCATTGTGAGGCTTTGTCCCTTTTTTTTTAATCTTTTCCACAAAGTAGGTCGGGGAACCTGGAAAGCATAAACAAACCGTACATTCACTGGCAAGTTAGGTTATAAAACAACCCATTCAACAATGGAGGGGGACAAATTCCATGGAATTACAGAAGCTTTTCCATGGCTAGCTGAGTTTTTGCCAGCCAGGGTGGAGGAGTCCCAGAGGGAAACCAACCATTGGCCAAAGGCAAAGGTTGTTTTCGTTACACATTTCTTTTCCAGTGACCGCCAAGGGGAAGGAAATTAACAATGCCGCAGCTTTAGAGCTGCATAGTTTCTTGGTCCTTTTTCATTAGACAGGTATGTGCAGAGGGGGTGGGTTGCATTCTCTGGCAAGCCCCTGGCTTTGCAATAAGACTGTACCAGTCATAAAAGTTGTGTATGGATGTTTATGGGTGTATGTGAATAGGTACAAAAGACAGAGATAGTAAGGAATATCCTGTGTAGCAGGAAGGGATGGAAACTAATCAAGGAGAGAAGCAACCTGGAACTAAGGAGAAACTTCCTAACAAGTGAGGACAATTAACCAGGGGAACAACTTCCCTCCAGAAGTTGTGTGTGATATTTATGAGTTGACATTGCACCCGCTTCATCCCTTTGATTGATTTATATATATATATATATATATATATATATATATATATATATATATATATATATATATATATATATATATATATATTCAGAGATTGATATATATATATATATATATCAATCAATGAATCAATCAGAGGGAAAAAAAGCACAAAAATACAATTTTGTAGTCCAGCACCATGAGTGCTTTGGGGTTAGCACATGAGCCACAGAAGATACTTTAGGAATGGATGAGGTTCCTCTTTAGCTAGCTCAGTAATTTTGCAAGGAATATTGGACTCAAAATCCTGAATGTGCCAACCAGAAGAAAAATATGGGAGATTGCAGGTCTTCTTGCACAAAACTTAAAAGCCTTACTTTTAATTTCTGAAAGAGTTCCTTCTATTTTTCTGATGTGCCAATAGATACCACCACCAGATCCTGCAACTGGAACTTCCCTGACCTCACAGGCAGGATGACTCTTTAATCTCGTTTGGTTTCCTATCGAGCGTGGCCATTCTCTCTTTGCAGAAATGCTTTTAGCAGAACCAGATTCGGGCCTCCGTTTTGCTCCTCACGCTGGGCTTTTGAAATCTGTTCTTGCAATAATTCGAGTCCTCTTGGGCAATCAGGATTGTGCTTTCCTTCCTGTTCCTTCTCTCTCTTCAGCCACTTCGAAAGAGCGATGAATTTTAAAGAATTTCCAGGTTGCTTGTTGAATCCAGGGGAGGTGGGCAGGAAAGCTGAAGGAGCACGTTGGCTCCTACCTCAAAACTGCTTAACACAGTGCTCTTCCAGTGGGAGGGACTTTCAGAAGGAACCGGACAACCAGTGGTCTAAAATGGTACAGGGTCTCCTGTTTTTGCAGGACCTAGAAGACCTCCAAGGTCCCTTTTGTAGGGTATCTTGGCCGTGCTACCTTTTTGACTGAAGATACAAATCGGTATTGGGTATATAATTGGTAACGTAAAGCTTATTTCACTGGACTGGATGTTTTGTGTATGTTAATTGCGTATTATATTATTGTCTTTGTGAACTGCTGGGCATCTTTTCAGACTGTAAATGGGATTAATAAATAAATCAGGACATCGTTAACCAGGTATATTACACGTATAACAGGTGGTGATAAGTTCCATCTTGCTCTCATGCATATAACTTGGGAGTAAACACCAGCCTTATTTTTTCAATAAACCTTCAAAGGAAAAACCAATGAACTATCGAGTTAGGCATCAAATCAAAGAACCGGGACGGGCACTCCGTCAATCCAGGATGAAATGGTAGATGTCAATTTCAAGTTGAGCTCAAGCATGTCCATGCAGTTTTCTTGGCAATGAGGCAGAAATATTGTCTTCGCAGGTGTGTTTTGGCTTCCCAGTCCTCCCCTGGTATATTCTGGAGGATTTCCAACAACTTGTAACCAGCTCCAATCCCATTTCATATCTCATCACCAGAGAGAATCCGGTCAATGTTGCAATCTGCCGTGATTCAAAATAGGATAGGCAGAATTGAAAAAGCCTGGGAAAATAAAATGTTTGGTTTAAAAAAAAACACACACACACACCTCGCCGATCTCCCACGATACAGGATCTATGAGAGCTGCGACAAACGAGGCAGGAACTAGAAGTTCCCAGGCCTGAAGAACCTCAACAGGTTATCCGTTCCCAAGATCAGTAAAGGAGTCAGTTCAGAAGACAGACAGACCGACAGACGGAGGAAGAAGCCTAGAGTTTAGAATGCAGAATAAGAAGAACAAAAAACATTAGAATAATACAGTTGGAAGGGATCTTGGAGGCCTTCTAGTCCAACCCCCAGACAAAAGGCTGTCCAGTATCTTCCAAAAGTCTCTGAATTTTGCAGCGCATTGGACAGTCAACTGTTCTGATTCAGGCTTTGCTCCTGCCAGCTCTAAAAAACTCTGTTCTAGCTGAGCTGTGTCTGGGAATCTTCTCACCTGTAGGTCAAGAGCTGAACTAAGAATTAAAAGGGTTTGGAAACCTTCACGCCAGTCCTAAAACGATGGGGCCTGAGCCTGTAAACTGTAGGGAATAAAATCAATTTTGCTGGTCTGTGTGGGAGCCTTGGTGCTCTCTGAACTTAGTTGCTTTCTTGCAGACGTTTCATTACCAAACTGGGTAACGTCATCAGGCTAGTAAGGGAGTGGGGTTTGCAGGAGGAGGAGAAGGAGGGCTCTGGGATTCTTGGTGTTCCTGGAGCTTGGTTACTTTCTTGCAGATGTTTGTTTACCCAAACTGGGTAACAACTAGTGCTGATGTTATTACCCAGTTTGCACACCATAACAAGGAAAAGTTGGAATAGATGATCACATCACTAACCCTGATGATGTTATCTGGTCAAGGTAGTGAAACGTCTGCCAGAAAACCACCCAGCTTAGGGGGCACCAAGGACCCCTCCTTTCAAACCTGAGCTACAATTATTCTCCTTTATTAGTATGCTGCTTTCTGACTACACTTCGATGTGATGTTAACCAAAGGTGGGGATCCCTTTCAAGCGAATACACCTTGCATAGAACCTCATGGAAAACACAATCTCCACCTTATTGGGAAGTCTGGAAGGATACAGATATAAAACATTTTGACATTTAAAGCACATTTCCCAGCCGGGGCCCGAGATGGCTCTGTATAGACGGCCTTATTCTGCTCTCTTTGCACCCAGGATATTCAGGAAAGGGGCCTTCCTAAGTACAACATCATCATCATCATCAGAGGGCTCAGCTGAACTGCGTGCACAGCACACCTCCTTGCTTGTTGAAATATGAAGTCGGTCATTTTGAAAATTGAAAAGATGTGGAAGAGATAAACATGAAGTTATTCACAGCCAGGAAGAACACAGCTCCCACACCTTACTTTCAGCTGCCTAACTGATTTACCTGCCTACTCCATTGGTTCTGCAACTCAGGATGTGTGTCACTTCCCTGGCTCTCCCTTCCTTCCCTTCCTTCCTTCCTTCCTTCCTTCCTTCCTTCCTTCCTTCCTTCCTTCCTTCCTTCCTTCCTTCTTTCCTTCCTTCCCACACCTTCCTTCTGTACAGGCAGTCCTTGACTTTTGCTGATTTAGGATCGAATAGAGCTGGAAGGGACCTTGGAGATCTTCTAGTCCAGCCCCCTTCTCAAGCAGGAGACCCTAGGCCATTTCAGATAAATGTCTGTCCAATCTCTTCTTTAAAATCTGCAGTGATGGAGCAGCCACAACTTCTGGTGGCAAGCCGTTCCACTGGTGAATTGTCCTCTCTGTTAGGAAGTTTCTCCTTAATTCCAGGTTGCTTCTCTCCTTGATTAGTTTCCATCCATCGTTTCTTGTCTGGCCTTCTGGTGCTTTGGAGAATAGCTTGACCCCCACCTCTTCTTTGTGGCAGCCCCTCAAATACTGAAATACTGCTATCCTGTCCCCCCTAGTCCTTCTTCCCCAATTCTAGCAACCATTCTTTCTAGGTTTTAGCCTCCTCCTCCTCCTCTTCTTCGTTGCTCAACTATAGTGGAATTGATGAGTGGGGCTTTACCTTAAATGACCCGCCTGGGATCTTTTTTTAAAAAAAAAATTCCTTGACCTACTCATCAGGCACACACCTTTACAGTCCTGGTGCACCGTTAATTCATAGGCAGGATTTGCATCAAAGAAACCCCTTTCTGGCTTTTAAGACGGCTGTCTGCCTGTTGCTGCAAACTTACCTCTCTCTTGGACAAATCTTTCAGCCTTGACCCAGGCCATTTCAGGACTGCTTCAATAAATCTGATTTCCTGAAGGGAGATCATTTGTCTGGCTTAGCTGTGAGCTGTCAAGAGCCCGAAAGCGGAGCCAAGAATTCAGCCTGGAAAACATTATTGGTCAGGAAGTCCCAGCCAGAAAGTCTTTTTAAACAATCCACCTTTTCCAAGGGGGCACCAATAGCCAGCCTGGATGAGTAGGGCGAGTCCAGCCCCAAGGAATCGCTATCAGGGGGGCAGCTCCGATAGCAGATTGAAGGCCTTCATGGCAGTCCTTGATTCGTTTAGTGACCGAAGTTAAAACGGTCCTGAAAAACGACTGTTTTTCAAACTTACGACCGACCATTGCAGCGTCCCCACCATTACATGATCAAAATGTGGATGCTCGCCAACTGATTGATATTTACGACGGGTTGTGGCTTCATGCTTATGAAGGTTGCAATGTCTCGTTGCAGAGGTGGCATTCAGTCGCTTCGGACCGGTTCTGTAGCAGAAATTTCGAGTAGTTCGGAGAACTGGCCAATACCGCCTCTGACTGCGCCCGCCAACCCCATCTATTCTCTGCCTCCCGAGTCCCAGCTGATCGGCTGGGTCTTCTTTGGTTGTCCTGCACAGGAGAACGGAGCTGAAAAGCAGGTTAGTTGCCAGGATTCCGGTAGTTCCCCCCAATTAAATCATGAGTCTTGAGCCAAACTTCCAAAACTTAAAAAGGATTTATTGGGAGTTAACATGTCCGGCACTGCCTGGGTGTATCGTAATTCATATTCTCCAATGAGGCACATCCATAGCCAAGAGTCATTCATCATGCTCTCCAGTTAAGAATTTTGCACAGCAGAAACTTCAGTCATCTAGTTACTGTCTTTGAAAAACTATTTATGGAATGCACTTTCCGTTTGCAAACTGCCTCACTGCTCCCCCCCCTCCTTTTCTGTTGGCAACTCTAAAAAGACCAGAGAAATATTTTATGAGTTGACATTAGTGGGGTGGGGAGGGAATGGGATTTTGCAGTATCCTTCCCCTGCCACACCCACCAAGCCAAGCCATGCCCACAGAACCGATAGTAAAAAAATTTGAACCCCACCACTGCCTCGGGGATCACGCGATCCCCTTTTTGCAGCCTCCCAACAAGCCAAGTCAGGGGGGAAAATAGATTCACTTAATGACCGTGTTACCGAGGTCAGAACTGCAGGTACCCCTGAAGGCAAGAAAGGTTGCAAAATGAGGGAAAACTCCTGAAGAGAAATTGTTGGAGAAAGACAAACAGGAGGTTGCAAAAGGGGATCCCGTGACCTCAGGATACCGTAACCATCATAGACACATGCTTCCTGCCAAGCGTCCGAATTTTGAGCACCTGTGGGGATGCTGCAAAGGTCGTAAGTGTGGAAAGAACATCATATGTCCCTTTTCTCAGTGCCCTTCTAACTTGGAACAGTCGCTAAACAAATGGTTGCAGATTATTCTCCAAAGCACCAGAAGGCAGGAGAAGAAACAATGGATGGAAACTAACCAAGGAGAGAAGCAACCTGGAACTAAGGAGAAACTTTCTAGCAGTGAAGACAATTAACCAGTGGAACAGCTTGCCACCAGAAGTTGTGTGGGTGCTCCAACCCTGGAGGTTTTCAAGAAGAGACCGGACAGTCATTTGTCTGAAATGGTGTAGAGCTTCCTGTCTGAGCAGAGGGTTGGACTAGAAGACCTCCAAGGTCCCTTCCAACCTTGTTATTCTCCAAAGCACCCAAGGCAGGTCAAGAAATAATGATTGGGAATTAAGGAGAGAAATAACCTGGAATGAAGGAGAAACTTCTGGACAGTGAGGACAATTAAACAGTTGCCTCCAGAAGCTGTGGGTGCTCCAACTCTGGAGGTTTTCAAGAAGAAATTGGATAACCATTTGTCAGAAATAGGAATTCCTGCCTGAGCAGGGGGTTGGACTAGATGACCTACAAGGTCCCTTCCGACTCTATTATTCTGGGGATCAATTGAATCACTTTGTAGTCTATTATGATTTGTTTTTAATTATAGAGAATTGACAGCAGGAAAAGATCGAGTGATCCATGGAGTCTCCCCTTGGAGTTTAGTTGTATTTTTGTTTTTAATTATTTTTAACTATCGCTTTTACGTTTTATTACTTTTTAATTTATTCTTTAACTTTTAAGTTCTGGAACAGCTTCCCACCGGAAATCGTTGGGTGCTTCATCCCTGGCGGCTTTCAAGGAGAGATTGGACAGTCGTTGTGGTCTGGAACGGCCCAGGGTCTCTCCTGCTTGAGGTGGATGAGTCGGACTTGATGACCTCCAAGGGTCCCTTCCAGCTCCTATTCTGTTCCAAAATCCGTAAAACTTCATAATACAGACGAGATTGCGAAAGCAAGCCCCGCCCCTCTCCCACCGCCCGCTCCCATTTGCCAGGACGGGCCAGGCGCGCCCCGCCCACCCGCCGCCACGCCCCGCCCCTCGCCCGCCCCCGGCGTGTGGCCCCGGCCGCCATGTTGTTTGGCTTGTGAGGGAGGCGGAGGCTGGGCGGGCAGCGAGAAAGAGCGGCCGCCGCCGCCGCCACACGGCCCGCCACGGAGGACCCGCAGGGGCTGTCCAGCCGCCGCCGGGACCGGAGGGCCGCCGGGCCATGGCCGGGAGCCGCCGTCGCCGCTGCCGGGTGAGCTTCTGACGGGACGGGCCTGACTGCGGGGAGGGGGGGGGGGTTGGTTGGTTGGTTGGGGAGGCCGCTCGGGCCTTGGTGGTGGTGGGGAATGGGAGGCAAGGAGTGGGAGTCTGTGGTCGCTCCGGGCGGGAGAGGGATGCTGGGGGCAGAGAGTGTGTGTGCGTGTGTGCGGGGGTAAGAACTAAGGAGGGTGAGCACAACAAGCCCTTTTTGGCCCATTAAGGGTGATCTTAATCGCCCAGGGGGGTGGGGGGAGGAGGAGGATGGAGGATGGAGGAAGAAGAAGAAATCTGGTTCATTGATAGAAGACGCTATAGAGAAGGGAACACAGGAGACAATATAGAGAATAGAATATTGTCTTCTATGTTCTAGAACAGGATTAGAGTATAGGATAGACTAGAGGAGACAACATAGACTAGAGAATAAAAATATGGAAGACAATATAGAGAATAGAATAATATTGTCTTCTATGTTCTAGGATAGAGGAACCCAATATAGAGAATAGAAGACTATATAGTGAATAAACTATAGAAGACAACATAGGGAACATAGAATAATATAGCAGACAATATAGAGAATAGAATAGAATATAGAGAATATAGAATATAGGACAATATAGAGGACAGAATAGAACATAGAAGATAATATAGAGAATAGAATAATATTGTCTTCTACGTTTTAGAATAGAGGAACAATATAGAGAATAGAATATAGAAGACTATATAGTGAATAGACTATAGAGGACAACATAGGGAACAGAATAATACAGCAGACAATATAGAGAATAGAATAGAATATAGAGAATATAGGACAATATAGAGGATAGAATAGAACATAGAAGACAGTATAGAGAATAGAATAATATTGTCTTCTATGTTCTAGGATAGAGGAACAGAATATAGAGAATAGAATAGACTTTAGAAGGCTATATAGTGAATAGAATATAGAAGACAATATAGAGAATAGAGTATCATAGAAAATAGAATAGAATAACTTTATTGTCACTTTGAATGCACACTAATCGGCATACATTAAAATGAAATTTTGTTGCATGTGGCTCTCAAAGGCACCTCCAATATATACTACATAACCATGACAGAATGAATAAATACATAAATAAATACAAAATTATACCTGTGCCCACATATATTATTCTATGACACAGAGAAACAACACAGTCTAGTTCGGATGTATATTGCAATACCAGGTGATGCACGAATCGAAGAGAAATGACCTGGGGGGGGGGGGAAATAACGAAATACCACGATCTGCAAATTGAAGTTGAGCGATGGTGGAGGAAGAAACCAATGGTTGTATCAATAGAAATAGGAGGCCTTCCAGCAATATCCAAAGGGCTGCCTAGATGCAGGGAAATTTTGAATCTATTGGATCTGAATATTCTGACTTTGGCAATAAACCACCTTATATATTTAGACATTACCTTAACAGCTCTTAGGTCCTTGGTTGGCACATGACTGTTTAAGCTTTTACCTGTCCCAGACCGTGAATCAAATTGAAGATTAAATCTCAATAAATCACCATCACTTCTGTCCATTAATAATTAGTCACCAGAAGGAATAATAATACCCCCTCCCATTTTGCTTTTGAATGAGAAGAGCTACCAGAAGGAAGAGGATGGGGATGGAAGTCAGATGGATGCTGGTCTGCACCTGTGGAGGCAGAGGTGGGCAGAAAGGCCTGCGAGGGGGATTCATCCATCATGGGGAGATGGGCTCCGGGTCCCATCATCCCCGACCAGGGGACAGATTGGGGAACACGGCGGCTGTACTGGAGGGGCCTAGGAAAAAGGGGGTGTGGGGTATCCTGGAAAGGGGGTTACCAGCCCTGTGGATGGTCCAGGAAGGAAAGTCATGGGTTGGGGAGACATGGGGGCTGGAGTTGAGTAGCATCTGGGGGTGATCCTATCAGGTAGCTAAGCTCTGAAGAGAAACCCCTAAGACCTTATGGGGGCTCATGCCCAGATTGGAGCACATAAGGTTGTTCCTTTCCAGCCCGGGCAAATGCACATTTGCTTAAAAGTCCAATTTTAACCAGGAAGCAGGGATGCCACATCTGCTTTTGTGCTGCTGTGTCTCTGTAGAGATTGGTAAGTAAAGAAGAGATGTGATTTTGCCTCTCCTAGACCAGTTGCAGCCAGATTTGGGACCCGTGCTCCTTCATCTCTAGGGCAGGAAACTGAGTCCCTGCCCTCTTTTGCTTCCTTTCACCCACACCATGCATAGCAGCTTCTTTCTGTTTTTTTTTTCCCCAGGTTTGAGCTTTCTGTTTTTGTTTTTCTAGCTGGTCCTAACTCCCAGCCAGTATTAACTAGCATTAAATCATCCTTGAGCTCAGCGGTGGTTTAATTCAGAGTAACTCCCATCTTCCACTTCCTCGCTTCCATTCATCATGCAGATTAGGCTACCTGGAAAAGGGTGTGGGGAGAATTCGTCCTCCTTTGCCTCTCACTGTAATCTGGGCTGTGATTATTATGATTTTAAGGGATTGGAGCAGGTTTGTAAAGCTCCTCTCCCCAAGTTGCATGCGGGGAAAAATAGTGCTGCAGCCTTGGAACAAAAGTCAGCTCCTAGAGTCTTACTGGCCACAAATGACTAAATGTGTATCAGCATATTGGTTATTAAATACTGTGATGATTACAGGTAGTCCTCGAATTACGGCCACAATTGAGCCCAGGATTTACGTTGCTGAGTGAGAAATGTGTCGAGGTTTGCTTCCGTTTTACGACTTTCCTTGCTGCCTTTGTTAAGTGAGGCACACCATCGTATCTGGCTTGCCCATGGACTTGGCTTATCAGGAGGGCGCAAAAGGGGGTCGTGTGATCCTGCGACGGTCATAAATATGAGTCAGTTTGCAAGCATCTGGATTTTGATCACATGGCCACTGGGATGCCACGACGGTCATGTGTGAAAAATAGCCATTAGTCACAGTTACTTACCATTGCAACATCCCCCGTGATCACGTGATCAAAATTCAGATGCTTGCAAACTGACTCATACTTATGACCATCGCAGTGTCCTGGGGTTTCGTGATCCTCTTTTGTGACCTTCTGACAAGCAAAGTCCATGGGGAAGCCAGATTCACTGAACGACAACCCTAGCAAGGAAGATGATAAAATGGAGCAAAACTCACATTTCGCTTGGCAAGGGAAATGGTCGTAAGTCGAGGACTATCTGTACTGCAGCTATGCAGGTTGACTGGTATTCCCTGTGGGAGACAATGTTTTTTTATAAAAAGTTTTTTTTTTATTTTTAACAACATAGACAAACATAAACATAAAACAACAAATAAAACCTCCTTTCAATTATACAGTGTGTCAGTTGGTACATATTTCTCGTGCACAATATCTGTAGTCTTTTCCTCTTAGATTTAAATGTACATTCATATTACATATTTTTGAAGTTGTGGACTGCAGTTACCGCATGCTGGGCAGAGAGAGGACAGCTGATTTTTTTTATTCTGGCCTTCAATCGGTTCTTCAGAATGTCTTAAATATGGGATGGTAGCTTGGGTTTGAGCTATCGTTCCGTTTAATGACAAAATATTGCCGATTTTGGTTACCTCTGAAAGCTTCCATCTCATCCGTCTTTCCTTGCCTCTCTGCCTAATTGTCTCTTGTTACTGTTCAAAAATAGTTGCTTTAAAACGAATCCTGGCTTGGGGGCCTGCAAGGCGGAATGACTTTTGCAACTTAAGCCCGAACAAATGAGCACGTCTGGAATTGGCCTTTCAGCTAATAATGAGCAGTCCTTGGAAATGCTGTTTCTTGTAGGAAATTCTCCAGTCTTTCCAGAACTGTTTCCTTTCAGCTGACCAGAAGTATTGGCAGAGGCTTAAATACTCAGTTCAGGTTCCTGGAGTTCTCTTTTTACTGTTGCAAGCTGCTGGATTTTAATTGTCACTTGCTGTTTCTTTAGGTGGTTCCTTAAAAATCCAGAATGGGAAATTTGTAGGGGTTTTTGAAAACAGCAGAGAGATTCCAGAATTATCTTAAGAAGGGGAAGGGAGAGGCTTGTGGCAGAGGTAGCGGCCTGGAAAAAAAATGTGGCTAATAGTTGGAAAAAACAGCAGGAGAAGCAAGGATGTTGTTTTTTTTTTTTTTGGGGGGGGGGGGGTTGAAATCACCACTGACATCAAGGTTTTGAAGCGCTTCCGAGGACTGAATGCTCGGGCTAGCAAACTGCTGTGTCATTTCATGTGGCAGAAAGGAAAATATCTCCTGGTGCCACATTGAGTTGTGCATTGCAATTATATAACTGCAGAGGTGTTAAAGAGGGAGGGAGGCAGAAAAAGAGCCTTTTTTCTTTTTTTTGTTCAAGGGCAAAATTGCAGGTTATTATTATGGTTATGGAGCTGTGTAATGAAGTAAGAGGAAGTAAAGGCTCTCCTTTGATTTTTTTTTTTCACAAATAAATTATACAGCTCGTTAAAGAGCTATTCCAGCTGGTTCTCATGTGATCTATCATGCTCATGTTGAAGTATTCAAAAAAAAACAACAACCACCAATCTTACTAGGTTTTGGATTTTTTGCAGGAGCCTGTTTGAATTAAACTGTTGGCACATTTACTTTATGACTTCCTTAAAGTCATTTTCAGGTCACAGATAGCCATCTTTTCCCTGTTCTGTGGCAGGCATTATTTTGGGGGATGCGTTGCAGTTTGCTGGTTATTATACCAAGCTGTTCTAGGAAGAATATAGTTCTTTGCCACCCAGAGCCACCTGGTAGAGGAGATGGCTGGCATAAACATTTAATAAATAAAATAAATAGTTGGGTTTACCGAACATGCTACAGTTAGGCTGAAGTGTGTTTTGTTAGTTTGTGGATCATAGTTTTGTAGGAATCCAGTTTCTGTTTTAACATACGGTAGGAACCATCGGTAATATGGTGTGTTTCTCAATCTTGGTAAAGTTCTGTGGCCTTCAATTCCCAGAATTCCCCAGCCAGACAGGGTTGACTAGGGAATGCTGGGAATCAAAGTCCACACTTCTTAATGTTGCTAAGGTTGAGAAACATTAGTGTGAAGGTTAAAATGTTGGGCTAAGTGTGAAGATCTGTTCCATTCTTAACCACAGAAGCTCCCTGAGCGACTTTCTCTCTCAGCCCAGTCTGCCTCACCAGGTTGTTGTTTCGGTGGGGAGAAATTGGGAGGAGAGACTGCTGTGTGTATTGCCTTGAGCTCCTGAACAGACAAATGGGAGGCAATAAAGCATAATGGGAACTTAGCCATGGTGGGGTTTTGAGGCTCGCGCTGTGCGAGCCCAGACACTCTGCCATGTAGTCTTTACAAGTTGCCTGTTTAGCATGTCAGACATGCCACAGACAAGCTTATTACTCCAAATGACTGACAGAAGTAGGCTAATGAAACAGTTTTAAATTAAAATGATATTTAAGGAATGCCAGCCTGAATAGAATGTAAATATTTCAAAAACCCCTCTGGGTGTCAGATGTGCTTCCATGCCGCCGCCTTTGAAGGGGATGATGCAAAAGAAGAACAGGAAGTTCTGGTGACTTTACTGGAGAGGAGTGCAAGACCGATTTCCCTCCTCCTCCCTTTTTTGGGGAAGTTTAAGAATGAGAATGAAGGTCTCTGGGAGGCCTGGTATTTCTAGTGCGCCCCTTAAAAAAAGATCCCAACTTCCTTGTTTTTTTTTTTTTTCACACTTATGGCCGTTGCAACAACTGCCTGGTCATAAGATCAAAATCCATGCGCTTGGCAACTGATTCATATTTATGATGGTTGCAGTGTTTCCCGGGGGTCACCCGATCCCCTTTTGCGACCTTCTGGCAAGCAAAGCCAATGGGGAAGCCAAGATTCACTCAACAGCCGTGGGATTAACAGCTTGCAGGGATTCACTTAACAAGGAAGGTTGAAAAACGGGGCAAAACTCACGTAACGAATGTTTGGGGCTCAACCGTGGTCGTAAGACGAGGACTACCTGCATGGTTTGAAACATGCTGAAAATCAGCTTAAACCGGGGTATCGGGGATCCGCCAGTTGCCCATCCCAGGTGTGCCATCTTCCTTGGCATTCCTGGCACAGGAGGGAAGGGGGGGGGGAAGTGAAATAATTCTGGCATTGCCTCTGCTTAGGTCATACTCGACTTCTTCCTGCCTGCAGTGGGAGATGCTGAGGTTTTTTCCCTCCCCTCTCTCCCCCCCGCCCCTCCCAGGTTGCTGAGGCCTGTTTCAGTTGAACAAACTCCCTTTCAGTGTGTTTACACAAACCAGAAGGTGTTTCCTCAGGATCCTAAATATACCAACATTGCTGGTGAAGAATAGGAACTCTTCTTTCGTTCTTGGCTTCTGCACGTGTTTATTCTCTGAAGTGTGGTCCAGTGTTTGGGAATTCGTCTTCACTCCCTTCTGACCAGGTTTATGGCCGTCTCAGGACTGGGGTGTCATTTTGATGTACAAGCCACCTTCCTACGTTTTTAGGTTACATATTTTATGTGCTACGGCTGCAATGGTTCCCAGGGGGCGAGTTGGGTTGCAGGGTCTATTTATTTTCATTCTGTTCATCACACTGATTTGTTTAAAACGTTGTTTTGTTTTGGTCTTAGTTAATTTTAAAATTGCCTATTAGGTTATATCCTAAAATAATTATTAAGCGATGTTCATAAGAAGTGATTTAGAATGTAAGGACAGTTCTCTGAGGAAATATAAAGGAAACACCAGAGGGGAAAAAAGGGCATTTGAGTCAGAATAAATATTTATACACGTTCTTCTATTAGGGCCACACAATATAGCAGTATTGCACATAAACCTAGTAGCCGTTCCTATTTGTTTGTGGAAACTGTTGTGATCAACTTGCCTTAACTTATTTATGCTCCAATTCCAATCTGGAGCATGTGGTGGTAGTGGTAGTGGTTTATATGTGTTTGTGTGTAAAACCATCTTTTGCAAACCCTTCTGATAAGATTGAGAAGTCCAAGAATCATTCGTTGCTCCTGGAAGACAGCAGTTAAAGGACCTTCAATTATTTCCTATTTCCCAACACTTTGCTAAGGTTGGAAAGCAGTGAGAAAGGAAAGATAAAAGATTCTCTTGCTTATGAAATTATTACATGCATTTAAAAGAGTAGGGCAATTAATAGCAATCGGCTTGAACTTATTATTAATAGCAAACCTGTCTCGATTCAATTTTCTCCAGTGATAGGTTAAATTGGCTGTGGGAAACACGTATAAGCCATTTGCTAAAGTTCACATGGATTAAAAATGCTAGGGGGATTTCCATACAGAGTTGATCGCTAATTGGTGGACTGGATGAAGGAACATGTATGAGGTAGGCTTGCTTCTTAGATGTTAAACATCTATCCTGACCATTGGACCAATTCTGCAGATCTGCCCTTCATTTAAAAAAAAAAAAACACCTTAGAAGATGGAGTCTGGCTTATCCTTTTTCCTGGGCCCTAAAGCTAGGATATTTTACCACATTGGTAATGTTAGAAACTTCCAAACCTGTGTGAATTTAAGATACATCATGGTTTCTACCAGCTGTCTTCTTGGTCAGCTCTTGTCAGGCCCAAAAAGACCAGACCCACACATAAAGGTTCCAATTATTTATTTATTGCCAAACACCTATGCATAGGAATATTCAACAAAGGATCAGCACCTGCCTGGAGTTAGCAAACCGCTTGTGGTGCCGTAGAGATTCTAGGCTAATCCCTCTTTTGATTCCACTCCCAGACCATGCCACTCCTCCTCCTATAGTCCGAATCTTAAGTTGATGTAGAAGGAAGGGAAAGAAATAGGTGCACTCTGTTGGAAGAATGCTTGCTTTAGGGCAAGACGAAAATGTTAGTACGTTGAAAGGAACCAGTCTTTTCATGTTTCATTGAGGAGGTTTAATGAGATCATGCCATTCAGATAGACTAGGGACCTTTCAGCTCAAAGAACTGGAAACTCGTTTAACAATTGTCTCACAGCCACAGAAATTTTTGGACTGTATTCCTGCATTCCTTTATTCATCTTCCCGGAAGGGAATCACCTAACAATGAGACTTGCCAGTTATCTTCAGTATCGGATTTTGAGGGATAGCCTTACACATCTTTCTAGCAATACCGTTACCATCTTATGAAGAATGATTATGTGTATCACCATGTGACTGTTTGACCCAGCTGATATAAACAACGGAGCCATAGGATCAGAGGTGGATTCTACCAGTTCACACCTATTCACTAGAACCGGTTGTTAACATTCTAAGCAGTTCGGAGAACCGGTTGTTAGAAGAAATGACTGGCCTAATCCTGTAAGGAAGGCAGGAAGGAAACATTCTGGTGCTGCTTACAGAAACTGCCTCTCCGTTAACCCTTATTACATTCTTGGCAGGACTGGACTTCCTGTCTCAGGAACTTCTCTGGAGTTTTTTTCCCCTCCTTTGCTGGTACTTGTGTGGAGGGACCATTCAAAGTTACAATGGCACTGAAAAAAGTGACTAACAGTTTTACAACTGTTGCAGCATCCCCAGTCACGAGAGGCCAGGCGAGGAGATGCATGCCTCGATGTGAGTGATGTTGAGTTGGCCACGCCCAGCCAGTCACATGACCACCAAGCCATGTCCACCCAATCACATGACCACCAAGCCATGCCTTCTACCTAAGCCACACCCACAGAACCAGTTAGAAAATTTGAATCCCACCCCTGCATAGGATCTCTCGTGAACAGGATTCGCACTTCATGTAAAGGAGAATCTTTGTAGCTCAGAGTTGAAATGAAGGGTCCTTGGTGCTCTCTCAACTTGGTTGCCCTCTGTTTATAGTCTAGTGGCTTGTCCTGGGGTGGTTTAATGTACCAGGGCATCAAATAGATCGGTAGAAAAGGACAGGAATCCATAGATCCATTCACAGCACCACAGTGGCCGCCGATCTACAGACATAATTGAGCCCAGAAGGTCATAAGTCGTGCCAGTCATTCAACACACGACATACCTTGTTTTTGCAACCTTTTCTGCGATGGTTGTTAAGTGAACAATGCGATTGTTAAGCGAAGCCATTGTTTGCAATGGGTGCTTTTTTTGCTGGAAAGCAGAAGTAAATCCCATTTTCTGGGGGAAAAAACTATTGTAAATCGGAGTCACGTGTCCACGGGACACTGCAAATAGCTGTAAAGGTGAGACGGTTGCCAAGGTGTCGTGTCTGTGTCCGTGTATGTGTGTGTGCGTGTGCCATCAGAACTTTGAAGCTGCATTATAAGTACCTCTGGGGAACTCCAGTGCAACTTTGAACATTCATTAACGGTTATAAGCCAAGGACTTTTAATATTTTTCAGTCCCCTCTGACTACCTGTTAGCAGCTCTTTACTGTCATAGAAGTGCGTACATGTCCAGCCTAACTGTACACAAAATCAATTATAGGATTAAGTCTGGGACTTCTAGGTAATGTGTATCCACTTTAGTGAATCAAGCCAGTTGGCTGGTTGGCACTATATAGTAATCCATACACCTTACCACAACACTGGGCAATCAATCCACATGATGGCTTTCCTTGTTGTATGAATCCATACTTAATTGCTACCTGCCAGCTTTCCATTATCAGCGTTGGCACATCATGCCAGAACGACAGTTATTTCCAAAATATTAATAATAAATAGCATTGTTATTTCCTTGAGGAAAAAAAAATTTTTTTTTTAAATTTACAAGGGCAGTTGCAGTATTTATATGTCATTCTACACTCTTACACAGTGCAACCTGCCTAAGACGGATCAATTTCAGATTCAAGCTTCTGCATTGATGTTTCACATAGATTTGGTCTGGCGTTTTGTTTTAACGCATTACAGCTTTTACCTAGGCTGAAATGCCTGTAGGGTGGTTTTGTTATTCAGCGCGGTTATTAAACCCAGCCATTATATCTGAGCATGAGTATATGAATCAGGCTATCACAGTACACTGTTGTGTGAGTTTATTGCCCATTGGGTCACAGAGAGCATAACAGTTGAGTCCATATTAATAGAAACTCCTTGATATTCAACGGACATTGTGAATTGGACCGGTGGTCATTCCTCTAATTGTGTGGAATGGCATTCCCTGTTAAAGCTAATCCTTTGGAAGAAGCCTTTTTCGTAAGATTAATCCAGGGATTGGTGTGTGTTTTGAGACTTTCCCCCCCAAAATAAAAACAAAACCATAAAACCAAATGTTTAGTTGTGTCTAGGGATCTGATTATCCAGGGCATTGGATGCTTTGAAAATGCCTGGTGTCCAAATCTTTCTTCCTTGCCTTTGCTCGTATTTGCTTGGATGTATCACTCACTCGTCTTACTTTTTCAGGAAATGATGTTAAAAAAATGATGTTAAAAAAAAATCTGAATGTATGTACTTCATTTGTCATAACTTCCTGCCTGTCCTTTCAAAATAATGTGAAGACAGGTTTGTGTTTATTTCTTCCGATGTTTCTCCTGGGTTTTTAGGCGTTCCATTGGAGAAAAGGGAAGTTTTTCATTTTTTCCCCCTTCTCAAACATGAATTCTCACTTGTTCTTCCCCTTTAATTCATTGTAGTTGAGATCTAAATCCCCCAGGATGAGACTTCAGCAAGGGTAGTCCTCGACTTACGAACACAGTTGAGCCCAACATTTCCGTTGCGAAGCAAGACAGTTGTTAAGTGAATTTTGCCCCATTTTACCAGCAGGATGAATGTTGGAAGGTAGGAGCTATTAATTACAAGATTGTCAGGTTTTAATGTGATTATTTCGCAGTAGACTGGCTTCCGTAGGATTGCTATTCTCCAGCTATTAGGATGGAAATGAGTCAGTGCTGACATCAGCTTGCAACAGGTAGAAAAAATAATGTTATATAAAAAGCAAACCTTTGAAAACAGTGAGTATGCTTTTGATAGGGGGTTCTATCCATAATTGATTTCCAGGATCTGCTAATACAGGTGGCTATGGATGAGTCAAACTAATATATTTCTTTATAGGCTGACACGGTGCATAACTAAGCAGGAAGTTGCCAGTTCATTTTTTTAAAGCTGTTGTTTTTAGAGAACACTAATGATATTTTCCTATTAAGTGCAATATATTAGTAACTAGACCACTTCTGGCGCCCTATGGGCTTATGGCATCCTTTTGAAGTTTACCAAATGCATAAAATTTAACTGGAATTGTTTGTGGTAGAGATGATGTTCACTATCAGACCAAAGATAACCGTTTTGGACTTTGCAATAGCAATGGAATAAAGTCTGTTGCACGCCATCTTCTACTTAAAAGAGCACAACATGAGGAAAATCCAGATATTCTGCTTCTATCTTCACTGTTCATAATCCCGGTAACGAGAATTTGCTGTGAATGGGGAACATTAAATTGCGGCTGGGTATTTAGCATGATCAAATTAGGTTCTTTTGTCTATACGCAGTGAACCTTTCTACTTTCTTAGACAAGCTTTCACAGCAAGATAATGCACTTTTCAGATGGAAAAGAATTTTGCTCCTGCTGCTCTTCATATTTAATTTATTTTGCTAAGTAAACTTTTTTTTTTAAATTTCTCACAATGTGCATTCCTGTAGGGATTGGGTTTGTGCATTCTGCCTGAAACACCAGATTGCTTTGCCCAGGAGCACAGAGTGGAGTCTTTTTCTGCCCTTTGAATGTTCTGGGATGCCTCGGGTTGCTTCCAAGCTCCTTGTTTTATGATTTAAGAAATCCGGGTAGTCTTCGACTTATACCACTTCACTTAGTGACCATTCCAAGTTACAACGGCGCTGAAAATAGTGGCCGGTGACCGTTTCCCCACAAACGTGGCAGCCATCTAAATGCTTGGCCACTGATTCATACTTATGATGGTTGCTGTGTCCTGGGGATACGTCATCACCTTTTGCAACTTTCTGATGAGCCAAGTCAGTGGGGAAGCCAGATTCACTTAACAGTGATGTTACTAACTTAACAACTGCAGTGATTCACTTAACAACTTATGGCATGAAAGATCATAAAATGGGGCAAAATTCACTTAACGGCAGAAATATTGGGCTCGATTGTGATCATTAGTCAAGGACTACCTGTATAAGAGAGATTAAAATTCCATAGAAGTGAGCTTTGTAAATAGATGTAATAGCTACCTCGTTTATTCCATCCTTTAAAAAAAGTGTATAGTTTTTCTGATGTGCTAAAAGTCTAGATAAGATGATTTATCTAATAATATTTTGATATTCACTTTGACTACAGTGTAATTAATCTTCTGTGAAAGATACATACTACAAAATCTCCTGGAATGATAGAAAATGTGCAGTACAGCCACTTCTCCATACCTTCATTTTGCAGAGAAGAAAAGCAAACTATCCCGTAAAACTAGAAAGGTAGAGAATTGAAATCTACAGTTTGTCTTGCAACTGGGGAGAAGTTCAATAGATTTTCGGATTGATCCTGCAGATTGACCCCTTAATCAAGAAATACATTTAAAATGACCATTTCTTGCTCAGAACCCCTGGCTGAACTCAAGAAGAGAAACCCTTACCCGTCGGTAAAATGAATGAATGCCTTTTGTTCATTTTCTTAATTAAATGTCTGACTCGAATCTCATTTTCAAGCCGTGCTTCCACATTTTTCTGAAATGACGGCTGACTCTGGTCTGAATACTTACTGTGGATTGATTCAGTGGCATGCACACACACACCCACTGACTACAGGCCCATGGATTTCTTAGGTAATGATTTTGGACAGCTTCATCTGTATTTTTTGCTGAACGCTGTGTCTTTTCTTGACATCTCAATATTGCATTTCCTGATTGTTGTTTCAAGCTTATGTTCAGAATGTGTTTTAGGCCTGTCTCAAGCTGTATAGATACACTCTGTACATCTGTTCAAGATCCCCACTTGATGGGGTATGTCATGGGGGGATGTTGTTAAATGACCCAAGGTAACACTCCATCTCTTCCCCTCCCCCCGCCCATCTTGTTCCCTTCCTCTCCATCTTGATGAAGTTCAAACCCAAATTCATGTTATTTGTTGTTTTAATGTTGTGTATTGGTTTCCATTCAGCTGACCTGACTCCACCCTGAATAAAGGGGTTAAAAGACTGTAAAAAAGAAAAGAAAAATCAGTTTTATTGATTGTAAGCCTCCAGGGAAGATGGGAGGCACTGAATGAATGAATGAATGAATGAATGAATGAAATAGATAGCATGACCATTTGGCCCCTTAGGATAATGAATTCAAGTCAGAGATTTTTTACTTTTAA
The DNA here is from genome assembly GCA_023653725.1 of Bungarus multicinctus. Classification (NCBI taxonomy): domain Eukaryota; kingdom Metazoa; phylum Chordata; class Lepidosauria; order Squamata; family Elapidae; genus Bungarus; species Bungarus multicinctus. Next base: position 183,369,208 of record CM042836.1, on the reverse strand, counting down.
CTTTACCCAAGTTAAAGTTACTCAGATCAGAGTATGGCCCTTTAAATTCCCATGCCCATCCTTCTGAGGCAGATTAAAGCTCTCCCGTTCGCCCGAAAGAGCCCACCTGGCATAATTTAGGGCATTATAAAATAAGCAAGATTAGAAGGGGAAGGCTTATTTTTCCTCGGGGTTTCCTTTATCTTACAGCGCAAGGCACTGTATTTTCTACTTAATGGACGTCATCCTCCATTTGGGAAGAGCCCCTCTTATTCCGTTCAGTTGCTGCACACTTGTGCCCAATGTTTGATCAGAAGATTGGAAATTAGAGAGCGCAAGTTGAAAATTGTTGATGTACCTCTTCAAGGTTTTGTTTGGGGAATTGCTGGGGAACGGGTGAATTCTCCTTCCTGTTGATAGAAACCAGGTCGATATAAATTGCCTGTGCTTTCTTCCCCGAAAGAGGAGATGCCCTTAACTGTGTGATGATAAGTGTACATTTTGGAGCACTGCGGGCAAACCGTATCAGTGCCATTTTTAATAATATGGATAAGGGGCTCACTTAAAAAGAAGATGACTAAATATTGTGCCAAAAGGAAAGGAAATGTTATCAGTGGAAGTTTTGCACGTGTTCCCAAAATCATGCCTTATGGTGTTGGTTCGTTTGTTTAATTTCTGTGTCGGCTATCTCACGTAAGTGACTCTGGGCCGTTTGAACACTATCGTAAAGTCATATAAATACATGAAGAAAGGTAACAGGTAATTCCTAGACTTCCAAACCACAACTGAGCCCAAAATTTCTGTTGTTAAGCGAGACAAGCAGCTAAATGTTCCTCAGCATTGAATCAACTTTTGGAGTTAAAGTGTTTCTCTTCTTTCTTCTGTCTTTTTTTGGGAGCTCTGATGGTCAGATTTATTGATTTTATTGCAGAGTTTCTATTTTTGAAATTAGATTGTTCTTCAAACAAAAACATTGTCCGCTACTTTGATCCTAATCTGAGAAATCTGTTCTTTGGACTTTGTGTGGTCCTGAAGGCTACAGCTATTGATGGGAAAAGAGATTGCTGAAATACCTTTATGTGCCTCTCTTTGATGACATTTTAGGGATCCTTTTATTCAGAATGGGATTAAGTTCTCCCCTGCCTGAGAAGCAACACAAACTTGACGTGGCTAATCTAAAAAAAAAAAGTTAAATAGGACTCGAATTTTGTGTGTGTGTGTGTGTATTTCTTTTCCCAAGAAATCCTATTGTAGCTAAAATTGGAAATGCGGAATAAACGTCTCAGAAGACGACAAAGGAAACCCATTTCCATACGGGTAGTCCTCGAATTATGACCACAACGAAGCCCAAAATTGCCATTGCTAAGCAAGACAGCCGTTGCATGAGTTTTGCTCCGTGTTATGACCTTTCTCGCCACAGCCATTAAGTGAATCATCACGGCACTTGCTAGTAACATGGGTATTAAGTGAATCCGGCTTCCCCATTGACTTTCCTCATCGCAGGTTCGCAAAAGGGGAATGCTGCAACCGTCATAAGTACATGCCAGTTGCCAAACGTGCAAATTTGGAGCGTGTGGCCAGGAGCAGGCTGCAACAGTTGTAGTTGTTTAAAACGCTCACTTTTTTTCAGCACCGTCGTAACGTCGAATATCTGTAGCTCAGGTGTAGGATGAGGGTGGAGGTTTCGTTTTCCGAGCTTGTGGGTTGGTTTCCAAACGTTTCGTTAACCTGGCTAGGTAACGTCTTCAGTGGAGTGTAGGGGAGGTCGGTGTTCTTCTGTGGTTTCAATGCTTTGAAGTCTGGGATTTCCTGTATCGTTGCTCAGAAAACAAGATTAATTGGCCTGTGAAACCAAGTCACGCTCCACTTGAAGGAATTTCTTCTCTTAAATTCTGATGGGAGCAGCACCTTTCAAGACGCCGGCTTGAATCAGACAACTCACCGTGAAACGATTACACAACTCTCTTTAGTGGCAACCCTCAACGTACGACCTCAGTTGAGCCCAACCTTTATGTCGCTAAAGCGAGACATTTCTGGAAGCTTTACCCCATTTTACGACTTTTCCTTGCAGCGAATCACTGCGGCTGTTAAAATTAGTCACACGGTTGTTAAGCGAGCCTGACTTCCGCACAGACTTGGCTGGTCAAAAGGGGATCGTGTGACTCCTGGGCAGTACAGCCCCTTCGTAAGTAGGAGTCAGTTATCAAGGACCCGAAGGTAAATCACCTGTGTAAAATGCTCATAAGTCCCTTTTTTCAGCGGTGGCGTAACTTCGAACAGTCACTAAATGAGCTGTTGTAAGCCGAGGACTGTTTGTAGAAGATACACTAGGATTTGGAAGAGGAAAGGAGAAGACTCTGAGAACGTGTTGCTTTACACCGGGCTTAAGACTGTAGTGGATTACACACGCGTTATGTGTAATCCGCTATATGTATACATGGAAAACTGCTGGTGACCTTCTATTGCTGCACCATAGAGAGTATCTTAACTTACTGCACCTCTGTATGGTTTGTCAATTGCACCATGGCAGATAGGAAAGCACTCCAGAGGGTGAACGTCATTGCCCAGAGGATCATGGGTTGCCCTCTCCCCTCTTTGGAAGAGCTTTATAGCTCCCGTTGCCTTAAGAAAGCTCAAAACATCCTCAAAGATCCATCTCATCCTGGGCACCCTTTTTTTTTAAACTATTACCATCTGGCAGATGGTACAGGATAATAAAAACAAGGACAAACAGGCTGAAAAACAGCCTCCATCCCAGAGCAGGAACTCTATTGAATTCTACTGTTAAAAGTGCAATCTTCATGCAATATCAGGGGGGTTTCAGTTCAATGTGTGGAGGGCGAAGGATGTGTGTTTGTGTTTATTTTCATGGTCATGATGTGCACTGAAGATGGTGTTTGATTTCGTTGTACGAGGTGCAATGACAATAACCTAAACTAAACATGTATATATGTACACATGCACACCAGTTCAGGCTAGTCCCTTCTCATTGTTATGGTCCCTGGATTTCTGTTGCTCCAGAACTAAGACATAAGTTTGAATGTGGGTGTACCGGATGTTTATTAATAGGCGAAGAAACTTATCAGAACCAGAGCAGGAGGGCACATGTTTTAACTTGTGTTATCACATGCTTCTGTTTGCTTGAGATACAGCCAAAGAGGTTTGAGGCCAGCTTGATCTGCAACTCTGGGTTTGTTTACTCAGAAGTAAAGCCAGCACACGCAGGGCGGCTTTTGGGCCAGATCGGCTGGCATGGAGCTGGCATTTTTTAAAAAGGGAAGCTGGAATCTTTGTTATCTGTAAGCAGATCGTATCTGCAAAGCTGGTTTCCAATCTGGAAAAGAGGGTTGGCCGAGAAGGAACGCCATTTAAAAAAAAAAAATGGGTGGGTGGGAGCGGATCTGAAAGGTAATTTGGATACCCAGCCTGTCGTTTCTTGAGCAGATTTAGAAGGGATGCTGTAGGTTTTACATCTGTATTTCCATTTGATGCCTCTGTAAATGGAAGTCTTCCACAAACCTCCTTATATTCACTTGTAATAATCAGGTGCAACAATCTGCCATTTAAACGTACAACAAGTCGGGCAGCCTAGTCAGACCATTCCTTCATTTCCTGTCCATGGGGAACTTGTATCTGTTTTATTTTCATTTTTCCAAGGTGGGGGCGAGGAGGAAATTGGATTTTTTAAGGGAGAGATGTAGGTTAGGGTTGACTTGTAAAAGCCAGAAAATGTACTGGCAGGCTACCAGGAAAGATTTGACGGGAATGTAAGCACTGCCTCCTGACCTTGTCTGTCTTCTTCTAGACTGTCTCCCATCCTTGTTTTTAGCCAAAAAAAAAAAGTGGGGGGGAATCTCACATTTCTAGGATTTTCACTTGAATGTTTTAATTGTTCTGCATTAGTTTCCTGCATTCTGAGATCGCTGGAGTTTATGTCTAAAACAGATTCCCCGAGCTAATATTTGGAAGTTTCCTGACTTCCATTTCTTGCACTTAGCTCATTTGTACCCACTTGGCAAACAGCAAGAACAATTCAGTCAAGAAATGAGGATCTCAGGGCATCAGATCAGAGATCTTAGCTTGTTGGGGAGCAACAAACCAAGAGACCCTAGTTTGATTTAGCTCTGAGCTTTTGAGTAATTTGGGGTTTCTTAATATATAGACTTATCCTTTGTATGCATCCTTGACATATGACTGAAGTTGAGCCCCAAATTTCTGTGGATAAGCAAGGCAGTTGTTTAAATGTGTTCTTTCCTGTTTTACTGTCTTTTTTGCCATGGTTGTTAAGCGAATCACTATAGTTGTTAAATGAATCCTGCAATCATTAAGGAAATCTGGCTTCCCCCATTAACTGCTTTAGAAGCAGTCAGAAGCTCCCAAGGACAACTGCAAACGAAAATTCCCAGGACTTCGGGATGCTTGCAACCATTGTAAATACACGCCAGTGCCAAGAACCTGAACTTTGATGCCGTCACTGTGGCGATGGTCATAAAGTGTGAGAACTGATCATAAGTCACTTCTTTTCAGTGCCATTGTAACTTTGAACCACCATTAATGGTTGTAAACCGAGGATTACCTGTATTGACCAAGATTAGGAGAATAAGTTAGAAGCATTTTGTTTTCGTTTTGCTGCTTATATGTTGTTTTAGGATGAAGCTTATTCTCAATCAGTCAATGCAGTTTAATTACAGAATACTCTCTTACCCTTTCAGCTTTCACTGTGAAATACCTGACAATCGTGAATTGCATCTGAAATCTATCAAAGGGGTTTATTGTTGATTGGTAAGTTTATAGATCCTTAATGTCTAGCAGAGTTTTTCTTTTCCAGAATTGCAGGTGTTTTTTTTTTTTAAATCCTGCTAATTATTTTGCATCATTTTGTAGCCAATCGCTTACCTCGTTTAACTTTCTGTTTATTTATTATTGATTGTTTTGACTCTGCCTGTAGACTATAGTGGAACTATGCTGAAAGAGCACAATAATTTTGTTTTAAAAAATATTTTTTTTAACCTTTCAAATATTTGTGCTGAGTTGTTCAGTGGTAGATAGCACTAGCATTTAGACTTATATACCGCTTCACATTGGTTTTACAGCCCTCTCTAAGCAGTTTACAGAGTCAGCCTCTTGCCCCCAACAATCTGGGCCCTCAATTTATGGACCTCGGAAGGATGGAAGTCATTGCCATCATATTTTCTTTGCTGCTATATGTGGATTTTCTGAAAGATTTCAAAAGGTTTCAATCTCCCTCTCCTCCTTTTCTACCAACACTTATTTATCCACCAATTGTGTGTTTTTTAGCATTAGGAAAGCCACAGTTTGGACCAGTGATTAATTTTCCTTTTTGCTCTTCAACCAAACCAGTTTTGTGTGGAGCCTTGATTTCATTAAGTCCTTAATTACGAAAGATCCATATATGCATAAAGATGCATATAAATCTCTCTCTCCTTCCATCCTGTCTCTTAGTCAGCACCAACCTGAAGTTTTATCCCACCTTTATTATTTTTATACTCCTTCCTACTCCTGTTTTCCCCACAAGAACAACCTGTGAGGTGAGCTAGGCTGAGAGTGAAGGAATGGCCCAAAGTCACCAGCCAGCTTTCATGCCTAAGGCAGGATTAGAACTCACTGTCTCCTAGAGATTGGCCTAAAGTCACTCATCTGGCTTTTATGCCTATAAATGGCATCAGTTAGCCAGGACAGTCCAACATGCTGAGAGTTGTGGTCATTATATTTGTGATGCAACTTAGAATGTCACTGGGGAAGATTGACTTTGCACTTCCAACGTTCTCTTCCTAGCTAGAACCATAGCAGAAATGGCTGTAATAGATACTTGACTTTCCCTGGTTTCTAAAATCCTACTTTCCTTGCACTTGGGACGCCATATATATCATGCTGAACGTACAGATCAGAGTATGCTCTCTAGATCTGATTTACTGAATGCTCACCTTCTCAAAAGGTGGTTCACGTGTCATACAAAGCCATGTTTTGTTCAATAATCTGCAGTTGGATAAGTTAACGTAACCTACAAAAAACGTGATTTGCAAATGGCTGTGACAGATCGACACGAAGCCCTAAGCCAAAATCCAACAAGCTACTTTTACAGTTTACCATCTTCAGGAAATCAGACCAGAAACTTAAAAAAAAAAAAAAGGATTGTTATTGGAACTGATCCATTCACTGGAATATTAAGAAGACTTCTTAAGCTTGAAATATATAACTAATGGCCAACCTGTAAAATGATTGGCTTAGAGTCGACTTTGCTTTCCGATGCTGTTTTGAACAATACCCATAATTCCCAGTTGTGGCTTTGCTGACTTGTAGTTAAGATTCAGCAGTACTAGAGGACACTGGATCTCTACATCCACTTTAGAATTGTGATGTCAGCAACATAAAATTGAATTGAACATTACAGCAGTTGGACTTAATTAGGAAATGAATTGCCCAGAATGCAAGGAGCTGTTTTAGGTGTGCCCAGCAAATGAAATGCATTTTCTTTTTTACTTTTAGCCTTTGAACAGCAGACTCCTAAATTGTATGGCATTTGAACACCAAAAGGATTTAAAAGGGGATTAATTTGTAGCAGAAGAAACAGTTGAAAAACAGGTCAGATTTGTGGTTGAATATATTTATCATCATTAAAGATATTATGCAAGTCATTTTTTCAGAACAGGTTCATTGAGTCGGATTCACATTTGAACCCTAAGTGTTTAGAATTTTTGAAATTGTTTTACGTAGATTATATGTTAATTTCAAGAGTGTCTTACTCCTTTTGTTATAGATAGCCATTTCAGTTAAGAGTTTTGAGTTGAAATGTAGTCTGTAAATATTTTAAACAAAACAGCATGCAATTAATAATGCCTGCTTCTAAATTTTATCATATGTCCTTTTGGTCTGTGGAGCGATTCTAATATTTCTGATATTGTAATATTTATTTGCAAATAATAAATATATTGCTCTCAGTATCCACCTTCTAATTTTGTCTTCCAGATCTTTCCATGATCTATAGCGCTGCAGAACTGGAAAGCAAGGGTGAGGAGGGCCTTGCCTTGCAGCTGGGCTCTGTCATGGTACGTACACAGATCCTTCAGGGTTGAGCAAAAGAAAAAAGAGAGTCAAATGCTAAGCATGGCAACCCTTAGGTGTTGACAGCAATCTTGCAAAGTTTGATCATGCTAAACCAATGTTCTCAACCTTGGTAACTTGAAGCTGGGTGGACTTCAATGCCCAGAAGGGAATTCTGGGTGTTGAAGTGTTGTTGTCCCCCCCACCCCACCGCCCTTTTCAAATTGCTACAGTGTCAGGGTTCCAGTGATTGCCCTAATTAAGTCATGACCATTAAATCATTGAGAAACTCAGTGCTAAAGGATTATAACTCCTTCAGAAGATCGTTTCGATACTAGCAAAAATTAATTAGCTTCAGTCGGTTCTGTTGAGGACGTCATACAGAAATTTAGGTTTTAATGAAAGAAGCGAGTTGAGGATTTAAGCTAGTCATTGGTATCCTTGGAAGCCTTATCCAGATGAAGATGCTGTACCTCTTTTTGGGTTTTACCTGGACAGACAAAAAGACCATTCTGAGTGCCTCTGTACCCTTGTTTCCAATTCACGGAGGAAAAAAAACAGGTGTTCAGCACAACGAGAGATGCTTCCAGAGTTTCGGGTCGAAAAATAAATTACATCCTTAGTGCAGCTAAAGCCCTGGACTTGACTTGGTCCGCAGATTACACTAAGTTGTGGTTTAACCATTGTGTGTTGAGGAGACCGCCACTGGTTGGGCTTGTTATCTCATGCTAAGCCTTAACCTGTGAACATGTGTAGAAGCTTTTAGAGCAGGGGTGTCCAACCTAGGCAACTTTAAGACTTGTGGACTTCAACTCCCAGAATTCCCCAGCCAGCCTTTCTCCATCCCTGGAGGGTTTTAGGAAGAGATTGGACAATCATTTGTCTGGAATGGTATAGGGTCTCCTGCTTGAGCAGAAGATTGGACTAGAAGACCTCCAAGATCCCTTCTAACCTTAATATTTTATGTTCTGTGCTCTAAAGGGTTTGGTAGAGGAAGAGAGTTTCAGAATGTGGTGACTAAGAACGAATCTTTGTGATTATTCAGTTAGTAGAAAAAATGTGACTAGCATGTACGAGTGTATTGACGTGAACAGAATCATAAGTTTGACTTCTAAACTTAATCATTCTCAGGATGAAGAGACTCATCATAGCCTTGAATGCATCCAAGCTAATCAGATCTTCCCCAGGAAGCAGCTGATCCGGGAGGACGAAAATCTCCAGGTCATCACTCGATTCTCCTTTGATCTTGCGGTGGGATCCAGGGGCTGTGTGGGATTTAGACTAGATCAGACAGCAGAAGTGCTTGATTTGGTTTCGACCTAGAAGGTAAACGTTTTGGGTTGAAGCAGTGAGCTTGGTTGCAAAAATTCTAAATCTAGACAATCCTTGACTTACCACTGGTCCCTTAGCTACCTTTCAAGGCTACGCCTGAAAAACAGGGGACTTACAACCGGGATTCAAAGGTCTGATGGTCAGGTCTTTCCACCATCAGGTTACTGAACGTGTTCTAAGGTAATGCTGCAGGATCCAACATTATCTTGGGACATAATATACATGTCCCAGGATAATGTTGCAGGTCTTGCAATCCAAGACCAAAGGTTTTGTCTTCAGGAGCTTGCAAGAACACAAGCGAGCGGTTAGACAAGGAGACCGAACTGATGGGTAGCCTCACATTGGAATAAATGAAGACACGCATTCAATTTTGCAGCTTACTGAGATTGTTGCCCGAGCAGGTACAAAAACAGCCAGGGAAAAGATTGAAGCCTGGGAAACAGGAGTGCTGAATTACCGCCAGCTTATTAAATACTTCGGAGCCGAGGACTTGGGGGCACAAGGAAACGACAGCCATCAACACACCAAAACGCACCACATAAACCCAGTTTACAGAACAACCCAAAGCACCTATTCCAGTAGAGAGAAATTCCCTGAAGATGGGCTCCAGCATGAGTGCGAATGCTCGGAAGAGTATATCTCTGGTTCCCGGCAACCGACCCAAATTTATCTCACATCCTTATCCTGGGACACGTACATTTGCCTCCCTTCACCACTCGTGTCTTCCCTGAAGCAGACATCCTTGATCTTGGGATGCCTCTTTCCCCCTGTAAAGGAAATGAATCTTTCCACTGTCCCTGCAGGTCCCATTTCTCGAACTTCACGGGGAGAGCACCGAGTATGTCGGCCGAGCCGATGATGCCGTCATTGCCCTGTCCAACTATAGGCTCCACATCAAATTTAAGGAATCCGTGGTGAACGTAAGTTGTCTCTTCTGAACCAGAAATTTGGTGGCGAGGGAAGCGGGAGCTGCCCCGGGTCGGCCTTCAGTTCGAAACAGGACATATCTGGAAAGCCAGCGTGGTGGTGCTGGTTTTGTCTCCCTTGTAATATTTTGGGCCACGTCTGCCATTGGTGGCATTTCAATTGCTTGCCCGTCAACTCTCGTGTCGCCTAGTTGTGGGCTACAGTGCGGAGAGGCGGGTGGGATTTTAAAGCGATCTCATAGGTTTCGGTTCAGAACGGGTGATTGACAGCAAGGAGAGCATCACTGTTTTATTATTAACTATTATTTTGACCCTCATGCATATTCTGCTGCAGAAACTCCCCTTGTCAAAGTCAACACCTCTCTTCCTCACAGCTGCGTAGCTGCAAGAGTTTGCTCTTGTTTCTCTCACATCACGAAGCTCTGAGTCACCTCAGAGTAAGGACCGGGAGAAGAAATGTAGTAGAATTAGAATGTATCCTGATCGTGAACTCAGCCCGGGCCTTGATGCAAACCAATCCCCAACTTTGTTGTTCAAGTGGAGCTGTTGGGACATTGTAAGCAGGCTGTGAGGTTCTGCTATGCAATGCTCAAAATCTCAAGCAGGGTACAAAACCTGGAGAACCTTCCTTTATGGCACAAGCCCTTAGACTTATATACCGCTTTCACGGTGCTTTACATCCCCCTCGTAAGTGTTTTCCAGAGTCAGCCTCTTGTCCAAAAACAATCTGGGTCCTCATTTACCAACCTCAAAAGGATGGGAGGCTGAGTCAACCTTGAGCCTGGTGGGATCCTATTTGGATCCCTCCTCTTCCCTCCCCACCTGCAGCCCCCCCAGCTGCCATGTCATTTTTGGGCTGCTTGGCCTGTTCCCAAAGAATGTCCTAAACAGCATCAATATCCTTATTTTATTTTTCCCGGAATGCCCATTCTGTGGGCGTGAGCAACTCGGAAGCCTTTTGGGGAATAAAACTGACGTTGGAGATTGGTTCTTTGTAGCAGGCCTGGCAGCCATTTTTGGCTCTTCCACCTCCTACTTTACCTACAACCGTAACTGTGAAATTGGCTGGGCTGAAAGAGAAGTCAGCCACCTGACTTTCATGCCTAAGGCAGGACTGGAACTCCCAGTCTCCTGGTTTCTAGTCTGGTTCCTTAACCACTACACCAAACTGGCTCTGGTTTATATCTTAATATTAAGCCAGGTTTTGGCAGGGTTTTGTTTTGCTTTCCTTCCACGGCCTGCCTTTGCATGATCAGCCATAACCCAAACTTAGCTGTAATCTCTTTCACCCCACCTTATTTTTTTTTTTACAGGGCCCCAGTGCTAATCCATAATGTAGAATTCTGTAATTAAACAAGATAACCCCTGTCCAGACTTGGCTGGATTGGTTCCCCTCTCTCTCTCTTTCCTTTGCAGCTGCGAGTTCGTTTTCATTTTAGCTGATTCTTGTCTTCGACGTGCAGCGAGTCAGTTGCAAAATGAACCTCCCAAAGAACAAAAACGTTGTTTGTTTAGCAATTGACAGCATTCTAAATAAAGAATGCAACTGCGGGCTGATGTGAAAGTGAGTTATTGCTCAGCTATGCCAGAGCGAGTGCTTGGAACGGGTACCGTCTCAGACGGTTATGTAATATTAAATGAATTTATACTCTTAATATCGCATGGGGATTACTGCGATGAGAAAACCTCTGGCAACTACAGCAGAAGGTAGCAGCAGTTCCAAGAGCTCCGGTTGTGAGCTGGCTTGTGCAACGCACCAAACTCCCAACTTTGGTTCACAAACCATAGAGTTTCTGTGTGCCTATAACATGGCAAGCCAAAAGCAAACCGTAAAACGGCGTTAGATGTGGCCTAGTTTGCATAAAATACAAAGGACAGTGGCTGGGTTCCCACAACATCTTGGACCCCTCCATTGAACCACCACAGTTTACGCAGTGACAATCCATTTTGGCTAGGCTAGCTCTTGGGCAAGGACAGCCAACTAATTACTTGCTTGCAAGGGAAAGACCAGTGAGAGCTGTGATAGTTGGTTACAAAGAGCTGCGGTGTGGAAGAGAGGTACTGGTAGTTTGGAGTTGAAATGAGGGGTCCTTGGTGCTGTCAGAGCTTGGGGGTTTACTTGCAAGACATTTCATTACCCAAACGAGAGAACACCGTCAGAGCACTGGTGATTTGACCTAGTTTGCAAGGAAACCACCCAGCTCAGAGAGCACCAAGGACCCCCTCAGAGGTGGTAGCATTCTCTATAGCAGTCGGGCAAGGCAAGGATTTGCGGGTTGAGGTTTTGAGAAAGGAGATTCAGATAGGAATCTTGAAATAGGTGGCAACAAGGCCCGATCTGCAGGGCTGCCTTTCCCTACGGACATTCGCCTGGCCTACCAGGTCTGCAGGCTCCTGGTCCCTTCCTCTTTTTAAGTATTGCTACCTGACGGGGAGGTAGTTAGCCTCTTCCTGCCCTATGGAAGAGCCTGCCCCTTGAAACCCACCCTCCTAGCCTTCCCTAGAACTGTGAAGACCTGGTGGCTCTCTCCTCCCTGCCCCCTCCTCCCCCCAAAAGCTCTGGCTTAAGATTAGGCGACTGCACATCTGAAGGTTGGCTTGGCGCCAGATCTTCGTTGTTTTTAATGTGTTTTACGGTTCTGATACGGCCTTCGTGCTCTTTTAACTTTTGATTGAGAGCCGCCCAGAGCTGGTTATAAGATGGGCGGCTATATAAATGTTTCAAGTAAACAAAGGAGGCAAAGGACCCTGGAAGACGGTCTTGGAAGAGAAGACTCGGAAGCCGTTGAAGAAACCACAACTCCTGGAAAGTGTCTTGCTGGAGCAAGGGGGTTGGACTAGAAGACCTCCAAGGACCCTTCCAGCTCTGTTATTCTGTAGTCTGTAAATCAGAGAGCGTTGAGAAGTGGCTCGGGCAGATTCCTCAGTGGGGTAAAAGAAGGAGGGGACTTGCAATATTCTGTTACTCTACGCTGTGTTCGTATATCTCAGACTTGGCCACTTTTAAGATGTGTGGACTTCAACTCCCAGAATCCCCCCAGCCACTTCTTAAAGTTGCTGAAATTGAGAGCCCCTGGCCTATCTCAGTACCTGCAGTTCTAGCCTTCCTGTGGAGTTCTTGATCTGGTCTACCTTACAGGGGTGACGGATGGACATTCGAAGGAAAAAAAAAAATTGGTTAGGAAATTAAACCATCGGCCCAGAGCAGGAAGGAACTCTTCCCTGCTAAGAGTTTTTAAATGCTTAGTAGGTGTTTAAACGGGGCTGGAGGTTTCATCTAGGAAGGATTCTTGCAGGGCGTCAGTTAAGATGATCTTTCTGGTCCCTTCGGACTCTCGCATTCTGTAATTTTATAATGTTTTGATTCCAAGTAGTGCAGCTGCAATTTTCAGTACTTTGGAGAGCTCTTTCCCACCTCTTTTTAGCATTTTTTTTTTTTTAATCAGTGGAGTTAACTGAACAAGTGAAATCCTTATTAGGCATGACTACCTTGGTTAGCTTTTATCTCACAGCCTCATTGAAAATGGATCCCCCGTCTCTGTCCTTCTTGGTTAGATAGTGTCTCCAATGCAATGAACATGAATTAGTGTCAACTCCAGTTGATATTGGAAAACGGGGGAGCCTGGTGTGCTATAGGGTCGTGAAGAGTCGGACATGCCTCTGAACCACAAAAACAACTCTTTTCTTGTAACGCTGGGTGGAACTTCTTGAGTTTTTGCTTCTGAACATCTTGTCCAGGTGGAAATTAGTAGCCCAAAATTCATTTCAGCTTCACCAACTTTGCTTTAGCAGACTGCCGTGGGGAAAACAGGTCTATAGTTTGTGTCCTTCCGGGGATGCATCACTTGTCCTTCGTAAGCACAAAAGGTGTGAACTCCATAAAATAACACAATCCCATTCTGCTTTAATAGACACCGCTTCCCTCCAATCAGGACATGAGTTTAACAGGCCCACTGTTCAGTTTGCGTTTGTTAAGTTACCTGGCCGATGTAGGTTTATATCCCATCTTTGGTTTTCACCTAATTTTGTTCTTTGTTTGCAATTCATTAGAATGTCTGTAAGTTTGCCGCTTATGAGATCTCAGTAAGTAGAACATTGTTGTTCAGCATCTGTACTGCCGCGCCTTTGCTTGGAATACAGTGAACATGTGCTGACCATGGCTTGCGACATAGGCAGGCGTGCATGGATCATGTCAGAGCATGAAGTTGCCTCCTGTATAAATAAATACCTGAATAAAAGATTCAGTAGACCCAGTGGCCAACTCATGGAATGATGGCTTCTCTGAAGTGCTGACACACCCATTTCTTGAGAACAACTATATTCAACAAGGATACCTTATGCATGCATGGAATGTAAGAGGCTTCTCTCTTGGTTGTCCAAATTTGGTCGCTCCCAAAAGTTATGCATTTGATCTGGGCTTGATCCTAAATAAGTCTTGGATAAGTTCACTCAGTTCCAAGGGTTCAGATTTGACGTTGAGTTACACCATAGTCTTTCTTCCCCCATTTGGCTTAATTTTGAATTATTTTTTTTAAATTCCCTTCCTGGTGTATTTTCCCCAAAGTGACTCTTCCCAGCCACAGTATACAGCCAGTTCAGAAGCTTCTAATATCTTTAGGAGATTGTTTATTTAATTACAGGCAATCAACATTCCTAGAGATTATACTCTGTGAAATGCCAGGGGTAAGCTTGACTAGTTCTGCATGCTCATTCATAACCAGGAAGGTAATTGGTAACGTATGGACCAATCTCACTTTTGGAGGAAGCTACTTTATGAAGAGCACAGGAAAGGGGGCAGGAATCGCTAGTTAAAGAAATTAAAGGGATAAGACAAAGAAAGGGAAATGGGACGAGATCTAATTTGCACCACGATCATTAACTATTTTTTTCTGTAGTCTTTTGCCAAATCTTCCTGACTTCTGCCACACCCATCATGCTTTTTCGTTCATTAATCCCACTTCTCAATTTTGGAAGACCTCGTCAGCTTCATGCAGGGGTGACTTTGGGAGGGGTCCTTGGTGCTCTCTGAGCTTAGTTGCTTTCCTGCAGATGTTTTATTACTTAAACCAGGAGTTCCCAACCTCAAAATTCCTCAGCCAGCCCTGGGAGTTGAAGTACATAAGTCTTAAAAGTTACCAAGTTTGCAGACTCTTGATTTAAGTCAACCTTTCACCCTTGCTACCTTCCTTCCTTCCTTCCTTCCTTCCTTCCTTCCTTCCTTCCTTCCTTCCTTCCTTCCTTCCTTCCTTCCTTCCTTCGTCTTCTTTCTTTCTTTCTTTCTTTCTTTCTTTCTTTCTTTCTTTCTTTCTTTCTTTCTTTCTTTCTTTCTTTCTTTCTTTCTTTCTTTCTTTCTTTCTTTCTTTCTTTCTTTCTTTCTTTCCTTCCTTTCCTTCCTTCCTTCCTTTCTTTCTTTCTTTCTTTCTTTCTGAGGGGAGGGTAAGGTAGAGTTTCTCAATCTTCTGGGGACACCTTGAGATCTGAAACCTACAAACCCCTTTGTAGAAAAGTACATTTAAATGCACACACACAAAAAAGAGTGAAGTTACAATTCTTTTTCCCCATCCAATTTATGGACCTCCAATTTAGAGGAGCAATCCTAGGATTCTTCTACTTGCTGGGCACAGATGCAATCTTCACGGAAACCACACCCTTATTCTCTAGTTACAGCTTCTACACCTTCAGCCTGTTACTTTCAATTTTCTCACAATCCTGCTTTCCTTTTTGCCAATTTTTCTTGATCACGGACAATTAATATCATCCATTTCAGTTCCACTCTTTGACATGTCCTTGTCATTCCCATATACATTTCTAAAATACTCACTTCCTGCTCATTTTTATCCTGGCATACATTTTTTAAATTGTGGTTGTTTTGCTTTTCTCCTTGGAAGTTTGTTCTTTTCCTATTTCCAAAGGGTTTACGTTCCCCCCCCCTCTAAACGGTTGGTTCATTATTTTATTAAACATTGCATTTTGCTAAAAAAAAAAAAATTCAGCAACTCATTACTGGAGGCTGGCACTAATTATTGACCTGCATGGTATGTTTTTGATTTGTGGTGATTTTCAGCATGGAGATTGCTCGGGGAATGGGATATAATGGCAAAAAGGCAGAATCCAAAGGAGCATGAAATGCCTTTCCTAGGGAGTAAATGTGCCATTTTTAATGGAGAGTAATGAAGGACATAAAGGAAACGGTTCAGAAGGAAGGAAAGCGGAACAGGTGGAAAGAAGGAGCAGAAGAAGTGACAACCGAGGGGGCTGTAAGTGTCAAAGAGGAAACAGAGAGTCATTATTACGAGGAAGAAGTCAAGGCAAGAATATTTAGTTCAGTGAAACATAACGAGGCCTTTGATCTCTAGATATCATTCCCTTTTAAAGCCCTTCGTAGCTCTCTGGGGGACAGCCTTCTTCCCAAGACATCAGACTGGTCCATAAATTCTAACACAGGTAAATCCTCGACTTACAATAGTTTGCTTAGTGACTGTTCAAAATTACAGAAGCCTTGATAAAGGGTGATTCGTGGCCGTTGTTCGAAGTTACGACGGTTGCAGCTTTTCCATGGTCATGTGATGAAAATTTGGACTCTTGGCAACAACACGATGGTGTTCTCTCTCTCCCTCCCCTCCCTCCCTCCCAAAAATTGGTTATTCCTTCAACCTTGGGATCAGAATTTCTGAGATTTCTCCTCTATTCGATTACAGGTAGTCCTTGACTCAACGACCGTTCGTTTAATGGTTTGAAGTTATGACAGCTTTGGGGGGGGGGGGGAGAGAATTACGATCATTGCACTACACATACACACACCATACACCTGTCACATGACCACAAATTTGATTGCTTGGTAACCGTGACAGTCACAGCAACCGTCCCCAGCTGGCTTTCAACAAGCAACTTAGTTGGGGAAACCCGATTCACGTAACAACCGTGCAATTCACTTAACGTCCATGGTGACTCACTTAACGACTGTGGGTAGGCGTAGTTGTAAAATGGAGTCTGGTCATGTGATAGCCCACTTAATGGCTACAGCACCAATCCCAATTGTGGTCGTATGTTGAGGATTATCTGTAATCAGGCCCGTTTTGGTTCTTGAATGCTTTGATTCCCCGGCAATGTGCGATGGCATTGGACTGTTTGGTTTTTAATTCGATGGATTGTAGTTACTAAGGTTATATTAGTTCTACCTAATTTATCTGTTTTAAATTTTTAAATTTAAAGTTATGGATGTGCAGAATTGCCTTCCACTCAGAATCAGTTAATTGGTGCTCATCCTTGAAGCCATAGTATAACAAAGCCGCAGTAACCTGTGTGAGCCTGGGCACGCTTTTAAGTCTTTGGGGAAGTCCCATCACATGTCTTTGGAGAAGTCAAGCCAGACTTGGATATGGGGAAGTTTTGCAAGCACCGTCTCAATTTCTAAAATGCTGCGTCTCTTCCTCATACGTAGTTCGGCTTTGTTTAAAGCTCTCAGAGTAATTTTGAAAGTTAGTGAAGCAAGACCTGTTGAAGAAAGATAGTTGTTGGTTGCGAAGGCACCTTCGACCCTTCTTGGATGAGAATGAAATGTTTTCAAGGGGAAAAAAAAAAAGTCCAGTTGCTTTTTGGAAAAGTACTTTTGGGACAACCTGGATGACCGAGAGTCTCCGTAGACATTTGTGCGTCAACTGTCCTCATTCCTTATGGCGAATTCAGAGACATGTTCTAAAACGTTGGGAGTAGAATTGAACTCAACCCCATTTCGCCCTGGTGGATTTTAATCAAATTGAGAAATGCGTCTACATGCCATGTTATGCCATCGCTTTACTTCATGATGTAACCTTTTATATAACGGGAGGGAAATGCTACCAGTAATTGCTGGTGTGAGTAATGTTTCATTCCAGGACTCTAGTGTCTACTAAATCCTTGTGAGAAAATGGGTGTTAGCCTTTTAGAGTAAATCTATGTCACCTTTTCTGTCACAGGTTCCATTGCAGCTCATAGAAAGCGTGGAATGTCGGGATATTTTCCAGCTTCACTTGACTTGCAAAGATTGCAAAGTTATCAGGTGCGTACGGTCCCTGCACAACACAGTCCTTATTTCGTGTTAGTTAATGCAAGTGTGGCCTTCCCTCCCTAAATGAAATACAATTGCCTTTTGAATCATTACAAATTACCCTCTAACAGCACACGTTCCTCCCGGCTCTAGACTTTGTGGTACCAATAAAATACTGGCAGAATAATCTCAGAAAGTTTTAATTTATCAGTGGATGGCATTGCAATTTCAGACATAATGGCTCGTTATTTATCTATCATTTATTTATTTCTTAAGTTTATCTGCTGCCTATCTTGCCATAGGGCTACTCTAGGCAGCTTAGAACAGTAAAATGGAAGAAGTAAAAAGAGGGGAAAACACAAGAGAAATAAAATAATAGAACAGTTAAAAAAAAAGACCATGAAAAAGGAGAAGAATCCAGCCATCATCCTCATCTTTGTTCTAGCCCCTGTCTATCCACTGCAGGATGAAGGCACAGTTGGCAGGGCAATTCTGGGAGTTGGGAATCCACAAGTCTTAAAAGTTGCCAACTTTGGAGACCCCTGACCTATCAGAAAATCAGTGTGTGGATGATAATGAACAGCATATTATTATTATTATTATTATTAATAATAATAAGCTTTACCTAAAGGTTAAGCCTCGATAGATAATATCCTTCCGGTCTGCTCTGACCCTACCCACCCATTTCATCAGTCAACTGGATATTTGTGAAGGAAAGTTAAAACATCCCTTGCCTTTCTTTAATTGACTTTACATGGGTTGTTGTTGTTATTGTTATTGTTATTTTTTGGCAGGTGCCAGTTCTCTACTTTTGAGCAGTGTCAAGAGTGGCTGAAGCGGCTGAACAGCGCCATCCGCCCCCCTTCAAAGATAGAGGACGTTTTCTCTTTCGCTTACCATGCCTGGTGCATGGAGGTCTACGCCAGTGAAAAGGAGCAACATGGGGATTTGTGCCGCCCAGGTACGATGGGACTTTTGCTTGCACAGTGGAGTTGATGACTCTTTGAAGATAGGCTTCCGCGCAAGATGAGGGTTTTGACCTTGCGGAGCACCTGGCTGGATGCAAAGTTAGCATTTGCATTGTGCTTCCTACATGGCCCTATTCCATGCCAGGAATTGTTCTGCTTCTTTTCAGTGACCAGTGAAGCAAATAAGACTTGACAGCAGCTTTGTCAGTTTCAAGACCCGTGGATTTCAACTCTCAGAATTCAGCTTCCAGAATTCTGGGAGTTGGAAGTCCACCAGTCTTAAGGTTGTCAAGGTTGGACACCTCTGCTTTAGGGAACATTGTGTTTGCTGTTAGGCAGGATTAAGCAGCTTTTCAAAATTCTGAATAGACTCAGGAGCGAAGACGAGCTCAGGAATGCTCTGCTATTGTGTTCGGCCATTGGGGAATATCTCACTCTACAAACACACGCACGGTTTCTGTTTGCTTCTCGCTGTTCTTCCGATACCTAGGAGAGCACGTGACGTCGAGATTCAAGAACGAAGTGGAACGGATGGGTTTTGACATGAACAATGCCTGGCGGATCTCCAACATCAACGAGAAGTACAAGTAAGCCCTTTAGACGATCACAGAGGCTTACCTTTCAGAAAGCCACCTGCTCTCGTCATTTCTGGGCATTTCAGCTGTAGGTGGCCCTGGCTGTGATGGCCATGCCAATACTGCTAATTATTTGAAGCAACTTGACATTTTGGGAACAGCTTTAATGACTCCGCAGGCAGATCGAAGGAACCCGACATTCCATTGTTGGTGTTCTATCAAGCTTTCATAAGCTAATCGGTGAAAAGATGGACGCAACTATCACTGTCATCTTTCTGGTCTCAAAAAAGCTGGACTTTTGACACCAGCTACATCATTTGAGTTCCCTTCGGCTTTTAGCCATCATGTGGTTTCTTTTGTTTCAATACATACAAGAGCCCAGCAGTGAATTATGGCTTAGCCAGTTCTATTCAATAAATCCTGGATAAGAAGCTGTTACTGTACCACAGCAAAAAACCAGTAATGATCACTGCTTTTCCTCAAATGGAAGCTGCCTGCCGAGACTGAGGAAATGAGGCTACGAAGACTGTGCGATAGGAAAGAAAAGTTTGGAGTTCATCTATTTATTGAGAAAGAGAACAAGTTTGGTCTAGTGGCTAAGACACAAGGCTAGAAACCAGGAGACGGTGAATTCTAGTCTTACCTTAGACTTGAAAGCCAACTGGGTGACTTTAGGCTAGTCAGAGTCAATCCTACCCACCTCACAGGGGTGGTGGTTGTGGGGCAAATAGGAGAAGGTGGATACACTCGCTGCCTTGAGTTATTTATAAAAATAATAAAGGTGGGAAATAAAAGCATTAAATCGGTTTTTACAAACTTTGAACCTGCAGTGCTTCCCTCTGATGCAGGGCAGCAAGTTGTATGTTGTGGGTCATTTCCCTAGATGCCTCTTCCCAAAGCCGTTACATTTACCCCTTTTGCTTCTTAACTTCTAGTGGTGCAAATTTAGCCTTTTTTTAAAAAAAAAAACACCACTTGCCTAGGTCAGGGGTAGGGAACCTTGGCTCTTTTATCACTTATGGACTTCAACTCCCAGAATCCCTGAGTGAGCCATAAAAGGTTCCCCATCCCTGGCCTACTGGTTTTTCAGTTGTGGGGGAAATCAATTTGTGATTGGAATGGGACTGTTTAATATACAAATGTAGGACATATAAAGAATATAAAGAATACGTCCTACATGTGTATATTAAACAGTCCCATTCCAGTCAAAAATTGATTTCCCCCACAACTGAAAAACCAGTAGGCCAGGGATGGGGAACCTTTTATGGCTCACTCAGGGATTCTGGGAGTTGAAGTCCATAAGTGATAAAAGAGCCAAAGTTCCCTACCCCTGGCCTAGGTGAACCAGTTGGGGGGGGGGGGGTGTCACGCCTCTCTTTTACAGCTGTTCGTGCATGTAGACTTTTTATATTTGAAACCGTGACTTAAAGCCTAACTGGAATAAAACCTTAATCTCATCTGGGGAAAAGCAAAATGTGCCTGAATCAGTCCTCCATTTCCTACGAAGTTCGAAGCTGAACAATGCAGGGTGTGAACAAGCCTCTCTTGCTTTAGCCAAAAAACCAAAACCTCTGTGTGTGTGTGTGTGTGTGTGTGTGAGTGAGAGGGGGGGGAGCATTTGCATTTTCCTTGCTGCTGTTTTCACGTGTGCAGCAACGGGAAAGGAGAGACAGGATGTGTCTGCTCACACGTGGCTTCTCCCTTCCCTTCCACGTAGGCTCTGCAGTAGCTACCCTCAAGAACTCATCGTGCCTGTCTGGATAACGGACAAAGAGCTGGAAAGCGTGGCCAATTTCCGATCTTGGAAGCGCATCCCTGTCGTGGTTTACAGGTCAGGCCTTTCCGGAGGCGACTTTCATTTTTTGCGGGTCGGTTTGCTGAATCCCAGAGCCAGATCTCGGAGAGACTTCTGGGAGATGCCTTTGGCTGTCAGAATGAACATCCTTTGAGGGTAGAAGGGGGAGGATTGATACACGTAGTCCTTGACTTAGCAAGTGACCGTTCGAAGTTACAACGGCGTTGGAAAAAGTGACCGGGGATCGTTTTTTGTACCTAATGAGCGTTTGCAGCATTCCCTGGTCACAGGGTCAGAATTTGGCCACTTGGCAACTGGTTCAGATTTATGACAGTTGCAGTGTCCAAAGGTCACTGTACATTAGTGTGCATTTAAAGTGACATTTTCCAGGCTGTTCTGTTCTGGATTCCTCTTTCAAATCCAGGCTCAGAGAGGGAAGACTAAATGCGGTTTCATTTTGTAGACACGGATGATTATCCTCTGCAGATTATCACCTACAGCAGAAGTCTGCAAGGGATCATTATAAGGTTTCTCAGGTCTCGTTTGCTAACTTTGGACTCTCACATGTTACATAAATGCTAGTCGAGTCCCTCAGTTCTCTCATTTTTGAACAACAGGCAAGTCCAAACTGCTGACGTGGCTACTCAGCATTAACCCAACTACTGACGGCTGAGTTCTAGATAGCTCTGGGTTATTTCACACTTCCCTGCAAAAGCTGATTCAGTCCTTAGTTTTTGTTTTTCTTTCTCTTTGCATACTTTTCAAATGTTTTGTGGGTGTGCTGTTCATTCCTAGTTTTTTTTTTCCCCAAAAAACAAGCAAACTCAGATCCCCCTAATATATAAATATATATATATATATATATATATATATATATATATATATATATATATATATATATATTTAGATATGACCTCGCAGCATGGTCCTTCACCATTGTCCACAAAACCTTTTTAAAATCCCAGCGGACGTTACTTCATGCATTTTATCATAATGGTGGCCAATATCGAGAGTTGTTCCACAGGCCATCAAGTTAAATAGACAAGCCAGACTGCCTTTGGAATTCTTCAGAGAGCTCTTAAGTCAGTGGTCCCCAACCTTTTTGGCTTTGCCAACTGGAGAGGGGGCAGGGGGGGGGATGGTTTGCACGAGGGGTGGGCAAGCGAGCACACAGCTCCATTTGTGTGAGCCATGCGTACACCCACCCACCCACCACTCGCACAAATGGAGCTGCGCATGCTTGCTGTCCTGCCACTTTTGCAGCTCAGTTCCAAACAGTACCACGCCTGGTACTGGACCACGGCCAGGACCCTTCCTCTAAGTGCTTGTTTGTCCTCTGTGGCAGTTAGTTCCTGTTACAATGGTGCTGGGTTGATTTTTGTTTCCATGCAGGCACCAGAACAACGGGGCGGTCATTTCTCGCTGCGGGCAGCCCGAGGTCAGCTGGTGGGGCTGGAGAAACGCTGACGATGAACATCTTGTCCAGTCGATGGCCAAAGCCTGCGCCTCCGATTCCAAGTTGAGCAGCGGTAAACTGGTGAACGGGAACTGCTCGCGAGAGTTCTCCAATGGGGGAGACTTCTCTGACACAGAGTTTGGTAAGCTCGAGTTGGTAGCCTCGCTTTGTGTCCAAAAAAGTTGGCTGTTTATGCAGTGCAAGTGGCCAACATCCACTGAGGTCAAGTAGGCCAGACAGGAAGCAGGACCTGAGGAGCTATTTGGCAATAGCCCTTAAGACTTATGTACCGCTTCCCAGTGCTTTACGGCCTTCTCTAAGCGGTTTACAGAGTTAGTATATGGCCCCCAACCATCTGGGTCCTCATTTTATTGACCTCGAAAGGATGGAAGATTGAATCAACCTTGAGCTGGTGAGGATCGAACTGCTGGAGGCCGACAGTTGGCAGAATTAGCCTGTAATACTGCCTTCTAACCCTGGCACCACCACACCTCTTACTTTCTACTTCATTGTAAAGCTACATGAACAGAATCTTGTAAGTGTGAAGGTACAGATCTCCCATCATTCTTTCTGACAACCAGATAAACTAAAGAAGTTTATTTCCAAATTAGCCTGCTGCACATCCATCGGGACAGTCGCTCCCCTTGTTGTGCTCACTATGAATTCTGAAAGTAGCAGCCCTGCACATCTAGAGGACTCCAGGTTGATATAAGGCAGTGCAACCTTGCAACCTTGGCAATTTTAAATTGGGTGGACTTCAATTCCCAGTATTTCCCAGCCAGCCAGTCATGGGTAGATTTCAACTCACAGAATTCTGGGAGTTGAAGTCCACGCACCTTAAAGTAGCTGAGATGGAGAAATACTGATAAAAATGGGTGAGCGTGTGGGAGAAGGAGGCCCGCTTGTGCTAGCTACCTTGTAATGATCTCTTTGTTTTGCTTCTTCCTTCTCCAGATTCTTCCATTTCCAATGCTTCGGGAGCAGAGAGCTTAGCCATCCAGCCTCAGAAGCTTTTGATCTTAGATGCACGCTCCTATACAGCCGCAGTCGCCAACAGAGCCAAAGGAGGGGGCTGTGAATGTCCGGGTAAGATTACATTTGTCTCTAGCATGCATTTATACACCCGAGGGGGCCGGCTTCAGAAAGGTAGGTAGTTCAGGAAGAAGGACAGTGCTGTAAAAACGTTGAGGATCTTTCTCCACCTCACCCCACAACACACAAACTCTTGTTGCAGCTGATGCCAGAGAGGGCAGAGCTGGGATCCTCTCCAGTTAGCAGCTGCCATGCTGACACCTTAACCGTTATTTCCCTGTTGTTATTTGCTCACAGTGCCAGCGGAGCCAGGAAGGCCTCCAAGTTCATTTGCTGGCAATCAGAAAGACTGGGTTTAGATCCACTGTTATTGATGGAGCCCACTGCTCCAGGCCCAGGGCAGGGGGTAAACCCACGTTCCCTTTACACTGTGTTAGAACGATTCCCTGGTGTTGTCACCATCTCCTTTTAAACTCCCAAGAGGCGGGAGGGGGCTAAGTACGGGCCCCAGTTGGTTGCCAGCGCGTTTCTACAGTAAAGCTTGTAATTTGGTTCCTCTCGGCCTCTTACCTGAGCCACTTTCCCTTCTCTCTCTGCTTTTGAACAGAGTATTATCCCAACTGTGAAGTGTTGTTCATGGGAATGGCTAACATCCACTCTATTCGGAAGAGCTTTCAGTCACTGAGGCTGCTCTGCACACAGATGCCGGACCCGGGAAAGTAAGTGGCCCCGACAGGCTCTCCCCCACTCCTCCCCTCTTGCCTTAGAACAGGGGTCTCCAGCCTTGGCCACTTGTAAGACCTGTGGACTTCAACTCCCAGAATTCCCTTACCAGCATAGTTGGGAGGGGGGGAATTCTGGGAGTCGAAGTCTGCAAGTAGCTGGGTGGGGAAATCTGGGAGTTGAAGTCCTCGACACAAGACCACAATTGAGCTGGAAACCGCCGTTGCTAAGCAGGGATAGTTGTTAAGTGAGCTCTGCCCCGTATTGCGACGTCCCTTGCCACAGTTCTGAAGTGAAGTCCCCACAGTTGTTAAGTTAGTCACATGGTTGTTAAATAATCCAGCTCTCCCCATTGACTTTGCTTGTCAGAGGGTCACAAAAAGGGATCACACGACCCCCCGGGACACTGAAACGGTCATAAATATGAGTCGGTTGCCAAGCACCTGAATTTTGATCACGTGACCCTGAGGATGCTGTGGCGATTGTAAGCCTGAAAAATGGCCACGTGTCCCTTATTTCAGTGTTGCCGTAACTTGGAGCGGTCACTAAACGAGCTGTTGTTAAGTCAAAGACTACCTGTGAAGGTTTTCACCGCTCTCGCTCCTTTATCCCAGACTCCACTCAATCCAAGGCGAGCAGCGACCCTCCTTCCAGGAAAGCCCCCTCTCCGTGCTTTAACGGCCCACCAGAGTCAGGTTGTCCTCTTGTCTGCCTCTGCAGCTGGCTGTCGGCTCTGGAGAGCACCAAGTGGCTCCAGCATCTCTCTGTGCTTCTGAAATCAGCCCTGCTGGTGGTTCACGCGGTGGACAGAGACCAGCGGCCTGTCCTGGTCCACTGCTCCGATGGCTGGGATCGGACCCCGCAGATCGTGGCTCTCTCCAAGCTGCTGCTGGATCCGTATTACAGGACCATTGAGGTTTGTCACTCCGGAACAGGTTTAGATCGGGGGACACAATTTGGCTTTGGGTTGAGAAGAGGCTTTGAGCTTAGAATGCTTGTGGTGGTGGTCACTGGAAGAAAGAAAGGCAGAGTAAGGGGGATTAGAGAGTACCGGGAGACACAGAGTTGTGTCCTAGGATGAGCGAAACAGGTGGAGCCCGGAAGGGACTTAGATTAATGCTGGAGAAGACCAAGTGACAAGAGATGTGGCTCTTGGAGACATAACCAGAAGTGATTCACACACACACAGCCCTCTTCGTTGCACTAAAGCAGCCTTGGTGTGTTGACACTTCCCCAGAGGTTTCGTGGCGGTTTGATTCCATGTAGATCAGGGGTGTCCAACCTTGGCAAGTTTAAGACCTGTGGACTTCAACTCCCAAAATTCCCCAGCCAAGCATGGGGAATTCTGGGAGTTGAAATCCACAGGTTTTAAAAGTTGTGAAGATCAAACTCCTCTGAAGTAGAATGTCAGGTGCATGGAGGGTTACCGTTGCCTCAGAATGGCGTCAGTGGGATCCAGGAGCTGAAAAGAGGATGGGCTTGTTTCCCGCAGGGTTTCCAAGTGTTGGTGGAGATGGAATGGCTGGACTTCGGCCATAAGTTTGCAGACCGTTGTGGCCACGGCGAGAACTCGGATGACCTCAATGAACGCTGCCCCGTGTTTCTGCAGTGGCTCGACTGCGTCCATCAACTCCAGAGGCAGTTCCCCTGCTCCTTCGAGTTTAACGAAGCATTCCTTGTAAGTGATTATTTTTCCCGCAAATAATTCCTGTGTCAACAGCTTTAATGTGCTGAATCTACACAATCTGGCTGGATGTCCAGATCCTACCTTGGAGTAAAAGGAGGACTTTAGTTCATCTCTGACTCTGCTGTTTACTCTGGCAAAAAGAGTTTTGAGTGATGAATCGCCGTTCTCAGGCTCTTCTCTGAATCTTTGACAGAGTTTGTTCCATTGTTGTGGATTGTACATTGTGTAAGAGGAAGTTGCACCCTCTGTTGGCAAAAATTTTGCAACTTGTGGGTTCCTTTGAGATATCCCCCAGCAAAAAAAAAAAAAACCTGTTAGAACAGCAGGTCTTGCAAATCAAACTAAGTCTAACAGATAAAACTAGAGGACTTTGCAACCAGTTCTCAAAACAGTTTGAATTCTCACAATTCTTTGTGTCACTGTATTTTAGACAGCTCCCAGTGAGACATTTTCATTTGAATAATTTATCATTCAAGAATATTCTTAATGTTGCAAGTGAGTGATAAGTTCTATTAAGCTGCAGCTTTGGGGTATGTCCAATAACTTCAGTAAGACTTGACTATATAGAATTGTAGGTGTTGTGTACCAGTTCCTAACACAAACTATCAGAATGAGGCACATCTTAAAAATAGAAAAATAACATTCCGGGGATTTTTGTATCTTTCATTATCTTGTTTTCAACCTCTTGAACAGGAATTAGATAATTGTAATTAATGGTGCACAGTTTATTTTTCTCTCTCTACTTCCTTTCTTTGTACTTTTAAAAAAGTTCATTTCATCAAAGATGGAGAAGGCTGCCATGGGGCCAGTGTTTGAATCCATTAATATGTGTACTTCCAGACCTTGATGGGCTCCAAGTAAGAGTTGAATATATTGTCTGTCCCTTGGGGTTCGGCTCTGCCATCCCAGGTCCCAGGACTGTCCTTTGTTGTAGGTCAAGCTAGTGCAACACACCTACTCCTGCCTCTTTGGTACATTCCTGTGCAACAACGCGAAGGAGAGAGGCGAGAAACACACCCAAGAAAGGACCTGCTCAGTGTGGTCCCTGCTGCGAGGAGGAAACAAAGCCTTCAAAAACCTGCTTTACTCTTCCCAGTCCGAATCTGTATGTACTGGTTTTTTATTCATTCTTTATTCTTTCTTCCAAGGGGCCTAAGCCATCCCCCTTCCCTTTTCCCTGTTTAATTGTCACAGTTGCCCTGTGAAGCAGATTCAGCAGAGGATGCAGCTGCCTGTTAGGCCCCCAAGCCCAGACACAACGCAGTGAAACCCAGCCAGTCCTTTATTTCTGGGTGCCTAATGGACAGAATCTTGCCAGACTAAAGCTATACAGCTTCTAACTTAATAGATAACAGTATAGCAAGCTAACTCTGACCACTGCCAGCAGTTCGATCCTGACCGGCTCAAGGTGGACTCAGCCTTCCCTCCTTCTGAGGTCGGTAAAATGAGGACCCAGATTGTTGGGATGGGGCAAGAGGTTGACTCTGTAAAATGCCCAGAGAGCGCTGTCAATATAAGTGTTCTTGCTACATCCTGAGAAGTTCTAGAGCAGAGGTGGGCAGTATGGAAACTTTATGACCTGTGGACTTCAGCTCGCAGAATTCCTGAGCCAACCATGCTACAGACCTGTTGAAGTCCCCGGCTCATAAAAGTTGCCATAGTGGCTCACTCCTCCCCTGAACCTCTTCCTTCCTCTCCCATCCAGCTTGGAACTGTGCATTCTCCTAATTTGGTCTTCTCTCCAAAATGCACTGCCTCCTCCCTGGAAAACCCACGGTGGTCCTGCCAGAATTACCTTCCCAGGGCCCCCCTTCCTCCTCCTCCAGGTGCTCATTCCATCACACCAACTGAGGTCATCTAGGTATCCCCATTATTGGTGGTTTCTTCTCGGGCCTCCTCCAGCCTTGCCTAATTTATTTTTCTGCATTAGTGCTTTATTTGCTATTTCTACCCTCTTTGGAGTTGGGCGGGGGGGAGATATCGCTTTACAGTTGTACCTGATTAGAGGAAGGCAGATATTTTATTTATGTCTAATATTTCTGTGCGCCTCTACACTCAACGGCTGAGAATTACACAGAAAATAGAAAACGATAAAACAATATCTGTCATACTGTTATTGACCAGCAGGGGTCAGGGTCAAAATCTTAGCATGCCTGAAATTTTCTTTCCCAAACTTTTGAGCCAGTTACTGGCTCAAGCAAGAAAAATATATAAATATAAAACATACATATGTATATAACCATAGAAATTACTGTTATTATATTATATATGGAACCACTGGGAGACCTTTATAGCTTTCCACCCCCGAATGAAGGCTGCTTGAGCATGCTCTTTTGCTTCTGATAATAATAAATTACAATTTACATAACCTCAACTTCGTAATGCTTTACACCACAGCAGTCTTAAATACAGATAGTTCGTGGCTTACCGACACCCTTGAGCCCGAAATTTGTTCTTCCTCCCACTGAGAAATTTGTTATTTTACAACTTTTGGCCATGTTTGTTAAGTGAATCGCTGCAGTTAAATCACGCGGTTGCTAGGTGGACACTAACCGTCGTAAATATGAGTCAGTTGTCAAGCATCCCAATATAAATCACGTGACCATGGGTATTCTGCAGTGGCTATAAATGTGAAAAATGGTCATGGGTCACTTTTTTCAGTGCTGCTCGAACAGTCACTAAACCAACTGTGAGTTTGGCTTGGGCTCAGTCTGTGGCCGTCTTTCTTAGGTGCTGTATCCTGTGTGCCACGTGCGCAACTTAATGCTGTGGAGTGCCGTGTACCTGCCTTGCTCCTCACCCTCCACCCCTGTGGATGACACCTGCGCCCCGTATCCGGTCCCAGGCTCCAACCCTGAGGATCAGCCTCTGAGCAGGTGAGCCCAGATTCCAGGAGATCTGCCGTGCCCCTTTCACTGTCCACATGTGGAACCAACAGCAACAGTGTATGAAATGTAAAAGAAATGTGCTGCTTTGCAGAAAAGCATCGCCTCCAACAACTCTCCTAAAAAGTTAAACTTACGGTTTTTAATATATATATATATATCCTAAAAAGTAAAATACAAAACAGACAAACAAAATGAAACAAAAGCATACACTCACCCCAAAAATAAAAATGGAGGGAAAAATAGTGTACAAAGAAAAAAAGATGAAAAAGTTTTAAAGTAAATTTAACATTTAACGGGTACGATCTACCCTGGCTGGGTGATGGGAAAAAAAGAAAGAAAAAGCAGTAAATTCTCCTCCCCCTTTTTATGTGTGTATGCCGGTACACATACACACACATGTAAAAGGGGAGGAGAATTTGCGCGCGCGCACACACATGTAAATTACAGGTTGAGTTAAACGTTACACTAACCCTCAAGTCCTTGTTAACCCTCTCATCATATTTAGTGCGTAGAAAGTCCACCAACGGTTTCCAGCCTCTTACAGAAGAGCTGTATAAGAAAGTTAAACTTACCTTCGATTGCTCTCGCTGTTCTTCTGCAGGCTACCAAAGACCAGGTCCTTTGACAATCTGACCACCGCCTGTGACAGCAGCGTACCCACCACCAACCGCCGCAGCAGCGACCCCAGCCTCAACGAGAAATGGCAGGAACATCGCCGATCCCTGGAGCTCAGCAACCTCGGGAACCCGGGAGACGACCTCTTTGAGGGTGAAAGTTTGGGCAAACAAGGCAGGACTCTGACTGGAGCAGAGCTTTCGGTAGCGGTGGCCGAGGGGCAGATGGAAAACATCTTGCAAGAAGCCACCGAAGAAGAAGGGAGCCTTGAGGAGAATACGAGGTGTAATCAGAAAAGGGCAGGGAAGGAGGGAGAAGGGGATCTCCCGCTAGATAAGGAACACAGGACTGGATACCTGGCTGGTTCTGCGACTGTTTGTGAAAAGTCCAACCCGGAGGCAGAAACCTTATTAGACAATCCAGTTTCTAATCAACAGGTGGTATCACAGGGTGCTTCTGAGCTTCAAGGGCAAGAGGAGGGTCACCCAGCTGTCCCTTGCACGGTCCAGAAGCCAACTCAGGGGGAAGAGCTGCCACTTGGCTTTTGGGACAATCCTGGAAATAGCGAAGTTTCAAAAGAGGAGGAGGAGGAGGGTGTTAATATCAGTAGTAGTTCAGCAGAAGCGGAAGATGCTCCTTGTCCTGCCCATCCCACCCCACCATTGCCTGTAGGACTTGAGGCGGCCACACCAAATATGGAGAGCTCGACCGAGACCTTAACAGAAACAGGAGCCAGGGCAGAAAGGGCGCAGAAGGTGTCTTCCCATTGGCACTACCCCGCGGAAAACAGTGTCAGCGATTTTTCCCAGGTGGTGGAGAATCGGCTGGAGAGGGAGGACTTGACGGACGCGCACAAATTGGCCGCAGCTCTAAATAGGACTCCTTACAGCAGCAACCCTTCCCTGTGTGCCTTGCCCTTAACGGACTATAAAGAGGTGGTGTGCAATGGGGACCTGGCACCCGAGAACAAGACGGCCGAGAGCCCAGCAGGGTTTGCCGCTCCTCAGAAATACTCCGCGCCCAACGGGCACTGCCTGAATGGGGAAGAAAGCAGGGTGAAGGTTCTCCCCGGCCGGCAGATCTCCACCCCGCCTCATCTAAGGAACCTCCACCACAAATGGGTTCACGCCATCCCGGGTCGGCAGCAAACAGGAGGCAGCCCGGACCAGCCTGCCCGGAATCACCTGGATGACGACGGGATGCCCATCTACGCCGACGTCATTCAGCAGCGCCTCCGACAGATTGAAAGTGGGCACCAGCAGGAGGTGGAGAGCTTGAAGAAGCAGGTGCAGGAGCTAAAGAGCCGGTTGGAAAGCCAGTATCTGAACAGCTCGCTGCGCTTCAACGGGGAGTACGGGGATGAAGTGGTAAGTATGTACAAGCGTTTCTTCTTCTCGGCTTGTGCCAACCGCACCGTGCAGAAAGGCAGCACCGAGAACAGACCCAAACCAAAGGCTGCACTGGACACATGAAGCCCATCGGTGACTTATCACTAATTGATTCGGTTTATTTATTAAATTTATATGCTACCCCTCACTGTTGGAGCAACTCCGAGCGCCTTGCAAAACGATGACGAGGCTTAAAAGAAAGATAGTATGAAACAGTTAAGATTAAATGAGAAACTAAAAATTTAGAGGATAGGCGACATGGGGAGGATAGAGATATTCTCTACGCTGTCAGCCCCCCAAGCATAGAGCACAGGGTCTCCAGCACTGAAGGCCACCCAGCTGAAACAGCTCTCTGGTTTGGTCCTTTGGGGTGAATTCTCAAACATTTGGGGCATCTTCAGAGCTATTTAAAAGGCTAACTACTTTATTTTGAAGGAGGTGTGTGTGTTTCGTCAGTAAATGTTTGATTGGGGAAAGATCTTGTTTTTAACAGTGGCTTCATTTAAAATTCTTTCATTTGGGGAAGGGGATGTTTTTCCAGCTTGTTCTGTCCCTAACTGGTTCCTCCTGTTTGGTTAAGGCAAACTTCACCAAATCAGGTTTGTCAAATAAATTAGAAATTGGTTGAACTGAACAGAGGATTCTGGGAATTGAAGTCTGCACGTCTTAAATTTTGTAAGGTTGCGAAACACTGATCTGCATTTAACAAGAAAACGGGGGTTGGAAAGCTAGCTGGCTGGTCTAACAAGTTAGATCAGTAGCAACATTCTGTTGAGTCTTCTGCGTAAGGCCATCATCTGGCCAGGATCCACTCCCTGCTGAATTCTTTGCCCAAGTTTTCTCAGTATACTTTCTGCTGAGGTTTATACAGATCTTCAAGACAGTTGTTTGCTTTTCAGATAGCAATGTGTATCTGGTTCACTGTAAGGTGTGTGTGTGTTTTTTTTTTTATAGGTGGATGGCTGGATAATAGATAATAGATGATGGATGATGGATGGATCAGTAGACAGATATATAATAGATGATGGATGGATGGGTAATAGATGACATAGATAGACAGACAGACGGACAATCGTGACAGACAGACGTCAGTCTCAGTGTTCTGCAAGAGGCCGTGCTCCAGAGTTTGTTAGGATCAGTTTTCCCACTCTGCTTTTCCCAACCTCTCATCTGATTGCTCCCCACAGCAGATGTAGAAGAGGCCCTGTTCTCAGCTGCTAACCCCTTCTGTGGCCTGGGAGTAGGTTATGCTCAGCTGTGTTTGTTTGCCAACAGACTTCAGTGCCCGACTCAGAAAGCAATCCGGATCACAACTGCTTGTCTCGCTGCAGTACAGAGATTTTCTCTGAAGCCAGCTGGGAGCAGGTGGATAAACAGGACACAGAGGTATAGGCTCCGGCGCCCTCTCCTTGTCTAATCAGCACACAATCTACTAACGATGCCGCTCTTGTGATTCCCTCCCTCTGGTCCTAACACTGGTCTTGATAAGCTTTCCTCCTCGACTCTGCAGCTGTCTCAAAAACGTTTCCACCTCTGCCCGTGTCAAAAGACTCGTTTGATTTCCGCTCTGCATCTTTGGGAAGTGATGAAAGCCATTTTGGGATCTGGGCACTTGCCTGCGGAAGGGAGCATGTGACGGCTTTCTCAGAGATCGAGTCACCTGGGTTTGGGGTTTCTCTGCCAGAAGAATCTTCCAAGTGTTTCCTCTTCCTCCTCTTTCCTCCCTCCCATACGCTGGCGCTTCTCAATCCGTTCATTTTTCGCTTTTGTCTCGTTGCTTTGATGCTGACGTGTCGGTGTTACATTTGAAAGCAAGGGCTCTCTTGTCTTTGTAGGTGACACGGTGGCTTCCCGATCACCTGGCTGCGCACTGTTACGGCTGTGACAGCGTCTTCTGGCTTGTCAGCAGAAAACACCACTGCAGGTATTGTGCTTCCCAATGCAGCTCGCCTTGGTGCCGCCAAGGCAGTACTTTGCAATTCCCACTAGGCCTTTGGACCTCTGGCCAACATCCTTCCCTGTTAGTGCAGCTCCCTAGCCAAACATCCAGCTGTTCAGCAAGTAAGGCAGCAGGCAGATGTTGCTCTCCGGAGCTTCCACCACCTCCATTGGCAGCAGCTCTCCCAATAGTGCATAATTATTTAGCTCTCGTCGCTTCCCTCATCTAATCTGTTTTTCTGGCTTATGAATAAAAGTGCAACCTTCTTCTGTTGATGGAGCATACTTTCAAACGTCCAGGGTGTTTCTGTTGGAAATACTTTCACATCCCTGCAGTAACAGATATCTGTATTTTACCTCCCCATTGCAAGGGTGGCCTGAAGGTAGCTTGCCTGAAAGCAGCCAGTTTGTGGTTCATGGTCAAAGTAAAGGTTGAGCTAGAGCCATCCTGGGTCTGTAGTTACTGGTTAATTGGAAGATCATCTTCCTAGTCTGTCTCTTTGTATTTCTGTTTGCGCCCTGAGCAGCAGCTCCCTTGTTGGGTTTGTTTGTCTGCATAATTTTGGCCAACGTTTTCCACTAGTGACCTTAGCAATTGTTACTAGTGTCCAGGACCCTGGACTCCTTGGTGCATCTGTAATGAGAATTTGCTGATTTAAAGCTCCCGAAGTCTTAGTCTTTGGATTAAATGCAGGCTGGTTAAAGAGCAGCCCTCACTGGGGACCACCTGTATATCTGCCTCTGGACTGGAAATAGATGAGCTCAGAGTTGCTGCTACGTAGAGGTATAGCAGAGAGCCTCAACGGATGGACAACATAGGTGTGTAAGAATCTTTGACGTGAATGTGTTCCCCAAAGTTCACCGCGCAGGGTATTTCCTTATAATGTACGATATGGAGAAGTGACCAGTTTCTTTTTAAAGACTATAATGCCACTCTCAGGCAAGTTGCGAAGCCAAAGCCCTTCAGACACCTCTGCACCCTTCATTATTGGCGATGCCGGCTGAGGTTTCCAGGACCTGAAGCTTGCAAGATCTGAGAACCGCAAGTTCCCCACTCTAGGCCAAAAAAACCCTCCAAAAGGCATCAGTGGTACTTTTTAAACTTCTCTGGTTTGGTGCCTGCTCTGAGCTTTTTCTCCCCTTCCTGCAGAGATCCCGAACATGTTGATCAGACTTGGTGAGCATTTGCATCGGCCTCTGTTGTCTTGTCCGCCTTTCTCCAATCAGCTCTCCAGATTAACAATTGCCTTTTCCCCCGCCTCTGCGCTTCCTTTTTCCCAGAAGTCATAAAGCACAAGCAGCCAATAGGATGTGGAATCCACGGCTTTTTGTTTAACGCTGGGTGCTGCCAATGTCTTAACCTGTGAAATGTTTCTCTTGCAACAGCAGCTGGCTCATGAACACTGCTCCGTCAGCAGATTGTTTTGGTCTTGGTCTTCTTGGTGTCATGGGGCAGCTGATGGTAGCTCACAGGTTCTGGAACAATCAGGCTCAAATCAAAAAGCAAACAAAAGAAACTTTTAACACCAAGGGATAAAATTTAACTAAAACATAATGGTTGGGAGATAAAGCAGTATTGTCCAAAGGTTCACCTTTGCTAGTCATGTGGATTATCAAGGTCTCTGACTATCAGTCCCAACAGCCAATTTTAGGATTTTGGCAAAAGGATCAAGTTAGTGGGCCTGAGTCTTCTTTGGAGGTAATATGATCTTTTTGAGATATACCCAGGAAAGATTCCATAAACAGCCTTTGCTTCTCAAAATATCACAGAAATATCAATGCTGATTTAACAAAAGAGTTATTTTAGGATTGATTTTGCTTGGGATGTTTTTCTTTCTCTTTTACCAAAGTTCCCCTCCTGTTCGTTTTTTTTTTAACTTTTCTTTGTAAGAACATCGTCTATTTGAATCCATAAGAAGGCTCTGGAATAACTTATCCCAGCCTAATTTGTCTTCCCTAATAGAAAGATTTCAGCTCGATAATATGTTTAAAGGCTCTCTTTGCTTGCAGTTAGATTATGGATAACAAACAAAATCACAGCCAAGTATTAAAATTTAAATCAAAGGTGCGGGGGTGGGGGGGTGAACACTTGTTCTGTTACATCCTTTTCTCCAGCATCACATCTCCCTAGGAATAAAACTTTGGGGTGAAGCGCAAAAGATCTTTTTTCAGTCCAGTTCGGTTTGAGAAAGTGGCGCCATAAGCAACGAGGTTGCATTGTCTCTGGTGACCCAGACCAGGTGCATGTGCTAGAATTCCTCTGCTGATTGACCACTGGCCAGTCCATTCAGCTGCTGCATCCATCGCTCACGACACATGGACTGCATTTTGTTTTCCTTTGCGGCTTGCTGTGTGACTTTGCATGGCAGATTCACGTTTTCTGGTGCTGAGGCCTCGGTGGGCTGCAGTGGACTCCCTCCGAGTCCTAACAACTTCTCTCAGGCCACATGATTTGCTTGCCATCATCGGGATCATTTGGTGCTGATGTTGGGGAGTCATCTGGAGGCAGAGTCCAAGGGTCCCATTGCAGCCAGCAGAGACATGTTGACGATCCAAAAGGGATTTCCTGCCTCCTGTTCACTCCTCCTGCTCCTGACTCTTGCATTGTAGGAATAGGCGCATCCCTGAAGGGAAGGAACTCAACCCTCTACTCCTGGGGTTCTTCTCTCTCCAGGAGGACTCCGTTCTGCCTAATTTAAACCGGGCTGTTCTTGTTTAGAAATTGTGTTTCTGCATTGCAAACTCATGTTCGTGTTTTTTCTTCTTCTTCTTCTTCCCGTTTTCTGACCAAAGGAATTGTGGAAATGTGTTTTGCTCCAGCTGCTGTAACCAGAAGGCGCCGGTTCCCAGCCAACAGCTCTTCGAACCCAGCCGGGTCTGCAAAACCTGCTACAGCAGCTTGCACCCCAGTAGCGCCAGCCTTGACCTCGAACTGGACAAACCCATTGCTGCCACCTCAAACTGAGGCTTCGGCCTGGAAGGAAAGCTGGGAGGAGACAAAGCTGCCTTTGTCCCTTGAGGAGACACACCGATTGCCGGTGGACTGAAGCTGGTAGGATTGGAGGAGCTATGCACTTTGAGCTGGAAGTACAGGTTACTGCTCAGAGAGAGAGAGAGACAGAGAGACAGAGAGAGGATGATGGGTAGGTAGACCCTGGCAGAGCAGCCCTTCCCCACTGTTACTTCCCATTCCCTTTCCATCCTTCTCATGTAAATTTAGTGTGGATTTTGCAGGGAGACCATGAAATGGGTCTAGTGGGAGAGTCTCCCTGCCCTGCATCGCAGGCAGGCTGTTTTCCCTTTGCGAGAAGAGAGGAAGGTGAATTGCCAGAGAGATTGTGAATAGCTGTAGCATTAGGACTAGTGCTTTCAGTCACTCCTGTGACTTCTCAGCAGCCCCTTGCTGTTTGGAGAGTTGTTGCTGCTAGAAGAAACGGAAACGGCCTTCTCAAAAGGACTCTTTCCCCCTCTCTGTCCTCCAGGAGGGGGCTGGATTATTCTCGTTGCCCAAATGCAAGGGGTGGATTGCAGATCTCCACACTGGGCACTCCTGTGTGGCCGAGGGCAGAGAAGCCTAGATCCCTTGGCTAAGAAGATGCCTGCTTGCTTTGAGAGGGAGCGAGAGGAGAAGGGGTGCCTTTAAGCCGGCACCCGCGATGTAAAATTCTGTACATCTATTTTTATTTTTATTTTGTAAAGGAATCGGTGCCTAGGCTTTGACGGTAGCTTTTGAAATGCCTCTCCTTGCCCACATTTTAAACCTTAGTTTACACAGAAAGTAGGGCTGCTTCACTGCACTCAGTAGGCTATGTGCAAAGTCATGTGGCCTAATGGCGTCGAGGTGTCCTTTTCACAAAACAACCCCATGAAGCAAGAGTGGGATGGTTTTACTTTGCTCTAGAGCTGGTTAGAAAAAGTAGGTTTGCTGGTGCCCCCAAAATGAGGCATTGGGAAAAGACATGACAATCTGAAGCTCTTTTCCTCCTGCTAACTTTGTCACCCCGTCAGCATTTGATAGAGTCCTCCTATTTTTCTAAATTTTGTATTCCCCCCCCCCCCCTTTCACTCTTTAAAATATGCTCAGTTTATGGTTTTGGAGTGGGAGGAAGAATTTTAATAGAGACTTTATAATCTGTGATAAGATGCTCGAATCCATCCAGAATCAGTTCTTTTTGTCCTCGCCTGCTTTGTCTTGGAGAACTTAGATCAGTACATGCAATTCCTTTCTTTCTGTGTCACCACACTTCAAACACCTTCCATATACCTTCTCTGCAACCTTTTCACACAGTGCAGATCTACACCCTGGCCTTGAGTACTACCAGGTGGGAGGTTCCCACACCCATAACTGCCATAAGCTCACAATCCTGGCGTGAAGCTCTGCAAGAGCCAAAAAGAGCAAGCTACACAACAACGGGCGTAAAAAGAACGAGAAACAACACCTAAGCTATTCTAAGCGTTTGTGCGGCAATAACTAGACTGGCCTTCCAAAGGGAAACTGGTTTAGTGAGCCTGTTGCCAAGGAGGAAATATAAAAGTGAGGCTTGTCACACAGTTTTGAGTTTTCATACTGATTCCAAGAAGGAAAATGTTTCTCAGTCCGTTTTCGTTCTTGATGTTTCAATTTTCCCAGGTTGGTTGTGAAGGATGCATGTCTTGCATAGAATAAAATAATGCAGGGAAGACATTTGAAAATAAGGATCCAAATTCCAGAGGCGCTGTCTCCTTAATGCAGGCAGGATGTAATTTCTTGGCATTCCTTGTCTTCTTCCAACTGGGAGGCCGGTACAGAATTTCAGTGTGGTTTCTTCTCCTTCTCCCCCCACCCCCCCACCCCCACAAGGAAGAAAATGCTCTGGGAAAATCAGATTCCAGGTTGGGAATGTGGAAACAGGTTATTGAAGTGACATACAGCTGGCTAATCTATGTTTTTCCAATGCAACTGGTGTGCAGCGAGACATTTTGAAACAAACAAAAAAGAATAATAAAGGGGAATGGTATTGTGTGATGCACTTGAGCCAGTGTTTTTATGGTACAAACAGATAGCGAAAAGAAGGTCTAAGGTTCAGCAGTTTGTAAGAGGTGCCAAGGGGTTCCAATACGGGTTCTGGGGGTCTGTGATGTACAGTGTGAATAAACGCTTGCAGCTCTTAGCCTTTTGAATCAATGGAGCACTTTTTTTTATTCGTATTTTCTCCCATCGGATGTGAAGCAGGAAATCAGCTCGCTTGCTCGCTTGCTCACTCTGTGTGTGTGTGTGTGTGTGTGTGTGTGTGTGTAAGAGAGAGAGAGATAATTGCATAGATCTTCAAAAGAGGAGCAAAATTATTTTTATATTTTTTACTTTTTGTCCAATGTAGACTTAAATACTCTAGAATGCTTAAATAAATAAATAAATAAAAATGAAATAAACTTTAGAGATTGCATACAGGAACAATTGTTGAGCTACTTCCTAATTTTTATATGCCACAATCCTTGTATAGGTCAATCTGGAGGTTTTCTAACTTGCTCAAACTTCCCTTAATTTCAAGGCCATCGCATTTAAAAACTAACCAGACAAATTTCCTGAGAATTGTTGAACATAGTTTGAAAAGGCACTTTGACAAAGTTAAAAGCGCTACAACCCTCACTTCGTGAAGAGACAATGGCACGTCCGGTATAACAACACCACAGCATCGGTTTTCTGTTTTCCCAGTTGATTGTGCTAACCACACTTTCCATAGTTGGGGTTTCTCAAGCGACACAATTCATATTAATGAACGAAGAACTTTTTTCCTCTCTCCCCCATTTGTTCTATTTGGCAAATCTCACGTTGTTTAAAACCTTCCTTTTCTGCCGCCTCCTGCTCTGCCGGTTCAGTGTATGCACTTAGGTGAGACTTCTTATGAATGCATGGGTCTGGCAAAGATTTGCATGCCGCAACTCTGCAGTCATTTGGAATGCCACAAAGAGGAATACAGTTAATATTTCCAGTTTCTCTGGATTTCCAATTACCAGGAATCCTACCTGGCTGAAAGGACGGTAAGTCATTGAAGTTTCTATGGAAATTTCTTCCAGGCCACTGAGGCAGCCAATCAGATTAGTTCTGTTGGGGATGTGGACTTTGTTGGGGAGGGGGGGTATTTAACTGGGACATCATGGGTTTCTCTTGTTACGATTGGGTGCCGATAGTTTTATACTTTGGTTTTCTGGTCACTGCGGTGAGAACCCTACAAGCAAGCCAGCTTCTGGATGAGTATATGGCAATCAAAGGCTTCCATCTGAGAAAGAGGGTTTAATGAAAGACTGAACATTCACGGTAAAAGTTGTGCTTTATGCTGGCATACGACCTTTGTAACCCAATTCGTAATTTAACTTAAGGTCTTTTGTGTTGGTTGCTTTTAGCTGTTTTTTTTTTTTAGAACATCCTTTTGGAAAAATTGTTCTTGATGCTTTTTGTTATCTTTATCAAAATAACATTGGAAAAGTGAAGCTGTTCTGCACTAGCCAGTTACGTTTTTGGGGCAGCTGTTCCTCCCATTCTTGTTCTTATACTTGGTGCCAGTAACACAACTATTAGGGCAGGTATCCATTGATATTTTGGGTGAATCTCATCCCCTCATAACATCTAAACTGTACTTAGCCCTCACTAAACAGAGGCATCCATTTCCCCTCAGCTCAGTAAACATTTAAAAGCAAGCTCCCTGCAAACAGAACTTAGATCCTCCACTATCCAGATCTGCAAATAGTTCCAGTAATTTGGGACTTGCTTCATCAGCAACAGCTGACCACGGGTAATAATGGCATTTAAATTTATGGAAGTTTTCATGGTTGACGTCTAGACAAAAGGAATGCAGGAACTCAACTCAAAAGGAAATCAACAGTGGATCTTCATGAAAAAAAATGAAGAATATATTGTAAAGCAGAAGAGTCAGAATAAAGTTTATTTTTATGGAAATTATATCCAAGAAAAGGTCTATTGCATCAAGTCCAGCATCAGCAAGCCCAGTGATTTTTTTAAAAACAGCAAAGGCACTTTTATTTGGTATCCAGTTGCTTCCATTCGGTTACTGTAGTTCACATTCTTGCACCAATTAAAATAGTTTTTAAAAAATAAAAAAATTGAACTGCTTTAAGTGCTTCATTACTCTCTGCTCTGTTGTTTGTATCTTTAGTTGTAATGCTAAATGGAAAAGAGGAGTTTCAAAGGCTGCCGGCAATTAGTTTACTAGTTATAGTAATAGCAATAGCACTTAGACTTCTATATCACTTCACAGTGCCTTTTAGCCCTCTAAGCGGTTTACAGAGTCAGTCTCTGGCCCCCAACAATCTGGGTCCTCATTTCATCCGCCAGGGAAGGACGGAAGGCTGAGTCAACCTTGAGCCTGGTGAGATTCTAACTGCCAAATTGCAGGCAGCTGGCTGCAGCAGAAGTAGCTAGCAGTACTGCGCTCTAACCACTGCGCCACATCATTATGACAACTAAGTGCCAAATTCGTTGCTTGGAAGAAAAAAACTAGGGAAGGGATCCTGAACATATCTCGGTCTGAGCCTGGATTGTTTGACAGTGGGGAGACAGCAGGGGGGACAGCTTTAACGAACAGGAAGATGAGGCACTACCAAAGCAAAGGCCAGATAAAAGGGGCCTTGAGAAGGGGCCCCAAAAGGTAATGTGAGAAAATATCTTGATCTAGTCCCTGGTTCACTCCAAGGGGGGGTGGGGAAGAAGCTTATTCAGATTTGCAAGATTCTGTTACTATAGCTTTACAATAACAGTAGTACTATCTTTCCAGATCCAGACCCTTTCAGATGTCTTGTCCTTCAACTACCATTGCCTGGTGGATAACCTGTTCTGTGAGACATGAGAATTGAAGTCCAGCAGATCCAGAGAGCAAGAAATGGGAAAGATTGCTTAAAATTATATATTTAAAGTAGAGTGATGACACTGTTTCTACCTACAAAAATTATTTCAAAAGTCAATTTGTGAGTTCAGAAGCCAACTGACCATTTAACATACAATAGAGCTGCCTAATGTTAATGTTGGAACATTGTCTACATGGGTCCCTTTAAAACTTGTTTTGAAAAGAAAAATTGACTTGCGTATACACATACATAATACAGACACACTTCTCACTCAGGTCATGTCTTTCACCAGTTGGCTTCTTTCACATTTCTAATACTTTGCTACAGTTTGCCTCTCATAAACCAAAGATTTATCCAGGGAAACTGCTTCAGAGTTGTAAGATCCAGCCTTCTCTTCTCTGTCCACAAGGCAGACATCCTCCTGACACCACCTGTAGAAGAGAGAAGAAAGCCTTCTGTCTTCAAATTAAAACGGGATTTCTTAGTTTCAGACCCATCTGCCTGAACATTGCTTCCTGTTCCTATGATTGAAAGGTGATGGCACATCTTGGCTACTGATGCAGGTCTGTGACAATCAACATTCAATAAGAATATAACACAAAGCTTTGATTAAGCCTTGAGCTTAATGACACATATATATCAGAAAATTGGAGAAACAGGTTTTGGCTGAGCATTTTGAGTTGGTGTAAACAAATTATTGCATACCCCCTCATTAGGACAGAGGTGAATGATTTCCCCCGAACCCAGGAAGGCAACTTGCTCACACAGCCAGTTAGAACAGAGTTTCCCAATGTTGCCGGCTTTGTGGACCGGTGGGGAGAGGGGATATTCCATGCGAGCGGCCAGTGTGCACAAGCCCTTGCCACTCACTTAAATGGCGTGTGCATATGCAAGTCAGGATGCACGTTTCCCACGTTAATGTGTGCAATCTTTTGGGTTTCTCAGTCTTTGCTTTGGTGTTAGATTTAATGAATACCTCTGAGCAGCGTAGATGTTTGTGTCTGATGCACCAGTCCTGGCAGCATGCTCCAGTAGAAGGACTCCTGTGGGAATTGAATACATAGTCTATGGACATTTCTGATTCATCTTCCTAATGAGATCTATCCTGTAACCTGAATCAGCTCCACACTTGACCACATGGGAATTCTCCACTGTAGGGAAGAATTTCCAAGATCCTTTTAAAGTCTTCTGATTAATCCCCGTTAATGGCATTTCAGGAACCACTTTCTCCTAAAGAAAGGCCTTCCTGCTGCTTCCTTTGCCACTGCCAACCTTGGATTTGGGGAGAAAAGTTCAAAGCATGAGCTATGAAATTAGGAAAGAATACTGAACTTGTTAAATAGTCAGAAGTATTCCTAGGAAGGTGATGCAGCAGTTAAAGGCGACAGATAAGAGGCTTGGCTGAGCTCTTGACTTAAAACCCCAAGGGTTGCACAGTTCAAATCCCATTTATAGAAGAGAAGACTAATTTTATTGATGTCAAATTGAATCCCAGCTCAAAATCGGTGGGTTTTCCTGCCTCCTTGATCGATTCAATCTAGCACTGTTACCTTTGGTGTTCTTCGAGCAGTAGGACACCACTGCCACCTTCGGGGCTGCTGCACATATCACAGGCTAGTTTTTAATGATGCTCTAATTAGCCTGCTTGCCATCAGCTATGAGGTTTGGAATCAGTTTTGGTTTCCTGTCTGCTCCAACTTTACAACAAGAGCTTTTTGTGCTGGAAAATATTTGTCCTATTATAAGCATTGCGTACAAACCCCGAATGCTGGGTTGTTTCAGAGGATTATCATTCAGAGTCTTTCTGAGTAACATTCAACCGTTGGAGAGGATTTTTGTGGTAAGGAAACACAAGATTTTGAGGCAATTCTTTCATTACCTTCATAGGTCCAGGCCAGAGTATAGGAAAAGTCTCTGGCTGCAAGCTGCCAGCCAGCTTCTCCCTTTGAGTCCATTCTTCGAACAAACTGCTTGAGTTTTTGCAGATTATTCTGAATTATTTGCACAGAAGTCTGCAGTTCGGACTGCTGGGTAGCTGCCTCCAACTTGGCCTGCAAGGAACCCCCAGAAGAAACACACCGAATAACTCACAGTACGTCTGGCTAGCGAAAGAGGTTACTCGGCTGCTACTTCTCAGAGAATAGGATTCTC
Source organism: Bungarus multicinctus (assembly GCA_023653725.1). Taxonomy (NCBI): domain Eukaryota; kingdom Metazoa; phylum Chordata; class Lepidosauria; order Squamata; family Elapidae; genus Bungarus; species Bungarus multicinctus. The sequence goes on along the minus strand of CM042836.1, from coordinate 183,326,828 downwards.
TATCCCCTCAGGACTGTTGCAAACAAAATAAGGATAGGTTTAGTGGCACCTCAAAATGAGCTGGTGACCTAAGCACCTGTGGAGATCAGAGTCACAGCTTTGTTCAGGCTAAGGACTGTGCTGGTCTTTTGAGGGTTACCTACCCAAAATTTGTGGGTGGGACTAGTAGAACTGATCTTAAATCATTTGCATTAAGCTCAAATTTATTTAATACAATGCCTCCCCAATCACATCTTCTGACACATTAAATAGCAGCACACCGTCAACAAGGACCACCTCAGTTTTACATGAGGCCGACTGAGCCTGTTGCTCCTACGAGGTGCATTTCAAATTTTAACTATAGGTGTGCGACAAACTCATTTATTGGTGCCTACCTGGGCAGTGGAGAAAAAGACATCCAGCACTTTTCCTTGGCTCTTGAGGATGCAGCGCAGAACATCCAGGCACAGGACGTTCGTGGTTCCCTCCCAGATTGATAGCACCTGGCAGTGAAAGGGAAGCAGAGCTCAAGAATCAGATGCCAGAGCACCAACCTGGAGGAGTAAGTTGGGCTGACCAGGCATAACAGTCCCAAAGTCTCCCAATACTATTGCTTTTTTCAAAGGAAAATATTCATTATAAGCGACTGCATTCTTTAAGAAAGAACTTTCTGAGTATCCAGAGGCCTGGATTAATTTGCCCCTTTTCTTCATGATCTGTGATAACAAGCTAATGTCAGGAAGAAAAGGTGAAACGAACTAAGGTGAAAATTTCTCTTCCTGCTTTTTCTCCCCAAAATAGCATCAGGCTGCAAGAAAGAAGGAAGTAGAAGAAGCAAAAAAAGCCCAGTGCTTCTTCACCTGAGTATCCCGAAGAAGAACAGGCAGGCCTGTGTCTTCCATGAAGCCCTGTCCTCCGAAACACTCCAGGCCTTCTGAGGCCACAGCGATAGCCTGAAATACAAACTGACTTGTTTACACAGTCCGACAAATATGCCAGATTGAGAGAAGCCCACCAGATACATAAATGTTTGAATTTTGTGTGTGTTTGCATTTGATCTTTAAAGGCAGAAAAGACACGTCAGCCACATTTGCTTGAAGATTCAGGGGCCTGTCTGCTTATGGGCTTCCACCAAACCAGATAACCAGGAACCCATTAGTTCCTCTTCTGACAAACCCATTTCATTTAAAGGCACCTGCCTTCATAAGTTTGTGACAAAAACTGATGCCTTTGAATAAATGTTGTTAGGGGAAGAGGGGCTGACAAGGATTCCCGAGTCTTTGATCCGGGAGACTTAACGGCCAAACACCCGGTCAGAAATATAACAGCCTGCGCAGATTTTCCCTCCCCTCAGCTCCCATGAACATCTGCCCTGTAGAGGTGCCCTCTTTGCCAGTCGGGGACACCGCGGCTTATCCCATGGCATCAAACTGAGTTGTGACCTGCTTTGCAGTATAAAGTTTAGCAAGAGGGGTGAGCAGCCTCAGCATGTGCTTCTCCTGCTCCGTCGCCATCTTCGTTTCTTCCAGGCCAAGCAGTCTCGCCAGCTCCATCACCAGCAGGAACGCTGCTTGGCTTTGCACCTGCACAAGAGGGAAGGCAGTTCGTCTGAGCAAGGCTGGCAACTTCCTCCCTTCCCCCTCCTGCTTCCTCCCTCTACAACCACCTGGAATAAGAATCACATGGCAAGGTACAAACCATGGTTTGCGAGTGGCAATGACAGTTTTCCTTGTGTGGCAAATTCCTGGACAAATCCCTACAGATCTCTTGGAAAGTTTTTTGGAAGTGATTTGCCCTTGCCTGCTGGTTCTTCCTAGGGCTTAGAGAGCATGACTGGCCCAAGGTCACTCGCTGGCTTTGGATATAAGATTGAACTTGAACTCCCAATTTCTCAGCCTTGTGCCCTCACTACGACAGCAAATTTCCTCTCCTTCTATAGTGGGTTAAACTTTCTGAATCTTATATGCTTCATTCTGTTGTTAAAGTTCTCCAATTGTATGCTGCTTTCCCTACACTGTCATCTGATTCCAAACAATAGTAGGAGACCATGCTGGAATCTTTCCCAAGTACATCTGGACTCAAGAGGGCGTATGCTCACCTCCATTCGTGCCAGAGTTTGCATGTGCAAAGGGTGATCTTTAAGAGGTTTTCCAAAGGCTTCCCTTTTGGTGGCGTAATCCCGTGCCAATTCGACAATTCTATGGATGGGAACAAAGCAGCCACAGGAATTAGATGTTGCCTTTGCTCCTACTTCAAATGTATTTCTGCTATTTCCCAGGATTTAATTTCATTCTTTAATTAAGGCATAACTTCAGGGAAATCAGTATATAATATTATACACTAGAAGTCAATATATAATGTTATACTCCGGAGGGGTATAACATTAATATAATAAAAATGCTAAGAACGTTTTCCTCTTTATCAATGCAACTTCTAGATTGCAAAATTATTTCCATTTCTCTATACAGACTACAGGAACAACCCCTCCACTCAGGAACATGCTGCCAATACTGGAGAACAAAATGGGTATTTTTCTTGGCATATTATTTTTGCTTAAAGTTCACAAATAGATGCGTGAAGATGTTGAAACACTTAATACACCTGAGTATTCCTTTACTTCAGGTCTTCAGTAAGATGTCCAACATTTTCAGGTGACGTCACATCTCCCATGGCCTCTATAATAGCCTTTAGGGGCAAGAATTGTTTAAAAAATAAAAGATAGCTCTTCTCTGTAAGAAAATGACCATCCCACACATAAATGAAGCCCAATTTATAGTCAAGTCCCAAATCCACTCGCATCTGTAATATGCATAATTAAAACTGATCCACAAGCAGACTTTTATTTCAAAAAGTTAAAAGATGAAAAGTTAAAAAACTCCACAAGAGTATTCAAGTAACAGTTTGGAAGTCAGGAGATTCCAAACTACATTTTCAAATTGATCATGCCAATTAAGCTTTGCCTAATTATCCTTCAGATAACAGCAGAATAGAATTGGTTCTAATTTTGCCCAGTTCTTCCTAGTTGCTTCCACTTCTCAGAGTGGATTGAAAATCACCTTCTCATATGATGAACTGCAAAGATGGTATTATAGATCCTAGTGATGTTCAACATGTTGGCAATGCAAGCTATCCCCTTGCCTTCTGCAGAGATCTGCAAACATAAAGAAATAGCTTCAGACTACCATATCTGGTTCCACTGAAAAGCCTAGATGCAAGTACACTAAGTCATACATTTGCAAAAGTAAAAATACCATTTTCAGGATTTGCGAAAGAGCAAGTAGCTTGTAGGAAATGCAAGCAAGCGAGTTTTATTCTAAAGATTGATCCTATAAACATAAAATTCAGTTTAAATAACTAAATCTATAAGTGCACAAAGTCTTGTAGATCAGAGGGATAATGAAGCCGAGTTCACAAAACAAGCAAAAGAATAATATTTTGTAGCCACATGGAATGCTAAAACCATATTTTTCCTGGCTTCTGGAATATCATACTCCTCAAGGTGACAGCTATTGCCACCTTCTTAGCTTTCCATAAGGGTTTTAAACCTGACTCTGCCAGATGGCCAGGGACCCATATGGGGGCTTGCCATTGTGGACATAGTTACTAAATATAAGATCCCACCGCCACTGTATGGTATACCCCACAATCTTAGCTATTTGTTAATTTTAAATTATATATATATATATTCTCTTACCACAGTTCTGACCTAGGCTTCCCCCAAGAGCACAAAGCTGAGTCTTCGTTCCCATTAGTCCCTTTTATTTGATTTACAATGAATTTCCTCTCCAACAAAGTCCCGGCTAACAGTCTTTCATGATAGTTCCCAATTACAAACCTTTATCAGGCTTGGAGAGGGGCCAGGCCGATATCTTTCAGATGCTGCACTATTTGGCAAGCATTCTGGAAGGAACTAATTGTCTCCTGCAAAGCCCCCACTCCTCTTGCTCCTTTTTTATTCTCTAGGGGAGGGGCCATTCAACGTCCATCTGTGGCTTTACTCCCAAGTCGGCCCTTGTTCCTCGGATGTTCCCTTCGTCTGGCAGCTCTGCGCATACACACACTGGGAACAGGCTCTAGCTGTTCTTCTTCCCCACTGATGTCTGACTCTGAAGGCAGCTGATAACTGTCAGACACCCCTGGCCCCATCTCTGCCTCTAACAACTGTAGCAATTAAGGTAAATAAATACCCCATCACAATTTGCTGATAGATTCACAAAAGACAACTATTTTGCCTGCCTCTAGTGCCTAAGACTTTTGATACATTGCTTGCAAATTTCAAGCTTTTTTATTGTTGTTCTTAACAACTTTAAAAACTAATATTTAGTTACTAATCTTTTCAAATAAGCTGCACCAGACACTAGAGGTGAGGATCTCACCCTGTGTAGCTTTCCCACTCTTTAGAATGTTCATTCAGAGCCTGAACAACTGTTTGTTGTGAATGCTTCGATCTTTAATCCTTTTTAGGCTACAGTCTCTGTGCTCCTCTCACTGTACGGAATGGAGGAAATACTTTCCTCCGTGGTTCCTACCAGATGTGCTCGAGCTCCGTCCAGCAACAGCTCTGCAGTTGGCAACGCCCTTGTGCCCAGCTTCTCTTTCAGCCTCTGTATTTTTATGCCATTCAGCTTCCCATCCTCATACGTTTTCAGGTAGAAGAGAGAGAGGCCTCTGGAGCCCTGCCACACAAAAGATTCTAGCTGGAATTCGGACACTACTAACCACATAACTACTTGCAAGCTACTGTTTCATATTCTTTGGGTTGACCTGGGAATCTGACCTGTTGTACCTGCCCATCAGGGCCCACGATCCTTGCCAATGTCAGCGTCATGTCTGAATCAGCAGCTGATGTGAACCATTTGAAACCATGCAGACTGTAGGAGCCATCTGGAAGTTCCCGTGCAACAGTTTCTGTTCCACCTCCTGGGGGAAACAACCACATTTTTGTGTTGGGAATTTTTCCCTAAAGATGACCACTCGTTGATTACTTAGGTTTTGATTCTGCTTTTTATTCAGCAGTTTATGGTGATGTTCGCAACTCCCCATTTTTCCCAGCAAAACCCTGTGAGGTGAAGTAGGTTGGACTTCAAAGAGGTAGTGCTTGCTCAAACAAACAAACTTTTTATTACAGCCAGACCAGATCCCAACCGTTAAAACATCAAAATGCATTTTAAAAATACAATAATTTCTCATTAATCTCCCATCCCCACTTAACAGCCTAGGTATTAAGGGTTAAATTAGCAGGCAGCACAATTCCTCTGCCTCCAAAGAAAACGAGTTGTAAGTTTTCCAGTTTCATCAGGGCCATTGGGCAACTGCCCTGTGAACAAGATATCTGATTTTACCTGCCATCTGTGATTGCAGAAAGAACCGCTTTGAAGAGTAATCTAGAAGACGGTAATGTGTATAGCCATTGTGTAAGTTGTACTTTATGAATTTCCCATTCCATTTTTTTTTAGAAATGCACACATAAATAAAGCACAAAATTCAAAACATAGCAAAAAATCCACAAAACATGTCTGGAAAAATAGCCTAACATCTTTAAATGTAAACTTTTGAATAAGTCAGCCTACCCAAATACAGTCCTATTCGCCAAACTGTATGGCTCCCATGTTGCACCTCCTTACCGACATCAGAGCCGCCTTTGCGTTCAGTCATCCATTGGCCAGAGATCCAGAAGGTCTTGGGGTCACCTGAGGTCAAATGAGCATAGGCTTCTTCCAGGGGTTTTGGGATACCTAAAGACTGGTGGAGTTGCAAGCAAGAGACAAAAGGCAGGTCCTATATATAGATGGCTGGGGAGATGAAGTATCTGTCAGCCCTGCGTTTAATTCCCATATATGAGATGGGATGACGCAAGCAAGAGGAATACAGATACATGGTGGTCATCATCACCATCAGGCACTTTTATGCATCTCTTGCATTGAAGGTAGTCGGGAACCCCTGGCACAGCAGGACAGCTGCCAATCGGGGTCATGGCAACAGTCGCTGAGCAGCAAAGTTAGGCAAGGGAGCTTCTCCAAAGATACCACTCCCACAGGTCTCAAGGGTCATGACCTAAAGCAAGCTCAGAGGAGGGAAATCACCAAGGCCTTTGTACTCTATGGGACACAGCAGAAAGGAACTAGGCCAGAATCAATATCTGCTAGCACACAAAGACTCTGGGCTGGATTAACCCATGCAGGTACTCAGCCAGTGGCTTCCAATAAAAGACCCAGAGGGGCCCCAATGCTTCCTTCTGAGATCCTTGGGTTGCTCTCCTGGGTGGCTCTTCGGGATTAAGAATGCCAGATGAATTGGGAGTAGGGAGCTGCAGCCCCGGCTATAAGACCTCTCTGGTGGAGGCCTGGACGTGACCCTTGTGCCATGGCTTGACAATTATTCTTGTGCCTTCAGCTCTGAGTGCTTCCCCCGTTCACTGCAGAAACCTTTTCTCTGCAGAAACTCAACTGGAGCTCAGAGCGGCCTGGCCTTTGACTTCTGGACTTAGCAAATCAGCCATCAGCGGGCATAACTACACTTCTGCTGACCCCACCCACAGTATCAACAAATAGGCAGCAGTTGAAGGATGCTGTGGTCTAACCAGCTCTCTACTCTCTATGATCTCAGCAGCCAAATGTTCTCCTCTTCCCTGTCAAGACTATTTTGAGGATCCATTGTTAAATTGCATTATCCACTGGGGCTTATTTCATAGGCCCAATGTAGCTGTACAGGCTCTGGGAGTGACAGGACACGATTTATTATTTATCCTTACTTAAGGAAATTTATATGGCCGCCCAATTCACTCTCAGTGATTCTAGGTGGCTTACAAAGTAAAATGATCTGGAATTGGAGCCAGATCATGGGAGAGTATTATTGGGGGGCAGGTGAGAATCGAGTTGTCCTTTCGGTGATTTTTTTTGATGGTGAAGATGAAAAGAGCTATGATTATCCAACAGGTAGAAAATGAATGTGATTTTCCAATTTGTTGGTATAAAACAGAGGGATAGGACAGAGAGATTTTTACAAATTTTACTAAGGAGACCTGGGGGTTTTAAATAACAAAAACAGTCACAGTCCAGCAGTTCCCCCTTTGCAACATTAAATACTTACCTCGATTACTTTTGCTGCTCCGTCAGTCATGGCTAGAGGGCATCCATAGCAAGCAGAAAAGGGCATAAAAAGATACACCTTGGCAATCTGATAAACACGGCTGTGGAAAGAAAAATACATGAAGGTGTACTTGGCACCCTTCCCCAAATGCCTATATGGCAGATTTAAAACACCGGAAACAGAAAATGACTTCTGAGGAAATGGTGAATTGAAGTTGACTCCATGGAGAGCAGAGCTCATGACTGCAGCAAATGAGGAAGGAGCCAGCTTCTCAAAATTCCTGTCTGGAATGCTGAACAGGAAGGGACTTGTGATCGCCCCACATGTATTCTGAATAGCAGCTCCCCACCAGGAGACCAGAAGAAAATAGATTCCCACAGGTTTTGAGCCCTGGGAGCCAAGCCATCTTCACTCAACCGTGGTTTGCCAGCTTCACAGGGAGATTGGGTTTGCATCCATCCTTTTTTAATCACTTCTGGAAACTGCTGAAGGCTCTTAATATCCAAAAAGCAGTTATAAATTCAGTTTATTGCGGTAGTAGACCAGTACAAGCAGAGTGCTCTGTGTGTGCGTGTGTGTAAAATTTATCATAGTAGATGATAAAAGTTTAAGACAAAGTTAAAATAATAAAAGACCTAACATCTATAAGTGAGAAGAAGCAGGATGGCCAGGTTTCTATCAATCTTTATTATGGTCACAGACCAGGACAAAAATTAAATGTTAAAACAGAACGGAACCGGACAGGACATTATGTAGTAATATATTACAATGGGATGGATAAAATCATCAGTGGGTGATCAAGGACTGCTTAATTTTAAAGACAAGTGTAGCAAATGTTAGCTTCGTTCAGGGCTACTATATTATACCAATCCAATAATAGTAGTTATAAAAGAGACTGGAATTTCTGGGATATTTAATCTGGTACCTTATAGAGGGGGCAATACAACAGAATGTGAGCTGTAGTTTCAGCTCATATGGAACTTATTTACATTGGCCCTTCAGAACTGCTTGGGCAGAGGACTGCAACATGCTAGGGTTAATACCCCCTGAAATGTAGAGATGGTTTTGTGCAGGGAGCCCTGCCTACTCAAAAAAAATGGGTAAAGCAGACCTTTTCTGTTGACCAGAAAAGGAAGGACTATAAGGTTGGATTATTAGGTTAAAATATATGTTGTTCTTTCTGACAACTCTTAATGGACTTTAATCAAAATGGATTTAATCAGTTATTATGAAACAAAACCCCCACCAAACATTAAGCCATGCTAGGATTCAAGAATATGCAAGAGAGACCCAAACAGGTTCACATGGCTTTGCATAGCTCCCATAAATCTCAGCAGTACCTCCAACTGGAATATCTCCTTGTATAACCTTCAGCCACAAGGCTCTCCTCGGCAGAGATGTCCTTCAACCTCTTCCAGGCGGGACAGGTGGTCACTTGGTCCACACGCTGTCCCCAGGCATCAAAATTCAATAATCTAGGAGGGTTTAGCTCACACTCACGGCCCAAGAAGTTAATTTCATCTCTCACACGAGTTCCAAACCGTTCCAGGTCAATGTTCACCTCGGCAAAAACCTAGAAGGTCAATGCATAAATATGGAACGTGAAGAGTGGTAGGACAGGAACCAGAAGGTCGTTTTGAAAGGAACAAAGGAAGCTAAGTTGAAGGACTGCTGGTTTCTTATGTGGCCAGCAGTTTCATCTGGTGTGGCTTCTTCAAACAACCTAAGTTTGTGGTTAGTTTTTAGAGCAACCAAGTTGCCTCTCAGCATCTTTCCTACAGAACACTCAGAATACATACAGTATGAGCTCAGTTTCAAGCTTAGTTCACTATATTCCCATCATCCTTTCCTGGGGAAATATTACAAAGTGTGTGACATTTGCTGTACGTAATGATTTAACAATTTTGAGGTTGCACTACATAAGGTAAGGGTGGTAGAAATTGTCACTCGCTCAATGTGGCTGAGCCAGAAACTCCAAACAGCCTCAGCCACCATGGCTAATGGTGTGAACTGCAGTATTAAAAGGACCACAGGTGCTTAACTAGTAGGTGCTACAAGTTAAGATGTGTTTTTGTATAATTTGTTTGCAATGGTATTGTATCAAATTGAAACCCTATTGCTGTAATCTAATAAGTGAATTGGGTAATTGCTGTTTTTTTTTCAAGGCTGCAAATTTGTGTTTCCAGAATCAGGATGTTCATGTAAACATTCCATTCCATTCTCCCTCAGATAAGCAATGGTATGCAGCATATATATGCCAAAGGTATTTGCTTAAAGATTTTTCCTTTTGATAATATTGCATTACACAATTCGTCTGAATAAACAGCAGAGACAGCATATTCTAAAGGTAATCCTTATTTAATGAACAAGGAATTAATCAGTGAGCATCCAAAATTATGACAGGGTCCCCAAAAATGGAAATATCAAAGTTTAAAACTTCTTCAGGAAAAACATGACTCCAACTTTGCCATCATAACTCAAGAAGAGATGGTGCTCTTTTCATGGGAACTCAGTTTACTTCCCCCTTGCCCAACATATTAAGTCCCTAATCAATTTCTACTGATTTAATATTCTTCTGCCAGTTTTCCTTCCTTCCCAGCATGATGTAAACTGTCCTGTCCTATTTTGTAACCTCACATCAGCTGGCTGGGGGAAGAGAATTGTACAGTAGCAGCCCTTTGAAGAAGGTTGGAGGGGACACTCTTACACAAGAGGCAGAGAACAAGATTAATGGAAACAGCCACAGCCTCTCATATGACTTAAGGCCCTGTCAGGAAGAGAGGAAGACTGTTTCCTTAATCTTCAGCATTAAAAGGGTACAAGATGTGCTTGGAAGAAGAATGGGAAATGCTAGGGGGAAAAGGCTACTCTTTGGCTGCTAAGGCAAGGGAGCACCTTTTGCTCTAGTCCCAGGAACAGGGAAGGGTCCGCCACTCCAGGTATTTTAATTTATCCGTTTTTGCCTTACAACAGCAGGTGGGAAGTGCTCCAAAAATCTAAACTGCAGAAAACTGGAGCTTTCCACCGCCTTTGGCTCTGTCACAGAACCATTGGAAGGAGCCTCCGAGATCTTCTAGTCCATCCCCTTACCCGGGCGCGCGAGGGTTCCCAACCGGGTGCGCATCTCACCCTCCAGTCCCTGGCCGGTCAATGGATCTGGGCAGTGACAGGGAGCAGAGGAACAAAAGCGACGAGGAAGCGTCCACAGGCAGCAAAGGAGGCGAAAAAGCGACAAGCCAGCCCTGCGACCCCCACCACCGAGTCCTCGTCTGGCGCTTACCCACCTGGGCGGGCAGATGGGCTCTCAGGTATCCCTGGAGCAAGGGGTCTTCCAGATAGGGGTTTCCCATCCGAGGCGGCTCCATGTTTGCACCCTGGCACTCTCGAGCGCTCCGCAGTTTCCCCGTTCCCGCAAAGGCTCCCGCTGGAGAAGTGCCCCGGCGGCGGGGGCCAAGTTTTGCCCTCCCGCCCCTCGCAGGTCGTTTCTACACGGGTTTGGGGCAGGCGGGTGCCCCGGGGGAGGGAGGTTCTCACGGTTTAGGGAAGGCGCGAGTGCGAGAGAAAAGGATTGCGAGTTTTCAGGCAACTCTTCCACCCCCCGGGACGTTGCGAAAGGCTCTGGGCTGGGCCAAGAGAGAGGGCGGGGACGCCTAGCGATTTGCAGGTAACTCTTCGGGATGTTCTTTGCTGCTGGGCGGCGGGAAGCCCCCCCAACTCATCCTTCCCCATTGCAAAAGGGAGCAAAAGCATAGCTGGCTGGAGAATTGTAGGAGTTGAAGTCCACAAGTCGTAAAGTTGCCAAGTTTGGAGACCTCTGGCATAGGGGGTCAACCTATTCTCCAAAGCACCCAAAGCCAAGAAAACAAACAATGGAGGGAAACTAATCAAGGAGAGAAGCAACCTAGAGATAAAGAGAAACTTCCTGACAATTAGACCAATCCATGGAATGGCTTGCCTCCAGGAGTTGTAAATGCTCCAACCCTGGAAGTTTTTAAGAACAGATTGGACATCCAGTTGTCTGAAATGGGATAGGATTTCACTTCAATCAGCTGTTCCGCTGGCTAATTGTTCTCACTGTTAGGAAATTTCTCCTTAGTTCTAGGTTGCTTCTCTCCTTGGTTAGTTTCCATCCGTTGCTGCTTGTCCTGCCTTCAGGTGCTTTGGGGAATAGCTTGACTCCCTCTTCTTTGGGGCAGCCCCTAAAATATTGGAAGACTGCTATCATGTGCTCCCTAGTCCTCCTTTTCATCAAAGTAGACATACCCAGTTCCTGCAACCCTTCTTCATATGTTTTAGCCTCCAGTCCCCTAATCATCTTTGTTGCTCTTCTCTGCACTCTTTCTAGAGTCTCAACATCTTTTTTATATATCATGGTGACCAAAACTGGATCCAATTTTTTTGTCCTGCTTTAGCTCTGAATAGAACTTTATTTGATGGTTAACCAACAACCTTCTCTAATTAAGATAAGAGTTCCATAGAGCATGTGCAAACAGCTTCTCCCCTGAGCTGGTTTCACATGAGGATCAAGGATGAGGAAGAGAAAAAAAAAAAACCCAGAATTTTACCAATTGGGCCACCTTTTGCCTCCTCGATAAAATAAAGAGTTTTGATGTTCAAAAGAAAGAGAGACAAAGCTGCTTGCCCAGTCAGTAGCCAATTCCTCTAGGAAGAAGAATAGGAAGGAAGAAATGCTTTTTGAGCTCTAGGAAGAAATGCTTTTTGAGCTACAAAGATGTGGGGATGGCAGAGTGCGAGAAAGAGAAGAAAAAACAAAACAGAATTTTACTAATTGGGCCAATTTTTCCTCCCAAATAAAATGGAAAGAGTTTTGATGCTCCAACGAAAGAGAGAAGCAGGCAGCCCAGTCAGTATACAGCTCCCTACAAGAAGAAATACTATTTTAGCTATTTTAATCTTTCTGTTGGGAGACTTCTAGGCTGCTCTGAGCCAGTGGGAGAACAGAAGAGGCAATAAATAAGAGAAAAAGAAATAAAGCGCCTGAGAGGAGAGCTGCCCGGGCAGGGCTGAGGGAGGAATGAGGTGTCTGAGGCGAAAATGATGGGTGGATCAAAATGGCCTCTCTCTTCCCGCCAAAATCCCCTCAGAGCTCTTTGAAAAGTTAGTCTTGTTTTCTTTATTTTATTATTTGTAATAGATAGATATTCAAAGGAGACATTTTTCTATGATTGCCTGCTCCTTAAATTATTGTTTTAAAAAAGTCCTTTGTTCTTCAGTTCTCTATTAAATTATTACTATAAAATTATTATTACTATTAAATTATTACTATTTTCTCTTCAATTGGCTATTCCTTAAATTATTAAGGAGGGTTTTTTTTATAATAACAGATCACAAATGCAAAAGCGGGATAGGATCGGAAAGGAGAAGGAAAGAGAATAATATTTTTTTGTGCTTCATTCATTAAAAAAATTGGATATTTTGCCTTTTTCCACCCAAATATTTATTTTGCTTCAGCTGAAAAGAGAGCTTCCTCTGAACCTTAACTAAACAGAAGTGAGGATGGCAAAGTGAGAGAAAAAGAGAGAGAAAAAACAGAATTTTACCAATTGAGCCACTTTTTGCCTCCCAAATAAAATGAAAAGAGCTTTGATGCTCCAAAGAAAGAGAAGCAGGCAGTCCAGTCAGCACCCAACTCCCTACAGGAATAAATATTATTTTAGCTATTTTAATCCTTCTGTTGGGAGGCTTATAGGCTGCTCAGAGCCCAGGAGAGAATGGGAGAGGCAATAAAGAGCAAGAAATAAAAGAAAAAGAAATAAAGGAGCTAAAAGAGCGATTGAGAGGAGAGCTGCCTGGGCAGAGATGGAGGAGGCACCTGAGGGGAAATGATGGCGGACCAAGATGGCCTCCTTCTTCCCGCCAAAATCCCCTCAGAGCTTTTTGAAAAGTTACTCTCATTTTTTCCATTTTATTATTTATAGTAAATCAATATTCCATTGTCTGCTCCTCAAATTATTGTTAAAAGGAGCCTTTCGTTCCTCAGCTCCCTCTTTTTTAAATTATTGCTGTAAATTATATTTTCTCTTCAATTGGCTATTCCTTAAATTATTATGAAGCTTTTTCTTTCCCATTGCTTCCCCTTAAACTATTACTAAAAATGTTTTTTTCTCTTCACTTGTTTTGATTTAAAAACAAATCAGGGCATAACGTGCATTGATTTAAAAATCAATTTGAAAACATGTCAAATTATTTTCAATTAGATTTATTTTCACCCATAATGTCTTTTTTGGCTTTGACTTCTTTATTTTGCCCTTTAAATGTTTTGAAACAAATGTTTAAACCTTTAAAACAATAATACACTCGCAAACAACCCCCTCGAAACTGAGAGAGTGCATTTTGAATGTTCTGACAATTGTAACATTTTGTTTATTGACTCATGTTTTATATTCAAGCTACACTATCCTTTCTTATTGTCTTCTGTTACATTTTATCCAGCCATTTATTTTGCCCCTTAAATGTTTTAAAATAAAAATTTTAAAGATATAAAAAGACTTAAAGGTGAAAAATGCAACAAAGACAGCAATGCATAAAATGCAGAGTTTGAAAGGAGTAAAATTCCGAGATATTTCAGAGGCAGAATCGGGGGACGAAAGAAACTCGTATCCAGGAGGGTGCTGATGGCAATTTGTGCTCATCACCGATGAACAAATCAAAGGATAAGCACAAGCTGGATGCACGTTGTTTGAATGTAAAAATTATATCAAACATAGAACTGTCTCCTCTTCCTTTAGGTTGTGACCCAAAAGCCAGCTCTCTAAATTAATATGGCTACTGCCCAAATCATGCATATCGGCCAGAAGCATAAAGATATGAAACCCCAGATGAATAAAATGCTTAGGAAAGAAAATAGGGATTTGTTTTTGAATTTGCTTTCTTAACAGATATGCAATCCCTTTTCATCTGATGCAGAAAACGACTTTCTTTCCAAGCCGAATTGCTTGCATGAAAAGGCTGCTTGCAGTTTCAATTTTCTGCATCAGTTACCTGCGAGGTCTTTTCCCGGAAAGCTCTTATGGAACCTGCTATTTAGAGGGTAACCATGTTTGCTGCCTTAACTGAGATTTCTCTGGCCACACCTCCCTTTTGGCAGCCTCCAGAGCTGTCTCCAATGTGGTGGCCTAAAACTGTCTTGCATAAAACAGCCAAAGAATTTTGAAGATCCAAAACTTGTTAGCATGTAAAAAATACAACAATGTACACTGGACTCCCAGCAAACCATTGACAGTTGGTTGGGGCAGCTCTTAGCAAAGGCAGAACTATAAATTATGTAGGTAGTAGTCCTTGCATCTATGTAGCCCATCTCTTGACTTCATTGTCCCACATATTCTGGCCCCAGGACCCCAAATGATCTTTAATGGCATCAAGAGAATCAATCATTAATAGAATGATTAGAATGGTAGAAAATAAGCTGGAACTACAACAATAATCCATCTGTCTTCATTTATCTGGGTTTAGTTGTTTAGCCCAAGATACCGGTATGTTGAATCAATTTCATAATACACAAATGCAAAGAGAGTTATGGAAAGGGGTAAACCAGGGAAAACCAGAGATCATATAGTTTGTTAATTATTAAGAAAATAATTATTAGCAAGTGAGACATTTCTTTATTCAAAGTATGCAGAGACATAGAAATTCTTTTTTTTAATCTATCATTCATCAACAAAAAATTTAGAAAAGGTTCTGTGTAATTCTTGTTTAACACTTTTAAAAAAGAAATCAGAATGGAACAGAAAAAGAAACATGAAATCCACATTGTTCTGAATCACGAAAGCACATTTATAATCTAAAAGAGAAACAAAAAATTTTTAAACATCCATATTCAATATTTCAAGACCTTTATCACAGGTGTCAGACAGCTACAGTGATATGTCCATCATGACCTTATTGGACAAATTATGAAAACATAATTGAGGGAATAAAAGTTGCCAGAGATCACTACAGGTAGTCAAATGGTAAAAATGAGAATTGAATGCCATAATACTGAGCATCTGCCAGTACACTTGGACTATACAGCATCGCCCAAGGACTGTGGAAAGCCAGAGATATTATCTTTATTGTTAAATAATATGGATTTAATTTTGTATTCCTGTCCTATATTTCATTAGTGATCAGCTGTTAATTACTACAGTTTTCTTCTCAAAGAAGAATACCCATCATAAACCAAAGATTTATCCAGGGAAACTGCTTCAGAGTTGTAAGATCCAGCCTTCTCTTCTCTGTCCACAAGGCAGACATCCTCCTGACACCACCTGTAGAAGAGAGAAGAAAGCCTTCTGTCTTCAAATTAAAACGGGATTTCTTAGTTTCAGACCCATCTGCCTGAACATTGCTTCCTGTTCCTATGATTGAAAGGTGATGGCACATCTTGGCTACTGATGCAGGTCTGTGACAATCAACATTCAATAAGAATATAACACAAAGCTTTGATTAAGCCTTGAGCTTAATGACACATATATATCAGAAAATTGGAGAAACAGGTTTTGGCTGAGCATTTTGAGTTGGTGTAAACAAATTATTGCATACCCCCTCATTAGGACAGAGGTGAATGATTTCCCCCGAACCCAGGAAGGCAACTTGCTCATACAGCCAGTTAGAACAGAGTTTCCCAATGTTGCCGGCTTTGTGGACCGGTGGGGAGAGGGGATGTTCCATGCGAGCGGCCAGTGTGCACAAGCCCTTGCCGCTCACTTAACTGGCGTGTGTACATGCAAGTCAGGATGCACGTTTCCCATGTTAATGTTGTGCAATCTTTTGGGTTTCTCAGTCTTTGCTTTGGTGTTATATTTAATGAATACCTCTGAGCAGCGTAGATGTTTGTGTCTGATGCACCAGTCCTGGCAGCATGCTCCAGTAGAAGGACTCCTGTGGGAATTGAATACATAGTCTATGGACATTTTTGATTCATCTTCCTAATGAGATCTATCCTGTAACCTGAATCAGCTCCACACTTGACCACATGGGAATTCTCCACTGTAGGGAAGAATTTCCAAGATCCTTTTAAAGTCTTCTGATTAATCCCCGTTAATGGCATTTCAGGAACCACTTTCTCCTAAAGAAAGGCCTTCCTGCTGCTTCTTTTGCCACTGCCAACCTTGGATTTGGGGAGAACAGTTCACGGCATGAGCTATGAAATTAGGAAAGAATACTGAGCTTGTTAAATAGTCAGAAGTATTCCTAGGAAGGGGATGCAGCAGTTAAAGGTGACAAATAAGAGGCTTGGCTGAGCTCTTGACTTAAAACCCCAAGGGTTGCACAGTTCAAATCCCATTTATAGAAGAGAAGACTAATTTTATTGATGTCAAATTGAATCCCAGCTCAAAATCGGTGGGTTTTCCTGCCTCCTTGATGGATTCAATCTAGCACTGTTACCTTTGGTGTTCTTCGAGCAGTAGCACACCACTGCCACCTTCGGGGTTGCTGCACATATCACAGGCTAGTTTTTAGTGATGCTCTAATTAGCCTGCTTGCCATCAGCTATGAAGATTGGAATCAGTTTTGGTTTCCTGTCTGCTCCAACTTTACAACAAGAGCTTTTTGTGCTGGAAAATATTTGTCCTTTTATAAGCATTGCATACAAACCCCGAATGCTGGGTTGTTTCAGAGGATTATCATTCAGAGTCTTTCTGAGTAACATTCAACCGTTGGAGAGGATTTTTGTGGTAAGGAAACACAAGATTTTGAGGCAATTCTTTCATTACCTTCATAGGTCCAGGCCAGAGTATAGGAAAAGTCTCTGGCTGCAAGCTGCCAGCCAGCTTCTCCCTTTGAGTCCATTCTTCGAACAAACTGCTTGAGTTTTTGCAGATTATTCTGAATTATTTGCACAGAAGTCTGCAGTTCGGACTGCTGGGTAGCTGCCTCCAACTTGGCCTGCAAGGAACCCCCAGAAGAAACACACCGAATAACTCACAGTACGTCTGGCTAGCGAAAGAGGTTACTCGGCTGCTACCTCTCTGAGAATAGGATTCTCTATCCCCCCAAGACTGTTGCAAACAAAATAAGGATAGGTTTAGTGGCACCTCAAATTGAGCTGGTGACCTAAGCACCTGTGGAGATCAGAGTCACAGCTTTGTTCAGGCTAAGGACTGTGCTGGTCTTTTGAGGGTTACCTACCCAAAATTTGTGGGTGGGACTAGTAGAACTGATCTTAAATCATTTGCATTTAGCTCAAATTTACTTAATACAATGCCTCCCCAATCGTATGTTAATTTTTTTCTTCTGACACATTAAATGTTGTTATGGAATTGTCATTTTTAGAAGTCTCTGGGTGTGCCTGTGCTTTAGATTTAAGACCCTTGGACTGGTTTCTACTCTGGCAGATGAAGGTTACATTTTTCACACTGACTGTAGGCAAAATACCATAAGTAGTGACAGTAAATTTGGACTGTGCTACTTAAAAAACCAATTTCTCTCATGAACCAATTTCTGTTAACTATGAACAAGATGAAAGAGACTGCTAACTACATCGAAGTGAGTTCTGAAGTCGCAATAGCAGCACACCAATATCAACAAGGACCACCTCAGTTTTACATGAGGCTGACTGAGCCTGTTGCTCCTACGAGGTGCATTTGATATTTTAACATTTATAGGTGTGCGACAAACTCATTTATTGGTGCCTACCTGGGCAGTGGAAAAAAAGACATCCAGCACTTTTCCGTGGCTCTTGAAGATGCAGCGCAGAACATCTAGGCACAGGATGTTCGTGGTTCCCTCCCAGATTGATAGCACCTGGCAGTGAAAGGGAAGCAGAGCTCAAGAATCAGATGCCAGAGCATCAACCTAGAGGAGTAAGTTGGCTGACCAGGCATAACAGTCCCAAAGTCTCCCAGTACTATTGCTTTTTTCAAAGGAAAATATTCATTATAAGCAACTGCATTCTTTAAGAAAGAACTTTCTGAGTATCCAGAGGCCTGAATTACTTTGCCCCTTTTCTTCATGATCTGTGATAACAAGCTAATGTCAGGAAGAAAAGGTGAAACAAAAGGAACTAAGGTGAAAATTTCTCTTCCCGCTTTTTCTCCCCAAAATAGCATCAGGCTGCAAGAAAGAAGGAAGTAGAAGAAGCAAAAAAAGTCCAGTGCTTCTTCACCTGGGTATCCCGAAGAAGAACAGGCAGGCCTGTGTCTTCCATGAAGCCCTGTCCTCCGAAACACTCCAGGCCTTCCGAGGCCACAGCGATAGCCTGAAATACAAACTGACTTGTTTACACATCCGACAAATATGCCAGGCTGAGAGAAGCCCACCAGATACGTAAATGTTTGAATTTTGTGTGTGTTTGCATTTGATCTTTAAAGGCAGAAAAGACACGTCAGCCACATTTGCTTGAAGATTCAGGGGCCTGTCTGCTTATGGGCTTCCACCAAACCAGATAACCAGGAACCCATTAGTTCCTCTTCTGACAAACCCATTTCATTTAAAGGCACCTGCCTTCATAAGTTTGTGACAAAAACTGATGCCTTTGAATAAATGTTGTTAGGGGAAGAGGGGCTGACAAGGATTCCCGAGTCTTTGATCCGGGAGACTCAATGGCCAAACACCCAGTCAGAAATATAACAGCCTGCGCAGATTTTCCCTCCCCTCAGCTCCCATGAACATCTGCCCTGTAGAGGTGCCCTCTTTGCCAGTCGGGGACACCGCGGCTTATCCCATGGCATCAAACTGAGTGTGACCTGCTTTGCAGTGTAAAGTTTAGTGAGAGGGGTGAGCAGCCTCAGCATGTGCTTCTCCTGCTCCGTCGCCATCTTCGTTTCTTCCAGGCCAAGCAGTCTCACCAGCTCCATCACTAGCAGGAACGCTGCTCGGCTTTGCACCTGCACAAGAGGGAAGGCACTTCGTCTGAGCAAGACCAGCACTTTGAGGCTGGCAAAAACTTCCTCCCTTCCCCCTCCTGTTTCCTCCCTCCACAACTACCTGGAGCAATAATCATATGGTAACCTACAAAGCAGGATTTATGGGTGGCAATGGCAGTTTCCCTGTGTGTGGCAAGTTCCTGAACAAATCCTGGAGAACATGCTGGAATCTTTCCCAAGTACATCTGGACTCAAGAGGGCGTGTGCTCACCTCCATTCGTGCCAGAGTTTGCATGTGCAAAGGGTGATCTTTAAGAGGTTTTCCAAAGGCTTCCCTTTTGGTGGCGTAATCCCGTGCCAATTCGACAATTCTATGGATGGGAACAAAGCAGCCACAGGAATTAGATGTTGCCTTTGCTCCTACTTCAAATGTATTTCTGCTATTTCCCAGAATTTAATTTCATTCTTTAATTAAGGCATAACATGTAACAGTAACAGAGTTGGAAAGAACCTGATATCAATTGGAAAACTAATTCTGCACCAAGTGAGAAATCAAATAAGTTCCTAACCAACCTAGCTGACAACTTTGTTGTCCAAAAGATAGAGGGTGAAATTAGAGGGACAGCCGTACTGGACTTAATTCTTACAAACAGAAGAAGTGATAGAGGGAATTGAAACTGCAGGAACCTTGGGTGAGAGTGACCATGTCATACTAGAATTCAACATAACACAAACACAAGCAATAGAAGATAATGACACCAGAGTCTTGGATTTTAAAAGAGCTGATTTTAATAAACTCAGAGAGAACTTGGGAAAGATTCCATGGATGAAAATCCTAAAGGGGAAACAATTCAAGAATCTTGGGAAACTCTGAAAAGTACAATCATGGAAGCCCAGACCAGCACAATACCACTGAGAAAGAAAACAAGAATTCCAAGAAGAAATCAGCATGGCTGCACAAAGATCTCTCTGGCAAATTGAAGGAAAAAAAGGACAAGTACAAAAAATGGAAAGAAGGACATATAACTAAGGCAGAATATCAGCAGATAGCCAGAATCTACAAAGACAAAGTCAGGATAGCAAAGGCTCAGAACGAACAAAGACTTGCAACAAAAGTCAAAGATAATAAAAAAAAGTTTCCTCCAACATATAAATAACAAGAAAAAAATCAAGGAAACAGTCTGTCCACTAAGGAAAGAAGATGGCAAGGAAATAACAGCCAACAGAGAGAAAGCAGAACTGCTTAATTCATTCTTTGCATCTGTCTTCACACAAAAAGAAACTATAGCTCAACCCACCAAAAACATAACTGTAAAAGACAGACCAGAAATAAAAGTTAAAATAAGCAAAAAAAAAAAATAGTAAAAGAACACCAGTCTGAAAAATCAAAAGTACACATATAGACTGGGTGAAGCCAGGCTCAATAGCAGTGACTGTGAGAGGGATCTTGGAGTCTTAGTGGACAACCAGCTAAATATGAGTCAGCCGTGTGCAGCAGCAGCCAAAAATGCTAATGCAATCCTAAGTTGCATTAACAGAGGGATACAATCAAGGTCAAGGGAAGTACTAATACCACTCTATAAAGCCTTAGTAAGACCACACCTAGAGTACTGCATCCAGTTTTGTTCACCACATTATAAAAAAGTTGTTGAGACTCTAGAAAAAGTGCAGAGAAGAGCAACCAGGATGATTAGGGGATTGGAGTCTAAAACAGTTGCAGGAACTGGGCTTGGCTAGTCTAGTAAAGAGAAGGATCAGGGGAGACATGATAGCGATCTTCCAATATTTGAGGGGCTGCCACAGGGAGGAAGGGATCAAGCTATTTTCTAAAGCACCTGAAGGCCAGACAAGGAATAATGGATGGAAACTGAACAAGGAGAGATTTAACCTGGAAATAAGAATAAACTTTCTGACAGTGAGAACAATCAACCAATGGAACACCTTGCCCTCGCAAGTTGTGGGAGTGCCATCACTTGAGACTTTCAAGAAGAGATTGGACTCTTTCAAGAAGAGATTGGATTTGTCAGAAATGGTGTAGGGCCTCCCACTTGGGCGGGGGGTTGGACTAGATCAGTGGTCGCCAACTGGTGGGCCGCGAGAAAATTTTGGTGGGCTGCAGAGAAATCTCAACCCAAGACCCCGCCCCAAAACAATTAATCCAGGCTGTGCAGAAACACAAGGCAGCGCCGCCCACATGGTCCGTGGGAACTCTCCCCGCCCACTCACTCCTTACCCGGAAAACTTGCCTGCCAAATTTCTATTTTTCAGTTTTCCGACCATCATCTGTTCTCTGTGCCAGGAGATTTAGATTAGCTAGGAAGCAGAAAATGGTTGGATTTCTTGCTTTCCAGCTAGTCTTTAGATCTTCGGCTCTGCTTTTAAGTACAGCCGAACCTCCGTTAGGACTGGAGGTTTGCTTGCAAGCAAATTCACTGCAAGCAAATTTGAGAGACTGAGCTAGCCGATGGCAGATAGATAGATCATTGAATGATTCTGTGAGCAACTCAATCTGCCTGCTTTGCCTGATTTTGGGTAAAAGTTGCTCTTTTTTTTAAATAAAAAATTCAATATTTACATGCATGGTATGTTGTGAGTTAATTTTGCTTGCAAGCAAATTTTTTGTGACAGACTGAGCTAGCTAATGGCAGATAGAGCTTTTGGAAGTGCCATCACTTGAGACCTTCAAGAAGAGATTGGACTGCCATTCGTTAGAAATGGTGTAGGGTCTCCTGCTTGGGCGGGGGGTTGGACTAGATGACCTATAAGGTCCCTTCCAATTCTGATTATCTGTTAACTATTAGGTCATCTAGTCCAACCCCTGCTCTCGCAGGAGACCTGTATTATTTCTGATATCACGGAAGTCAATATATAATGTTATACATTGGAGGGATAGAAACTTCTTCCTCTATCAATCCAACTTCTAGGTAGTAAAATTATTTCCATTTTTCGTTAAAGAGACTACAGGAACAACCCTTCCACTCAGAAACATGCTGCCGATATTGGAGAACAAAGTGGATATTTTTCTGGGCATATTTTTTTTGCTTAAAATAAACTTTTCAAATAGGTGCATGAAGATGTTGAAACAGTTCAATGTCTGAAATACTCTATCTGACTCTGTGGTTTCTTCCCCAAACCCCAAAAACTTTAACCTTAGACTTTCTACTATTGACCTCACCCCCTTCCTAAGAGGCTTGTAGGGGGCGTGCATAAGCACACCAACATGCCTACCGTCCCTGTCCTATTGTTTCTTTTATTTTTCTTATATGTATCCATGTATTCATAACTATATTTTTATTTATACCTATTATCTTGTAACCTATTGACAAACCAAATAAAATAAAAATAAATAAAAATAAAGTTAAGATGCCTGAGTAATTATCTACAGTCTCTAGGAAATGTGCTTTCTTTCCCAAACCCCCAAAACTTTAACCTTAGACTGTCTACTGTTGACCTCACCCTGTTCCTAAGAGATCTGTAAAGGGTGTGCATGAGCGCACCAATATGCTTACCATCCCTGTTCTAATGTCTCCCTTTTATTCATACCTATTTCATGTAATCATAATCATGTTCTAAATATATTTGTTATCTAATACATTTATTTATTTATCGTATTTTTATACCATTCCCTCTCCCAAAAGGGACTCGGGGCGGTGCTTGACAGAAATATAAACAATAAATAAATAATAAATAAATAAATATATAAATAAATATATATATAAATAAAAATTGGCCAACATTTTCAAATGATGTCACAACATCTCTAGCAGTTTGAAATTTAGGATATGCCAACCTATATTTTCCAATTGTCCACACTTATTTAAGTTTGCCTAACTATGCTTGAAATAACCAGTAGAACTGAATTGCTTTTAATTTTTCCAGATATAATTTTTTCCTAGTTGCTTCTACTTTTCAGGCTTTAAATCACCTTCTCATATACCCTGCTGCAGACACAGAATTGTAGATCCTAACGATGTTCATCATGTTGGCAATGTAAGGTATCCCCTGGCCTTCCATAGAGATCTGAAAGCATCAAGGAACAGCTTCAGACTATTTGATTTGGCTCCCCTTAAAAACTTAAATACAATTTAATGACAATATTGATACATTTGCAAAAAACAAAATTCTTAAATACCATTGTAAGGATCCTAGAAACAGAAGAGCATTTGGTTTGAAGCAAAGCTAGAAAAACTGGACCTACAAACCAACAATTTAAATAACTAATTCTAAAAATATATAAGGTCTGCAGATCAGATGGACCATAAAGTTGAGTACGCACAATTCAAGCAAAGGAGCAACAGGATGCTAAAAGCATGTTTGCTATTGAATGCACCAAAAAGGCCTGTGGTACCATCCTCTGGTGTCTAAAGTTTTTGGGACCATTGTTCAGAAGTCTCAGGCTCCCCCCTCCGCTAACAGTTTTAAAAACAACAGAAATCATTTGAAGGAAGCCACACCAGACACTAGAGGTGAGGATCTCACCCTGTGTAGCTTTCCCACTCTTTAGAATGTTCATGCAGAGCCTGAACAACTGTTTGTTGTGAATGCTTCGATCTTTAATCCTTTTTAGGCTACAGTCTCTGTGCTCCTCTCACTGTAGGGAATGGAGGAAATACTTTCCTCCGTGGTTCCTACCAGATGTGCTCGAGCTCCGTCCAGCAACAGCTCTGCAGTTGGCAACGCCCTTGTGCCCAGCTTCTCTTTCAGCCTCTGTATTTTTATGCCATTCAGCTTCCCATCCTCATACGTTTTCAGGTAGAAGAGAGAAAGGCCTCTGGAGCCCTGCCACACAAAAGATTCTAGCTGGAATTCGGACACTACTAACCGCATAACTACTTGCAAGCTACTGTTTCATATTCTTTGGGTTGACCTGGGAATCTGACCTGTTGTACCTGCCCATCAGGGCCCACGATCCTTGCCAATGTCAGCGTCATGTCTGAATCAGCAGCCGACGTGAACCATTTGAAACCATGTAGACTGTAGGAGCCATCTGGAAGTTCCCGTGCAACAGTTTCTGTTCCACCTCCTGAAGGAAAAAAAAACCACATTTTTGTGCTGGGAATTTTTACATAAAAGATGGCCACTCATTGATTAGTTAGGTTTTGATCCTGCTTTTCATTCAGAATTTATGGTGATCTTCACAACTCCCTCTTCCTATTTTCCCCAGCATGCCCTGTGAGAAAAATAGCCTAACATACAAATGTAATTTCTTCATTAACTTCTTCATTATGTTGCACCTCCTTACCGACATCAGAGCCGCCTTTGCGTTCAGTCATCCATTGGCCAGAGATCCAGAAGGTCTTGGGGTCACCTGAGGTCAAATGAGCATAGGCTTCTTCCAGGGGTTTTGGGATACCTAAAGACTGGTGGAGTTGCAAGCAAGAGACAAAAGGCAGGTCCTGTATATAGATGGCTGGAGAGATGAAGTATCTGTCAGCACTGCCTTTAATTCCCATATGAGATGGGATGACGCAAGCAAGAGGAATACAAATATATGGTGGTCATCATCGCCATCAGGCACTTTTATGCATCTCTTGCATTGAAGGTAGTCGGGAACCCCTGGCACAGCAGGACAGCTGCCTAATCGGGGTCATGGCAACAGTCGCTTAGCAGCAAAGTTAGGCAAGGGAGCTTCTCCAAAGATACCACTCTCACAGGTCTCAAGGGTCATGACCTAAAGCAAGCTCAGAGGAGGGCAATCACCAAGGCCTTTGTACTCTATGGGACACAGCAGAAAGGAACTAGGCCAGAATCAATATCTGCTAGCACACAAAGACTCTGGGCTGGATTAACCCATGCAGGTACTCAGCCAGTGGCTTCCAATTAAAAGACCCAGAGGGGCCCCAATGCTTCCTTCTGAGACCCTTGGGTTGCTCTCCTGGGTGGCTCTTTGGGATTAAGAATGCCAGATGAATTGGGAGTAGGGAGCTGCAGCCCCGGCTATAAGACCTCTCTGGTGGAGGCCTGGAAGTGACCCTTGTGCCATGGCTTGACAATTATTCTTGTGCCTTCAGCTCTGAGTGCTTCCCCCGTTCACTGCAGAAACCTTTTCTCTGCAGAAACTCAACTGGAGCTCAGAGCGGCCTGGCCTTTGACTTCTGGACTTAGCAAATCAGCCATCAGCGGGCATAACTACACTTCTGCTGACCCCACCCACAGTATCAACAAATAGGCAGCAGTTGAAGGATGCTGTGGTCTAACCAGCTCTCTACTCTCTATGATCTCAGCAGCCAAATGTTCTCCTCTTCCCTGTCAAGACTATTTTGAGGATCCATTGTTAAACTGCATCATCCACTGGGGCTTATTTCATAGGCCCAATGTAGCTGTACAGGCTCTGGGAGTGACAGGACACGATTTATTATTTATATTTACTTAAGGAAATTTATATGGCCGCCCAATTCACTCTCAGTGATTCTAGGTGGCTTACAAAGTAAAATGATCTGGAATTGGAGCCAGATCATGGGAGGGTATTATTGGGGGGCAGGTGAGAATCGAGTTGTCCTTTCGGTGATTTTTTTTGATGGTGAAGATGAAAAAAGCTATGATTATCCAACAGGTAAAAAATGAATGTGACTTTCCAATTTGTTGGCATAAAACACCTGGGGGTTTTAAATAACAAAAACAGTCACACTCCAGCAGTTCTCCCTTTGCAACATTAAATACTTACCTCAATTACTTTTGCTGCTCCGTCAGTCAGAGCTAGAGGGCATCCATAGCAAGCAGAAAAGGGTATAAAAAGATACAGCTTGGCAAACTGATAAACACGGCTGTGGAAAGAAAAATACATGAAGGTGTACTTGACACCCTTCCCCAAATGCCTATATGGCAGATTTAAAACACTGCAAACAGAAACTGACTTCTGAGGAAGTGGTGAATTGAAGTTAACTCCATGGAGAGCAGAGCTCATGACTGCAGCAAATGAGGAAGGAGCCAGCTTCTCAAAATTCCTGTCTGGAATGCTGAACAGGAAGGGACTTGTAATCGCCCCACATGTATTCTGAATAGCAGCTCCCCACCAGGAGACCAGAAGAGAATAGATTCCCACAGGTTTGAAGCCCTGGGAGCCAAGCCATCTTCACTCAACCGTGGTTTGCCAGCTTCACAGGGAGATTGGGTTTGCATCCATCCTTTTTTAATCACTTCTGGAAACTGCTGAAGGCTCTTAATATCCAAAAAGCAGTTACCAATTCAGTTTATTGCGGTAGTAGACCAGTACAAGCAGAGTGCTCTGTGTGTGCGTGTGTGTAAAATTTATCATAGTAGATGATAAAAGTTTAAGACAAAGTTAAAATAATAAAAGACCTAACATCTATAAGTGAGAAGAAGCAGGATGGCCAGGTTTCTATCAATCTTTATTATGGTCACAGACCAGGACAAAAATTAAACATTAAAACAGAACGGAACCGGACAGGACATTATGTAGTAATATATTACAACTGATGGATAAAATCATCAGTGGGTGATAAAGGACTGCTTAATTTTAAAGACAAGTGTAGCAAAAGTTAGCTTCGTTCAGGGCTACTATATTATACCAATCCAATAATAGTAGTTATAAAAGAGACTGGAATTTCTGGGATATTTAATCTGGTAAATAAGTCCTTATAGAGGGGGCAATACAACAGAATGTGAGCTGTAGTTTCAGCTCATATGGAACTTATTTACATTGGCCCTTCAGAACTGCTTGGGCAGAGGACTGCAACATGCTAGGGTTAATACCCCCTGAAATGTAGAGATGGGTTTGTGCAGGGAGCCCTGCCTACTCAAAAAAAAATGTACTTGGGTAAAGCAGACCTTTTCTATTGACCAGAAAAGGAAGGACTATAAGGTTGGATTATTAGGTTAAAATATATGTTGTTGTTTCTGACAACTCTTAATGGACTTTAATCAAAATGGATTTAACCAGTTATTATGAAACAAAAACCCCACCAAACATTAAGCCATGCTAGGATTCAAGAATATGCAAGAGAGATCCAAACAGGTTCACATGGCTTTGCATAGCTCCCATAAATCTCAGCAGTACCTCCAACTGGAATATCTCCTTGTATAACCTTCAGCCACAAGGCTCTCCTCGGCAGAGATGTCCTTCAGCCTCTTCCAGGCTGGGCAGGTGGTCACTTGGTCCACACGCTGTCCCCAGGCATCAAAATTCAATAATCTAGGAGGGTTTAGCTCACACTCACGGCCCAAGAAATTAATTTCATCTCTCACACGAGCTCCAAACCGTTCCAGGTCAATGTTCACCTCGGCAAACACCTAGAAGGTCAATGCATAAATATGAAAGACAGGAAAAAGCACTTTTGAGACAACTATGACCAGGAGAACTGAGAATCTCCACAGACAACCAGAAAGTAATTTTGAGAGGGATAAAGGAAGGTAAGTTGAAAATCAGTTGCTGATTTTTTTCTTATTTGGTCTGTAGTTTTACCTGATGTTGGAGCTGATGTTGCTTCTTCAAACCTCAAGCTAAGTTTTGGTTGGTACACTCTGGTTACATCTCGGTGTCTTTCCTAAAGAACACTCGGAATACATGTGAGCCAGAAACTACCTTGAAGTTTCTGCACATATTCATTACTATTCACTCCAAAGTCCCTTCAGACCCTATTATTGTATATTCTTTCACTGCATTCGTATCATCCATTTTGGGGGGAAGTGTGAAACAATTGATGAAAATACAGCAT
Source organism: Bungarus multicinctus (assembly GCA_023653725.1). Lineage (NCBI taxonomy): Eukaryota > Metazoa > Chordata > Lepidosauria > Squamata > Elapidae > Bungarus > Bungarus multicinctus. The sequence continues at coordinate 183,299,278 of CM042836.1, read as the reverse complement.
TCAAAAGGCATGTCTGAATCAAAGTTCCTTTTCCTGATAGCTACCTGTAGTTCCGAATCTGAAACATGTCCATGTATTGGGGAACATAAATTGAGGAGCTCTCCCAAGTTCTAGTTGGCATGTCATAGGACAATCATTTATCCCATTTGGTCCACTTCCCATGAGGGAAGAGCAACTGGAAACTTCTCCAGCACATTCTGTGTTCTTAAACCTCTGCATTAAAAAGGTGCAAGCTGTGCTTGGAAGCCAAAGTGCCTTTTGCACAACTGCAGTGCTTATAAAATTGGGTAACAAGCTTTTGTTTTTTTATATAATGGTACCAAGGCACAAAGCCATTACCAATCACAATAGGAACATCTAAATCGACTTAAAGAGTTTTACCTATTAGGTACAAGCAGTTTTGGGAACAGGTTCGGGAAGCGCTGCTTTAGTCCCAGGAACAGGGAAGGTTCTCTCTCACCCCCAGTATTTTAATTTCTCCTTTCTGCTGTTTGTCCCTGCAAGCACGGGACAGGCAGCGGTCCCAAACCTGAGACGCAGAGAATTGGAGCTTTCCGCCCCGGTTGGCGCACTCCTAGAACTCCGGCTGGAAGGGGCCTCGGAGGTTTTCTAGTCTACCCCCTTACCCCGGGCAGGAGTCCTCGCTCATGTAGTCTGGCCTCACCTTCCAGCCCCTATCCGGCCACGGGACCTGGGCAGTGGCAGGGGGCGCAGGGGCTAAAGCGGTGGGGAGGGAGCCACGGGCAGCAAAGGAGACGGAGCAGCGCCGAGCCAGCCCTGCGGCCCCCACCGCCGAGTCCCCGTCTGGCGCTCACCCACCTGGGCGGGCAGATGGGCTCTCAGGTAACCCTGGAGCAAGGGGTCTTCCAGATAGAGGTTCCCCAACCGAGGCGCCTCCATGTTTGCAGAGGGGTCCACCAGCCTCCCGGTTCCCGCAAAGGCTCCCACTGAGGAAGAGGCGACTGGGGCGAAGCTTTTGTCCTCCCGCGCGGGCGGAGATTCTCAAAGTTCAGGAAAGGCGTGACCATTGCAACCAGAAAAAAGAATAGTGAGCCTTCGGACAGCTCTTCCACCCTCAGGGCATTGCGAGGGCAGCTCTGGGCTTGGTCCAAGAGAGTGGGCCAGGGATCAAGGACATCAAGCGGTTGGTAGGCAGCTCTGGGGGTTCTTCGTTGCAGGAAGCACCTCCCCAATTCACCCCTCCCTCTTCAAAAACGGGGGGTGGGTGTGGTGGGAAGGGACCAATCAGCCTCACATGAGCAGCTGGGAAAATCATGGAAAAGATAACCAAGCAACAGATCTCCCAACATTTAGAAAAACCGTCCTTGTGGCTCGTTGTTCTGGTGTGCAGTGCCCTATAGCGTCGTTTTGAGGGAAGGAGTTGAAACAATTTATTTCCAAGATGTGAGGGGTCTGTAAATATTTCATCAAGAAAGTAGTCTGTAAAAGCATAGAAATGAGCAAAGTTATGTACTAAAACGGAATATATGGCTGGTGAGAGAGAGAGAGGGTTCAGCTGAATTAAAACACTTTGCAAATGACTTTGGATCTCTAATTAGCCTTTCTTAGCCTGAATTCAGGAAATTGACCCTTAACTCTGCTAGTTGGAGAATTCTGGGAAATAAAACCCATAAAGGGATTGCTGGCTGGGGAAAGGTTCAAGAGTTTTGGAAATTGCTGAAGTTGAAAAGTAGTTGAAAAGCCTGTACATTTTAAAGCATGGCGGCTGCGGAATTCTGGGAGATGAAGTCCACCCATTTTCAAGCATGCCGGCTGGGGAATTCTGGGAAATGAAGTCCACCCATTTTCAAGCATGCCGGCTGGGGAATTCTGGGAAATGAAGTCCACAGTCTTAAAGCTGCTGAAGTTGTAAAGCAACAGAGTGGAGGATGCGTTCAGGGGAAAAGGTGGGATGGTGCAGGAGGTCAGACTAGACTAACTGGAAAAAGGAGAATCCAAAATAAAGGGACACACACACACACACACGTTTGAAGGTTGCTAGTTAACTGCGGTGAAGATGCAGTGAATTAAAACAGAAATGGAACCTTGACAATATAAGACAGGCTATTTAATATTAAATCTATTATTTAATTGTGGCTAAGGAGGAGGGTGACTTTATTTTCTTCCCTTGTATATAAAATCCCCTATTATGTAATAACTTGTCCCAAATGCAAAAGCAGGGTAGGATCTGAAAGAAGGAGAAAAAATAATATTTTGTGTGCTTCGTTCACTAAAAAATTTGAATATTTTGCCTTTTCCCACCCAATTTTTTTATCTTGCTTCAGCTGAAAAGAGAGCTTCGTCTGAGGCTTAACTAAACAGAAATGGGGATGGCAGAGTGAGAGAAGGAAAGGAAAAAAACAAAACAGAATTTTACCAATTGGGCCACTTTTTGCCTCCCAAATAAAATGAAAAGAGCTTTGATGCTCCAAAGAAAGAGAAGCAGGCAGTCCAGTTAGCACCCAACTCCCTACAGGAATAAATATTATTTTAGCTATTTTAATCTTTCTGTTGGGAGGCTTATAGGCTGCTCAGAGCCCAGGAGAGAATGCGAGAGGCAATAAAGAGCAAGAAATAAAAGAAAAAGAAATAAAGGAGCTAAAAGAGCGACTGAGAGGAGAGCTGCCTGGGCAGAGATGGAGGGAAGGAGGAGGCACCTGAGGGGAAATGATGGCGGACCAAGATGGCCTCCTTCTTCCCGCCAAAATCCCCTCAGAGCTTTTTGAAAAGTTACTCTCATTTTTTTTCCATTTTCTTATTCGTAATAAACTGATATTCAAAGGTCCTTTTTCTCTACTGTTGCCTGCCCCTTAAATTATTGTTAAAAAGAGCCTTTTGTTACTATAAAATATATTTTCCTCTTCAATCAGCTAATTGGCTAAACCTAACCCTTAAATTATTATGAAGAAGAACTTTTTTGTCACCTGCCCCTTAAATTATTACTAAAAAGATTCCCCCCCCTCTTCACTGGCCTCTTGCATTGATTTAAAAACGAAGGGCATAAAATGCACTGATTTAAAAAACAAAAGAAAATGAAAACATGTCAAATTGTATTTAAAATTTATTCACAGATTTATTTTCACCCATAATGTCATTTTTGTCTTTATCGTCTTCTTTATTTTGCCCTTTTTAAATATTCTGAAACAAATGTTTAAATCTTTAAAACAATAAAAACAAACAAGCCCCTCAACACTGAGACACTTTATCTTTAATTATTCATAATAAAATGATATTCTGCCTCAATTTGATTCTCCACTATTGTCTGCCCCTTAAATTATTGTTAAAAAGAACCCTTTCAGTTCTTTATTACTTAAATTATTACTATAAAGTACATGCTTCTCTTCACTTGGCTGTTCCTCAAATTAATAAGAAAACCCCTTTTCTCTTCAGTTACCTGTACCTTAAAACTATTGTTAGAAAGAACTTTTCATTTTCGCATTACATTGATTGTAAATTAAGATTTAAAAACAAAATGGGACATAAAATGTGTTGATTTAAAAAACGAAATGAAAAATATGTTAAATTTTATTTACAATTTATTCACATATGTATTTTTACCCACAATGTCCTTTTCGTCTTGTATATGTAGTCATTTGTTTTGTCCTTTACATGTTTAGAAACAAACATTTAAACTTTTCAAAAATAATAAAAAACAAACAGCTGCCAAACTAAAACAATATATTTTAAATGTTATGACATTGTAAAATTGTAAAATTTGGTTCTTCAACCCGTCTCTTGACTTCATTGTCCCACATATTCTGGCCCCAGGACCCCAAATGATCTTTAATGGCATCAAGAGAATCAATCATTAATAGAATGATTAGAATGGTAGAAAATAAGCTGGAACTACAACAATAATCCATCTGTCTTCATTTATTTGGGTTTAGTTGTTTAGCCCAAGATGTTGAATCAATTTCATAATAACCAAATGCAAAGAGAGTTATGGAAAGGCGTAAACCAGGGAAAACCAGAGATCATATAGTTTGTTAATTATTAAGAAAATAATTATTAGCAAGTGAGACATTTCTTTATTCAAAGTATGCAGAGACATAGAAATTCTTTTTTTTAATCTATCATTCATCAACAAAAAATTTAGAAAAGGTTCTGTGTAATTCTTGTTTAACACTTTTAAAAAAGACATCAGAATGGAACAGAAAAAGAAACATGAAATCCACATTGTTCTGAATCACGAAAGCACATTTATAATCTAAAAGAGAAATAAAAAAGTTTAAACATCCATATTCAATATTTCAAGACCTTTATTACAGGTGTCAGACAGCTACAGTGCTATGTCCATCATGACCTTATTGGACAAATTATGAAAACAATTTTAATTTCAAACCCATTTATATCGATGGAAGTAGTCTGTTGAGAATCACTTTTAATTGAGAGAATAAAAGTTGCCAGAGATCACTACAGGTAGTCAAATGGTAAAAATGAGAATTGAATGCCATAATACTGAGCATCTGCCAGTACACTTTGACTATACAGCATTGCCCAAGGACTGTGGAAAGCCAGAGATATTATCTTTATTGTTAAATAATATGGATTTAATTTTGAATTCCTGTCCTATATTTTATTAGTGATCAGCTGTTAATTACTACAGTTTTCCTCTCAGAGAAGAATACCCATCATAAACCAAAGATTTATCCAGGGAAACTGCTTCAGAGTTGTAAGATCCAGTCTTCTCTTCTCTGTCCACAAGGCAGACATCCTCCTGACACCACCTGAAGAAGAGAGAAGAAAGCCTTCTGTCTTCAAATTAAAACGGGATTTCTTAGTTTCAGACCCATCTGCCCGAACATTGCTTCCTGTTCCTATGATTGAAAGGTGATGGCACATCTTGGCTACTGATGCAGGTCTGTGACAATCAACATTCAATAAGAATATAACACAAAGCTTTGATTAAGCCTTGAGCTTAATGACACATATATATCAGAAAATTGGAGAAACAGGTTTTGGCTGAGCATTTTGAGTTGGTGTAAACAAATTATTGCATACCCCCTCATTAGGACAGAGGTGAATGATTTCCCCCGAACCCAGGAAGGCAACTTGCTCACACAGCCAGTTAGAACAGAGTTTCCCAATGTTGCCGGCTTTGTGGACCGGTGGGGAGAGGGGATATTCCATGCGAGCGGCCAGTGTGCACAAGCCCTTGCCACTCACTTAAATGGCGTGTGCACATGCAAGTCAGGATGCACGTTTCCCACGTTAATGTGTGCAATCTTTTGGGTTTCTCAGTCTTTGCTTTGGTGTTAGATTTAATGAATACCTCTGAGCAGCGTAGATGTTTGTGTCTGATGCACCAGTCCTGGCAGCATGCTCCAGTAGAAGGACTCCTGTGGGAATTGAATACATAGTCTATGGACATTTTTGATTCATCTTCCTAATGAGATCTATCCTGTAACCTGAATCAGCTCCACACTTGACCACATGGGAATTCTCCACTGTAGGGAAGAATTTCCAAGATCCTTTTAAAGTCTTCTGATTAATCCCCGTTAATGGCATTTCAGGAACCACTTTCTCCTAAAGAAAGGCCTTCCTGCTGCTTCTTTTGCCACTGCCAACCTTGGATTTGGGGAGAACAGTTCACAGCATGAGCTATGAAATTAGGAAAGAATACTGAACTTGTTAAATAGTCAGAAGTATTCCTAGGAAGGTGATGCAGCAGTTAAAGGCGACAAATAAGAGGCTTGGCTGAGCTCTTGACTTAAAACCCCAAAGGTTGCACAGTTCAAATCCCATTTATAGAAGAGAAGACTAATTTTATTGATGTCAAATTGAATCCCAGCTCAAAATCGGTGGGTTTTCCTGCCTCCTTGATGGATTCAATCTAGCACTATTACCTTTGCACATATCACAGGCTAGTTTTTAATGATGCTCTAATTAGCCTGCTTGCCATCAGCTATAAAGATTGGAATCAGTTTTGGTTTCCTGTCTGCTCCAACTTTACAACAAGAGCTTTTTGTGCTGGAAAATATTTGTCCTTTTATAAGCATTGCGTACAAACCCCGAATGCTGGGTTGTTTCAGAGGATTATCATTCAGAGTCTTTCTGAGTAACATTCAACCGTTGGAGAGGATTTTTGTGGTAAGGAAACACAAGATTTTGAGGCAATTCTTTCATTACCTTCATAGGTCCATGCCAGAGTATAGGAAAAGTCTCTCGCTGCAAGCTGCCAGCCAGATTCTCCCTTTGAGTCCATTCTTCGAACAAACTGCTTGAGTTTTTGCAGATTATTCTGAATTATTTGCACAGAAGTCTGCAATTCGGACTGCTGGGTAGCTGCCTCCAACTTGGCCTGCAAGGAACCCCCAGAAGAAACACACCGAATAATTCATAGTACGTCTGGCTAGCGAAAGAGGTTACTCGGCTGCTACTTCTCTGAGAATAGGATTCTCTATCCCCCCAAGACTGTTGCAAACAAAATAAGGATAGGTTTAGTGGCACCTCAAAATGAGCTGGTGACCTAAGCACCTGCGGAGATCAGTCACAGCTTTGTTCAGGCTAAGGACTGCGCTGGTCTTTTGAGGGTTACCTACCCAAAATTTGTGGGTGGGACTAGTAGAACTGATCTTAAATCATTTGCATTTATCTCAAATTTATTTAATACAATGCCTCCCCAATCACATCTTCTGACACATTAAATAGCAGCACACCAACGTCAACAAGGACCACCTCAGTTTTACATGAGGCCGACTGAACCTGTTGCTCCTACAAGGTGCATTTGAAATTTTAACATTTATAGGTGTGCGACAAACTCATTTATTGGTGCCTACTTGGGCAGTGGAGAAAAAGACATCCAGCACTTTTCCTTGGTTCTTGAGGATGCAGCGCAGAACATCCAGGCACAGGACGTTCGTGGTTCCCTCCCAGATTGATAGCACCTGGCAGTGAAAGGGAAGCAGAGCTCAAGAATCAGATGCCAGAGCATCAACCTAGAGGAGTAAGTTGGCTGACCAGGCATAACAGTCCCAAAGTCTCCCAGTACTATTGCTTTTTTCAAAGGAAAATATTCATTATAAGCAACTGCATTCTTTAAGAAAGAACTTTCTGAGTATCCAGAGGCCTGAATTACTTTGCCCCTTTTCTTCATGATCTGTGATAACAAGCTAATGTCAGGAAGAAAAGGTGAAACAAAAGGAACTAAGGTGAAAATTTCCTGCTTTTTCTCCCCAAAACAGCATCAGGCTGCAAGAAAGAAGGAAGTAGAAGAAGCAAAAAAAGTCCAGTGCTTCTTCACCTGGGTATCCCGAAGAAGAACAGGCAGGCCTGTGTCTTCCATAAAGCCCTGTCCTCCGAAACACTCCAGGCCTTCCGAGGCCACAGCGATAGCCTGAAATACAAACTGACTTGTTTACACATCCGACAAATATGCCAGGCTGAGAGAAGCCCACCAGATACGTAAATGTTTGAATTTTGTGTGTGTTTGCATTTGATCTTTAAAGGCAGAAAAGACACGTCAGCCACATTTGCTTGAAGATTCAGGGGCCTGTCTGCTTATGGGCTTCCGCCAAACCAGATAACCAGGAACCCATTAGTTCCTCTTCTGACAAACCCATTTCATTTAAAGGCACCTGCCTTCATAAGTTTGTGACAAAAACTGATGCCTTTGAATAAATGTTGTTAGGGGAAGAGGGGCTGACAAGGATTCCCGAGTCTTTGATCCGGGAGACTTAACGGCCAAACACCCGGTCAGAAATATAACAGCCTGCGCAGATTTTCCCTCCCCTCAGCTCCCATGAACATCTGCCCTGTAGAGGTGCCCTCTTTGCCAGTCGGGGACACCGCGGCTTATCCCATGGCATCAAACTGAGTTGTGACCTGCTTTGCAGTGTAAAGTTTAGCGAGAGGGGTGAGCAGCCTCAGCATGTGCTTCTCCTGCTCCGTCGCCATCTTCGTTTCTTCCAGGCCAAGCAGTCTCACCAGCTCCATCACTAGCAGGAACGCTGCTTGGCTTTGCACCTGCACAAGAGGGAAGGCAGTTCGTCTGAGTAAGACCAGCACTTTGAGGCTGGCAAAAACTTCCTCCCTTCCCCCTCCTGTTTCCTCCCTCTACAACCACCTGGAGCAATAATCACATGGTAACCTACAAAGCAGGATTTATGGGTGGCAATGGCAGTTCCCCTGTGTGTGGCAAGTTCCTGAACAAATCCAGGAGAACATGCTGGAATCTTTCCCAAGTACATCTGGACTCAAGAGGGCGTGTGCTCACCTCCATTCGTGCCAGAGTTTGCATGTGCAAAGGGTGATCTTTAAGAGGTTTTCCAAAGGCTTCCCTTTTGGTGGCGTAATCCCGTGCCAATTCGACAATTCTATGGATGGGAACAAAGCAGCCACAGGAATTAGATGTTGCCTTTGCTCCTACTTCAAATGTATTTCTGCTATTTCCCAGAATTTAATTTCATTCTTTAACTAAGGCATAACACTGTAACAGTAACAGAGTTGGAAAGAACCATGTAGGTCAACCAATCCAACCTGCTGCTCTTGCAGGAGATGTATATTATTTCTGATATCACAGAATGTTATACATTGGAGGGATAGAAACTTCTTCCTCTATTAATCCAACTTCTAGGTGGCAAAATTATTTCCATTTTTCGTTAAAGAGACTACAGGAACAACCCTTCCACTCAGAAACATGCTGCCGATATTGGAGAATAAAATGGATATTTTTCTGGGCATATTCTTTTGCTTAAAACCAACTTTGCAGATACGCGCATGAAGATGTTGAAACAGTTAAGACGCCTGAGTAATCCTCTGCAGTCTGTAGGAAATGTGCTTTCTTTCCCAAACCCCCCAAAACTTTAACCTTAGGCTGTGTACTGTTGACCTCACTCACCACCTTTC